>CALZFC010000132.1:37500-122500 GCA_945643635.1 Allodiplogaster sudhausi
TCTAAATTCTTTTCTTCATGCTTCGCGACAGATTAGCCCACATACGCGTGGGACTCTGATTATCTCGTGTACATCACGGCAGGATTCTTCTTCTTTTCTTGTCGAATTCAAATGCCCACACACACCCAGACGTCAGAAGCCTTTTGCGGTGCAATGTTGCTGATATGGAAGCATGTACGCAGGAGAAAAATCTTGCCAAAAATACATACATACATATAAGACGGAGTCAGCCAAAAAATGGTTAAATTCAGGTCGGGTGAAAATTTCTGTCCCGTATTGATAAAAAAAAATATTCCACTGTTTGCGAGACTCCTGAAGTTAGGAAAAAAATCTCCATCTTCAGAAAATTCCAAACAATGAATATTATTTTTTTAAATGCTGGGTTGCAAACTTTTCACGTAAATTGTAGAATATTTCACATTTCCTGAGACAAAATTTTTCGCGCTCTCTCTCTCTCTCTCTCTCTCTCTCTCTCTCTCTCTTCCTCTCTCTCTCTTACTCTCTCTCTCTTCCTCATTCTCTCTTCTCTCGCTTTTTTATTCTTCTCAGAATAATTAATTACTCATTGTCATCATGATTCTCCTAGCTTTAATGACTTTGATGAATTCTACGAGTTGTAAAGCTAAACGAGCCTTGTTTTCTATTGTGCGGGCGAACGAACGGATCGAGAAAAGAAAAAGACGTCATTTTCATCAGGGGCTTTTAGCTTTTCCCTTTCTTGCACCTCCGCGGAGCTGCCCCCTTCCCAATCCCATTTTACGGTCTTCCGGTACTCCTATCCTGCGCCTTGTCCTATGTGTTGCTGCTCTCTATCTCTCTGTCTCCATCCCGGATGGTGGTGGGGGGGGGAAGAGGTGTGAGCTGGACCTAGTAGCCCCCCGGGGAGGGCGGGAATGGGTGGAGACTGGAGAGGACCGCGCGAGGCAGGAGAAGGGAGAAGCCAGAGCATTCATTCATTGCAACCAAAAGGTCACCCTTCTGGCTCATGAGCGGGTCGACTCGACGGAGTACATTATTTTCTGAATGCATGCAATATTGTAAGACAAGACTCTGAGGCTCTGTTCTTTTCTCTCTCTCTCTCTCTCTCTCTCTCCTCTCTACTCTCTCTCTCTCAAGCTCTCCCTCTTCCTCTCTTTCTCTCTCAAGTTCTATCTATATCTTTCTCTCCTTCCACTATTTCTATAGGCTAACCTTGCTATTTCGTCCTATCTCTCTCTCTCTCACTCATTTTATCTCTCCTTCTTCAATTCCTCGCCTTCAACCTCGTTATCTCTCGTTCTTCTTACTCTCTCTCTCTCTCTCTCTCTCTCTCTCTCTCTCTCTCCTCGCTCTCTTTTTTAAACTGTTCATCTCGCTGGCTCTCCATTCGATCTCATCGCCCGAAATACTTCTCGTCTGGTTGGCTGTTTCTCTCTCTCTCTCTCTCTCTCCTGCTCTCTCTCTCTCGTGCTCTCTCTCTTCCACTCTGTTTCTTTTATTTATTGCCAAGCCGTAAGTGCACTCCTAACCAGACACAGTTTGTTACTTTTTTGTGCTAGTAATTTGTAATCTCCGGAAATTCTTTTTTCATTTCGTGCTTCGCCTCCGAATTTTCATCAATTTTCATTTCTTATGCAATCACGAGATTTAATCTACATTACGGGAAATTAGGCATGTACTGAAGGACTAAATTATTTGACTAGTAGCATTTATTAGCGATCATAAGTTTCTTAACAAGGAAGAAAAAAAGAGAATACATATTGCACTTACTTTTTTAGTCTAAAATTTATATGTATGTAGGCTGGCAGAAACTCAAGATTGCCTACTTACATTTTTGCCATATTTTCCCAATGCTAAATTACCGTGTACCAAAACACAGACCTGAGCTCGGTTCAAGCGCACCCTGCATGTGAGTTAAAGTTTTAGTTGTCAACAACTAGTCTGTCTCCAATATGTTATCAATCCAACTATAAAGTAACTATAAAGTAACAACTGTAATTATATTTCTAACCAAAAGCCAAACAGAATACATTATTATGCACTGTTTGTCATGTTCGCCTATCCCACAGTGCTGTATACTTTGACCCAGATTACTACTTGTGTGGCTTGCTACATTTGGCAGCAATCATTTGTTATAAAATACTTTCCGAATGCTAAAAGTTCAGCTCTAGCTAACTTTTTGGCCTTCAACCTATTCCAACTGTTCTCTTTGATTGTCCAACTTGATCTAGCTGCAGAAGAAAAAGGTTTTTGTTCATATGGTCAGATTGATGACGATTCTAGCACACGAGAATAAATCCTTAATACTACATAATCTTTCTTTCTTACTACAAATGTGGATTACTGGATGTTTTTACGAATATAGTTGTGAGAAACTTCTTCTTTCTTTTCTGATTCAGCTGGATTAACGAAAGACTGTCTTGACAAGAGATTTAGGAGAAAATATGATCGTAGATCTTTTCGTACGCTCATTGGTCACCATCTTCTTTCTTTTCTTTCTTTCTTTCTCTCTCTCTCTCTCTCTTCCTCTCTCTCTCTCTCTCTCTCTTCCTCTCTCTTTCTCTTTCGTTCCTTTCTCTAACTCGTATTTAAGCACGCGCACTCAAATTTTTTGACGTAGAGACATCTTGGTTTACATCCACATCGTGTTGCTACATCTCCTGCCCTAATCCTCTTTGCGATAATGTATTTACAAATTTGTATTCTTTTCATTCTTGTTCTTTAAACAAGATGCAAATTTTATTATTTGCAAGAAATCATTTGTGGTCTTTTTCTAGAGAGCGAGAGAGAGAGAGACAAAGAGAGAGACACAGAGAGAGACAGAGAGAGAGAGAGAGAGACAGAGAGAGAGAGAGAGAAAAAGTGCATAATTCCATGAAGATCAAATCTGATGCTTGCTCTTGTAGCTTCTCTTCTGCCGTTCTCTGCATTTGTTTTGGGATGAAACCACTAATTCTCGGTTCCGCAAGGAGAGATTTATTCCTTTTTGCTCTCTGCATTGGAGACTTGAGAGAGGACAGAGAGAGAGAGAGAGTGGGTCAGAGTGCGGAGAGAGAATAAGTGAGAGAGAGAAGGAAAAAGAGGTAGAGAGAGATGGGAAGAGAAAGAGAGGGGAGAGAGAGGTTCAAGAGAGGGCTAGAGAGGGCTAGAGAGATAAAGAGAGAAAGAGAGAGCGGGGAGAGAGGTGCCTTCATTCCCCCCCCCCCTTTTTCTCACTCTCATCCCGAACACCTCTTCCAAGGGTAAGGGTGCACACTAATTCCACTTATTCCCCTTGTACCCCACCCACGCGCCGAGGCAAGAAGGCATGATCCAATTTAGCTTCAACCACACATTCTGTACTCACCCAGGCTTCAGAATCTCTCACACATATGTACATACATTCATATGTCCAATATTGTATCTCCGTATGCTTCGAAATACCGTCCAATCATTCGGGTTACTGTAACAATGTTTATTATTTCTATGACATATTTAATTGTAAGTGCGTAATATAAAAAAAGATTTAAGAAAAGAATTATTTTTCACAAAGATCGCCTTGCACTTGTAGACTACACAGCTAGTAGCTCCAAGGTGCATATTATTGTCGGGTGGAGTTGAAGGAGGGAACGCGTAGAAGACGTGTAATTTGTAATTTGTAATTTAAAACTTGCGCAGCACATGAAGTGAACCCGAGGTACATGCTCGCTCTCGCTCTCTCTCTCTCTCTTCCTCTCCCTCTCTTTCTCTCTCTCTCTCTTTCTCCGTCTCTGTCTCTCTTTCTCTGTCTCTCTCTGTCACTCTCTCTCTCTTTCTCTTTCTCGCGCTCTCTCTCTCTCTCCGCTTCAGCGCTTCTACTTCATTTTCATCAAGAGCGCTACCTCTTAACACTAATAAAAGAGAAAAGAAGGAAAGAATTAAATTTAATTTCCGCACACTCGCTTTTCTTGCAAATTTCCTCTCATTCTCTTTTTCACTATATTGCTATTACTCTCTCTCTCTTTCTCTTTCTCTCTCTCATTCTCCCCCCCCCCCTCCTCTCTCTCTCCTTCTTTCTTTCTCTCTTAGTGATTTGTTCAGCAAGATGAAGCATCCCGCCATCATCCTCTCTCTCTGCCATATCCTTCTCCCCAGAGACCGTCAGAAACGTGTCTGACCTTTTCCACCGAAACCCACATCCCTTTCTGACCTTTTATTGTTGGCCTTATGCACTTTTTTGTTTGAACTTTTCCAATCTCTCCTTCTCCCTCTCTTTCCCTCTCCTTCTTTCCCTCCTTCTTTTTCTCTCCACTTGTCTTCCTCTCTCTCTCTCTCTTTCTCTCTCTTTCTCTCGCTCTCTCTCTCTCAAACCTCTCTCTCTCCTCCTTTCCCTCTCTCTCTCTCACTTATTCCTTATTCCTAAGTTTCAATTCTTCCAAGAATCTCGGAGATTATCCTCCGCGTACTTTCGAAACTCTTCTTATCTGTGCTGATTGTGAGCCACGCCTCTCTCTGGTTTTCCTCCTGTTTTCACTCCTCGGCCGGCCTCGAACCTGGTGAGGCTTAAGATCTCTATGGAGTCTTAGTTTACCGCAAAGAAAAAAATTACTGAACACATTATCAATAAAGTCTACACGTATCTTTTCTTTTATGTATTTAATTTTTTTCTTTATTCTCATACAAGATGATGCTTTCAAAATATCTTCTTCTTTATCCTTTCTTTTCTCTTCCCAGCCATTATTCTAGTCGGTATTCTATGACGTCTTCTCCTTCTTCATCACGAACCTAATCCCCGCAGACGTGTTCAGCATCGCTTGCCCGCCACTTTTCAGACAGATCTTCATCCTCAGCAGATTCTGTATCCGATTTCAATGGCAGCCATTGAAACGCGCTGTCTCTATGTGTGTGTCACGTATGTACGTGATTCTTTGCATATATATATATATATATATGTATATATATATATATATATACATATATATATATATATATATATATATATATATATGTATATATGTCCATACATACATACATGAGTATATAATCACAGTACTGCAGTGCGAGAGCTCATTTTGGTTTTCGAGGAATGTCAGCATCACTCTCTACTGGCCGTTAGTAGCCTATGACGAAGAATGTCAGTATATGACTGTCCACTGATTGACTTCAATACTATATATGCACATTTCTATGTACTCATATACATACATACATATGTATGGTTTCATGCGTGTAATTTTGACTTAACATTACCGTTCTCGCCATCGCACCATCGCACACTTGTTTTCTTTTTCCGCTCTCTCTCTCTCTCTCTCTCTCTCTCTCTCTTGCTCACCCTCTTCATTTCTCTATTACTCCTCCCTTTCCACCCGTAGATCTCTTTCTAACCCCCTCTCTACCTTTCTCTTCCCTCTCTCTCTCCCCCCCCCCCCTCTCCGTTCTCTCTCTCTCTCTCTCTCTCTCTCTCTCTCTCTCTATACCTTCCTTCTCTCTCTCTCTCTCTCTTGCTCTCTCTCTTGCTCTCCCTCGTCCTCTCTCTCTTACCCCTCTCTTTCCACCCTGTAGATCTCTTTCTAACCCCACCTCTCCCTTTCTCTCTCTCTCTCCCCCTCTCTCTCCCTTTCTCTCTATACCTTTCTCTCTCCCACTCCCTCTGTCTCTCCCCCTCTGTCTCCCCTCCCTCTCTCCCACGCTTCCTCTCTCTCTCCCTCTCTCCCCCTTTCTCTCTCTCTCTCTCTCTCTCTCTCTCTCTCTCTTTTTGCAGGATGACCGCCACGACCTCTTCCTGGAGCGCGACCCTGAGAAGCAGCCTCGTCCTCCTCGCAGCCGTCGCGTGTCTCTCCTCGATGTCCTCCTCGTCCACGGTCACGCGCGCGGCCGCTCTCTCCCTCTCGCGCTACGCCGCCTTTCCATTTAGGCCGATCATGGTGCCCAAATCAGGTTTGTCTTTGAAAAATTAAAAATCTTACTAATAATAAAGCGCTTAGTGTGGCTTTGTAACAGTTTTTTATGGAACCTTCCATTTAATTTAATTTAACTCCGGTTTAATTTCCCGAGTTTTAGGCTTACAATTAGGAACGTTGCGACTTTCGTACCACAACGAATGTAGCAACGTTCGCACCCTCATTTGCCCTGTTTTTTCCCAGAACATTCCAGAAAGGGCCATTGTCTGCCCCCGGTCCATGAAACATTCCAGAAGGTTAAAGAAGGGACAAAGTTCGGTCTCGGGGCATGGCACTTTCCATAACATTCCGGAAGAGGCCCAGGTCTGCCCCCGGTATTTGGAACCTTCCAGAAGGTTCCAAAAGGGCAAAGTTCAGCCCCGGGACATGGAATTTTTCAGAACATTCAGGAACGGGCCAACGTCTACCCTGGGTACTGGGACATTCGAGAAGGTTCCAGAAAGGACCGAGTTAGGCCCCGGGATGTGCAATTTTCCAGAACATTCAAGAAGTGGCCATTGTCTGCCCCCGGTCCTTGGAACATTCCAGAAGGTTCCAGAAGGGACAAAGTTCGGTCTCGGGACGAGGAATTTTCCAGAACATTCCGGAGGGGCCAACGTCCGAATCTAACCAAAAGCCAAACAGAATACATTATTATGCACTGTTTGTCATGTTCGCCTATCCCACAGTGCTGTATACTTCTCGGGACGTGGAATTTTCCAGATCATTCCGGAGGGGCCAACGTCCGCCGCCGGTCCTTGGAACCTTCCAGAAGGTTCCAGAAGGGACAAAGTTCGGTCTCAGGACATAGAATTTTCCAGAACATTCCGGATGGGGCCAAGGTCTGCCCCCGGTTCTTGGAACCTTCCAGAAGGTTCCAGAAGGGAGAAAGTTCGTTCTCGGAACATAGAATTTCCCAGAACATTCCGGATGGGGCCAAGGTCTGCCCCCGGTTCTTAGAACATTTCAGAAGGTTCCAGAAGGGACAAAGTTCGGTCTCGGGACATAGAATTTTCCAGAACATTCCGGATGGGGCCAAGGTCTGCCCCCGGTCCTTGGAACATTCCAGAAGGTTCCAGAAGGGACAAAGTTCGGTCTCGGGACATCGAATTTTCCATAACATTCCGGAAGGGGCCAACGTCTGCCCTGGGTACAGGGAACATTCGAGAAGGTTCCAGAAGGGACAAAGTTCTGCTCCGGGTCATGGAACTGTCCAGAATATTCGGGAAGGGGCCAACGCCTGTCCCCGGTCTTTGGAACATTACAGAATGTTCCAGAAGGGAGAAGCTCTGCCCCGGGACATGGTATTTTCCAGAACATCGCGGAAAAGGCATTCGTTTGCGCTAGGTACTGGGAAAATTCGAGAAAGTTCCGGAAGGACAGAGTTCGGTCTGCGGTGTGGAATTTTCTAGAACATTCTGGAAGGGGCAAATGTCTGTTCACAGTCTTGGGATTATTCCAGAATATTCCGGAAAAGACTATATTCTGCATCGGGACATGGAATTTTCCAGAACATTCACAAAGAAGGTTTACAGATTACGAGGCTGCGAAGCGGCCAAGTAACCAGCCGGTGAAGCGCGCGCTTCGCGCGCGCGAACCGGCTGGTAAATAAAATAAAGATATACAGTAACCGCTCAATGGCGAAGAGTCAATGCCAAAATTACGGCCACGTAGAATATCTCGTTGTTGCAGCATGCATTTTCAGCAGGGGTGGCCGACCCGCCCCCGGGGCCGGGGCCGACCCTGGGGGCCGGGGCCGAGCTCGGGAGCGGGAGCCGGGGCTGGGGCCTACCCTGGGGGCTGTGGATAATTAAATGAAGTTCATCCCCAGTTGTACAAATTATGAGCCAATTTGTGATGAAACGTGCAACGCTTTATTCAGTATGAGTTACACATGTATTGTGCACACGCATTTTCTCACTTTTGGATGGAATTTTCCACCGACGCGAAATGTTTTAAGAAAATTTTTTTAGCTTTGGGTTGGGGCCTCCTTCGGGGCCGACCACGGGGGCCGGGGCCGGGGCCGGGGCCGACCTTGGGGGCGGGGGCCGACCTCGGGGGCCGGGGCCGGATATTTTCGGCCCCGGCCACCCCTGATTTTCAGGCACCCCTCATATCCTGGACATGTTTCCTAATTCCGTTAAAATTTTTTTGAGAAATTTGAGAAATTTCTGTTTTTATGAAGAGCAATAACAGTAATTTTTTTTTAAACAAACTGCTTCTGCAGCGAGATATTCCACTGACATGTGCGGTACTCTATTATATTTAAATAGAAGAGAAACACCTCAGTCTCGCTTCTTCTCACTCTCTCTCGCTCTCTCTCTATCTTTCTCTCTCTCTCTCTCTCTCTCTCTCTCTCTCTCGCTCTCTCTCTCTCTCTCTTTCTCACTTCTCTCACCGCTCTCTCTCTCCTTCCCTAGCTCTCTCTCTCTCTCTCTCTTTCTATCTCACCCCTCTCTCTCTCTCCCTCTCTATCTCCCTCTCTCCTTTCCAGCTATCCGTGAACAGCGCGCCCTCCGATCCCGTCCATCGCCCGATCAACTCGCCATCTTGCTCCGGGCCTTCCAGAGAGATCTCGCTGACGCGAATGGCAACAGGAGATAATTTCCTCATTTTTCTCTTTCTCTGCTTCTCACTCTTTCTCTTTTCTCTCGCTCTCTCTCTCTCTCTTTCTCTCTCTCTATCTTTCTCGCTCTTTTTCCCTTTCTTTCTCTCAGCCCTCTCACTCTCTCACTTGGGATGATGTACAAAGAACCATAATATTATGGACATCAACAACAACAAGGAGATAAACGCTGCCTGTTTGTACACATATATTTTAATGAAATAAGAAAAGGCTTTAATTCTCATCACAAACACACGAGTCTAATACCTCTATGAGTTTGCAAATATTATCATTATTATGATTATTATTCGGATAAGGAAACTACATGTGCCGAGGTGTGGACTTGTCCTTCATTTTTGCATTAGATTAACATAATATAATCTCTCTCTCGGGAAACTTATACTCAAAGGGCGCATGAAGGGGCGTTGTTGTTATTGAAAGCATGAAAAGAATTAATTTTGTATCTTAAAAGGTCGCAAGTGATTCATGAAAACAAATGAGAGTCTTTGGAGAAATGCCCAAAGAGCTATGAAAAAAAGAAACTACAACGAATTCAAATGCGATAGATTGGAATCTGCAAACATTTGTTCTCTTTGCCCTCCACTACAGATTAATCTGTAGGAGTAGGAGGAGGGGGGGGGGTACAAAAAGTACAAATACTTTTCGTCCACTTTTTTTTTCTTTTCTTCTTCTCCTTCTTCAATTCATCGCGCGCCCGAGCCGATCGTCAAAGTTCCTGTCCGCTTTCTCCTACAAAATATGTAGTATAGTGCACATTTATCATACATATGTGATATTTGGCGCCCTCTGTCACGTGAGCGTTTTTCTCGTGACCAAATAAGGTTGCACATTCCTTGTGTTTCCGTAACTCAACTAATGTAGGTTGCGGAAATAAAAATAAAAATTAAATTATATTAAAATAAAATATATATATTCACCTGCTTAATCTTCATACGACGCCCACAGATGACAAAGAGGACGAGGACGCCGAGAAGGCCGATGACCTTGGCCAATTATTATTAATTTAAAGATGATATAAATTTTTTATCTGAAATATCAGAATTTTTATCCAATGGCAAAGTTATTTAAAAAAAAAAAGAAAAAAATTATATATTTAAATAAAAAAAATATATAATGTACCTCGACGACGGAGATGGCTGAGAGACCGAGCCACAAGCCCGCCTGGCCACCGAGATCGGCGATCAGAGCCGATAGCTAGTATTGTATAGACAAAATGGCAATTTTAATTCAATAAAGATTTTTTATTACTATGAATGTGAATTGCATAATAAAATATCAGTTTATTAGATATATCTTAAAGAAAGTTTTTTAAAGAGAGATCTGTTTTTTAAATAAAACAAGAATTAATTAATGAAATATCATTTTGTGAATAATATCTTAATAGTTTTTTTTTTGCAAAAAAAGGAGCGTTCTTCTGACTCCGTAGCTGGCAGTCTCAGAGAGTCGCGAATAGACGAGAGTCTCGAAGTAAATCTTTAAAAGAAATATTTTTATTTTATCTTTTTTCACTTGGTATTCATAATGCAACGCGAAACAACATTCCGTTGCTCCATGAGATTTGACAATTGCTGAACAATGAATATGTAAAAAAAATCGACAACTAAACTTCTTTTTATTGAGTTTGTGACAGCCTTCGGAAAGCAAGTAATTTGACTTGTAAGAAAAAAACTATTAGGTTTATAAAATATATAAATAAAGTTAAAAAAAGATTAATATAAAATGAAATTACAGTTGCAGATAAGTATAACAAAAAAGTTCACTTTGGCGATACTTGCTCAGAATTGAATCTACTATATGTTTATCGCACAATTTGTCCGACACACCTGAACAATGAGGCCGTTGCGTGCGTACCACTCCTTGCACGAGGCAACCGACTGGAAGTTCGTGTTCCACTCTTCGCAGCTGCCCATCTTAAAGTTTTACGTCCATAAGACTCGAGCAGAGCCCTATTATGACCTGCCCTAGGAATTTTTTTTCGAGTTTGTTCACCAAAATTCTGTACAGTATACAACTCGACGTGGCCAACAAAATAGGCTATATTTCAAACTTGAAGAAATTTTTCCGTGCGGGACTCGGTGCACCAATGTTTAAATTTTCACTTGTCATAACTCGCTTAACACACATTATTAGACAACCATCGAGGTATCATTGGATAGCTTTTTTTAGGGGCTTTAATTTTCATGTTGATGATGTTTTCATAAAATTTCATTTTGGCCCTAAAATACGGCCCTGAATATTTTCGAATGCAATTTTTTGCCAGATTAAGTATTTTATGCTCATTTCTACACAACCGCTCCTACATAGGCTTAAAGTGCTTAAAATTTGTTACAACATATGTGTCTTTCAAAAAAATTGAAGGTCCCGGACTATGGTTAAAAAACGCTTGAATATGATCCTGTGTAAACTGTAACACCATGCAAGCGCATTCTTCGATCCATAACTGCGCTCAATATCAATATTACAAAATCGTAAGTATATCATCTAAGAGCTCTCTCGGAGTTCTTCAAATGCTACATACATTATTTTATTGAAAAGTTTCTATTTATATGGGAAATTTCGTTATGTACAGTTAGAAGGTTTAAAAAACTACTTTAAAAACATTTTCGCCTGTCGAAGCATACATCATAAGAAAGAGGATGAAATTTGGTACAAGATGGACCCCTTTCAATGGAATTCCATGCATACGATCTTTTGTTATTAGCCATAAGAGTAGGTTAACAAGGCCTTATGGAAAACCTGTAGGAAAAAAAAGGATTGGAATATTCTAATTCGAATAACCTAAAATGTGAATTCTTGGGGGAAATGACAGCGTCGCTACTGGCACTACTTTTATGACTTATAACAAAAGATCGTATGCATGGAATTCCATTGAAAGGAGTTCATCTTGTAGCAAATTTCATCCTCTTTCTTATGATGTATGTTTCGACAGGCGAAAATGTTTTTAAAGTAGTTTTTTAAGCCTTCTAATTGTACATAACAAAATTTCCCATATAAATTGAAACTTTTCAATAAAATAATGTATGTAACATTTGAAGATTTCCGTGAGAGCTCTTAGATGATATACTTACGATTTTGTAATATTGACATTGAGCGCAGTTATGGATCGAAGAATGCGCTTGCATGGTGTTACAGTTTACACATAATCATATTCAAGCGTTTTGGAACCATAGTCCAGGACCTTCAATTTTTTTGAAAGACACATATGTTGTAACAAATCTTACGCACTTTAAGCCTATGTAGGAGCGGTTGTGTAGAAATGAGCATAAAATACTTAATCTGGCAAAAAATTGCATTGAAAATATTCAGGGCCGTATTTTAGGGCCAAAATGAAATTTTATGAAAACATCATCAACATGAAAATTAAAGCCCCTAAAAAAAGCTATCCAATGATACCTCGACGGTTGTCTAATAATGTGTTTTAAGCGAGTTATGGCAAGTGAAAATTTAAATATTGGTGCACCGGGTCCCGCACGGAAAAATTTCTTCAAGTTTGAAATATAGCCTATTTTGTTGGCCACGTCGAGTTGTATACTGTACCCAATTTTGGTGAACAAACTCCAAAAAAAATCCTAGGGCAGGCCTTGATCGAAGGATACTGACATGCTCTCTTAAAACACAATTACGAAATGTTCACGAAAACACAGAGAATTTGAGAAATAATGGTGCTTGGAAGTAGAAGTTCCTATTTGTGTAACGTTTGAATAAAAGTGAAAAAATAAGAGAAAAAAAGACGAGAGAAAAAAAAACGCTAAACGAACGCCAGGAGTAAGGAGAGTACGACTGGGCTCCGAGGTGGTCGAGTTGTCATTTGTTGACTGGATATGATGAATAAAGATATTAAACATACAGTTTTTAAACAAAGTTCAATCTCAAATTGATAATTATTTGAATTTATAAAGTACTTACATCTAATCAAACTTCAAAAAAGTAAGTACAATCAAGAGTGTTATTAAACTATGATGATTACTAACACGCTTCTTACGGCCGCCGACATACAGGTTTATTGGGCACGTCTGCTCGCATTGAGCCTACAACAACATTGTGCTTATTCTTCTTCTTTCTTTTGCTTTCTTTTTCTTTGTTCACCTGATAATCTAGAAGTTGTCCCAACTCTTCTTACAATTAGTAAACCACCCTCACCGCAAGAATTTTTTTTTGCTAGATATATGTCGTATTTAATGAGCCGAAAAACTCGCATTTGAATTCGCGCCTTTTTGCCTGATCGCAAGGCTAAAAGAGCATTAGAGGATTTATAGAAAAGAGACTACAATGGTCAAGAAAATTCAAATATTAGTTAAACGGTTGAGTTTCGTGCACCCTTAAGATGATTAAGAAATTTTTTTTTTGCGGTTTTTTTTTACTTTCATGTGTGGTCGCATCAAATATTAAACGGTGCAATAGATTATTATTATTATTATGACGCCCGATAACTGACACTTGGATTGGTGTTTCCATCCAAGTTTTGGTCGGCACAGCTCGCGAGGCCGTGAGGAGACGGAATGAGGCCGTCGGGTTGGCTTTGAGCATACTTCAAAAAGGGATATTTTAATGTGTGTTTACTTTACTATTTTTTTGAACAAAGACAACGTCTTAAAAAAAATATCCGGTGTATATTAGGCATCCTAGAATAGGCGGACTTTTGCGGTCTCATCATGCCATCACCTGTTGGCAGGGTTGCAAGGTCTTGTCGCTCGGATATGGGCAGCTCGGGTAGCTGCACGGCCAGTTGTCATACCAGTTTGTCGGTGTCGTCGTTGTCTGCGCGGTCGTGCTTGACGACGTGCTCTGAGTCTGAGTGGTCGACGCAGTGCTCGTGGAAGACGTGGTTGATGCAGAAGTTGTTGTTGTAGAAGAAGAGGATGAAGAAGAGATTGTCGCCGTTGAAGAGGTCGCCGACACCGTTGGGAGACCAAGCGTTGCTGGGTAGTGTTTTGATTGAAAACTAGACATGTCAACAGTATTATACTATATCCAATCAGAATTTTATCAGATCTGCCATTCCTACATTTTGAGAAACACTTCGTCTTCTCGCGTCTCCAGTTGTGTTCCTGTGTTCCAAAGCAACCATACTGTGATAGGAGCGAGAGCACCGACTTTGTCTTTTTCGTATCTTATATGTATTTTTTTTCTTTTTATTTTCTTTTTAATTTTTTTAATATTCTTCAAATGATAAGCCATTCTTCTGACTGGTGGTCGCCGGTGTCGGCGGATTCGGATAGCCAGCCGGTGGTGGGTGGCCCTGATTGACGGCCAGCTGCACGCTCTGCGCCGTCGTGCCCGTGCCGACGGCGTACGCAAGCGATGGATAGGAGCCGAGCGAGATGGCAGCACTGTAGCGCACCTTAGAGGAGAGCGATCACCGAAAAATATTTAATGCAGGTTTGAATAGCCGCGTCTGCCCTGTGATTCCTCACTCTCACTCTCGCGCGCGCAATTTCGCAGGTCGCACAAACCCGCCGCGTGAAAATAGCACGCGCGTATGAGAGTTGAAATACCACATAATTTTTCGGTGATCGCCCTCCTTTAAAGGAGGTTTAAAGTCGCTATTTCCTCAAATGAAATGGCCAGTCAGATAACACGATAGGTTACGACACATTCACAGAATCGTTCTAATTGTGAAAAAAATTGAGTTTTTCGCCTCCTTTAAAGGAGCTGGAAACTCAAGTTTTTCGATGTGTAGATGAAGCAAGTAATGAACATGGACTGCTTGAACTAAAGTAATGTCGAAGCGTGAACGTCGAAAAAATTAAAATGAGCGAGAAATTTGCATTTGAAAAACAAACCCTGACGCAGGGAATTAATGCCTATTTGTACTCGCGCTCGAGAGCCGTGTCCTTCTTTATGGTTGGTTGTACCAATTCACAATTTCCTATTCCACGGATCAAGTACAGCTGGCGCGAAAAATAATTCCTTCAATTGCAATTTCTATGCATTCGTTTAAAATGCATAGTTGCTTCATTTATGTTTTGTTCTCAGATTTGTTTTAATATTCAACTGATAAAAGACACAGGTAGCCCTAAATAGGCGCAATTCCTGATGGCAAAAGAAAAGTTCGAATATCTTTAAGTCCTCTGTGGATTTGGAGGAATCGGACAATTGCTTATGTCAGCGCTGTCCTCCTAGAGACAAACAGCAGCAGGAGGTGCCAGTCGATCCACTTTTTCCCGCTTAAAACGCTCGGTCAGCAACATCTAACACCTACAACCCGCTTCTGATTCGAGGCTGGTCGGAGGAGGAAAGGATCGATGAATATACCAACCTCCATACATTGCAGTAACATACTTTCCCCCTTCTCTCTCGAGCACCCACCAAGTCGTCATCCTTACTACCTTACTACCCACCAGTTGCATTCACTATTTTAACATGCTACCATTCAAGTAACTCCATCAACAGACATCTGTTTCTTATTCCAAAATAACACAATCAACAACAACAATGAATAAGTGGAAACAGGGGGCAAAGGATGTTGCTAGCAGGTGAAATATTGCTAGTCGAATAGCCAGAATGCCGATTCGTCAGGCTCTCTTCTCTTCTAATCGACTGTTGAACTTGACTCGGGAAGAGACAAGACAACAATAGATAGGTTGATGATGGCAGAGTAGAAAGTAGGCGAGAAAAGAAGAAAAGAAGAGAGCGGCTGACGACCAACAACAGAGGAAGCCTTCTTAGAGCTTCAGCTTGGTGCGATGCCAATGGCGGCGCTTGGTGTTGTATTTGATCTGCAATAAGGATTACGATTACACAAGTTAGAACAAAACATGAAGAAAGAGATTTTGAGTTTAGAAATCCAAAAGGAATAGATATAAAACAATTCTACATTTGAATATAGTAAGATTTAAACAGGGTACCACCATCTTCCAATTAGGTCAACCTTAACTATTTCATTTTTATTTATAAAGATTAAAAAAAAACACCTTGTTGCGCGCCCACTGCGGCAGCGGCCGATTCTGCTTCTGCGCCTTGGCAAGCTTGCGATTGATGATGAACGTCTTGTGTAGAACAGTCACTTGTTGAACAGCGCTGTGGTCATCGAGCGATCGCTTCCCTCGCCATGCGTGCCCTGGAAGAGGAAAGGATAAAAATCGGGAATATAACCAAGATTTTTTTTATTGTAATTTGCGAGTAAATACTTTAATAGCTTCAACAATAATGTTATGATAATGAAATTAGAGTTAATTATCGAAACGTGCAGTTCGCTCTATCTATAGAGAGTGATATTACGTCATAATTTAAAGGTTTAAAAGCAGGAGTTAGTCAAGCGTCAATGATGCATTAACTGTTTTTTTTAAACACAAACAGTTTAGTGACCTTATTGGCGGCCTCCTGGTACTCGCGTGCCGCCCTCTCTGCCGTATGCACGCATTGCATGTAGGAAGCGTGCTGTGGCGCGCATGGCTTATCGTCGAACTCCCACTTCTTGAGGCAGCCACAGAGTGTTTGATGCTCTGGCGTGCATGATGAGGCTCGGAATGAGAGGGAATCAATCAAGAAAAAATTTCACCTAAATAGTTAAGCCTTTTTCCTACGGAAAAACCCCATTAAGTTAACTTTCAAATGGCAATGAAAGACCGCCGTATCAATACTGCTTCTAACAGTGTAAAAATGTTTAAAGTGGATAAAACTTAGTTCAGACTATGTTTAAAAGAAAACGAAAAAGGCATTTAAACAATCGAAATATAAAAGGTAGAAAAATTAAATGGAGAAAAAAGAATCGAAAGCTTACTCGCTTGCTTCGCTGAGTGATGCGTTTCTTGCATGGAAGCGGCAGTACATCGGAGAAGGAGGTGACCTTCGGGTAAAAACCTGTACAAATTAAATATTATACAACATACAATAGTAAACAAACAAACAAAAAAAGTCAACGTAAGATGCCAACTTGGCATTGCAAATCACGCTTAGTGCAATTAGGATGCATCGACCGTGTCAGGGATATCGTGGTAGGAGTTAAGGAGTTTCAAGCTTCTTTAAAAAGGGCGGGAGAAATATTTTTCTTTCTTCTTTAAATTATTGTTTCTTCTTCCTTCAATGCAATTTTCTTCGCTCTCCAGCTATTCGATTTAGCTATTGAAAGCGTTTTCACATGATATAAATGTGGGTTGTATGATTTTTCATATTGTTTTTAAGTAGTTTTTTTTCCTCAACCTCATGACACGGCGGATTGCATCCGCATTCGGTGCGAGCGTTCAGATTCACTGGAGTGCCATGCTGATTGCCTTTCAGCGTCTGGAGGCAAGTGACTAAAAGGATGAATAAGATTATTGATTTTCTCCCTCTCTCTAATTTATTGATTAAAAAATAGTTTTTAAATCTTTCTTTAAATATAGATAAAACTTATTTTTCCGAACACAACCTATTCATCTCGATTTACCTTCATCCGGTGTCGTACAATAGCGTTGATCATTCGATTTTGGGGTCGCCGGATTGGCGCAGCCGCAACGCGTGACCGCAGCGCGTTGTACGCACGACGCGACGCAGGTCGGCAGGGTGTAGTTGATCGGCTGCAACAAGTACCATCAGATAACCTCTGAGGGAGCCAGTTCCCCTCCCCGAGCCTACCTAGAATTGAGTATACGAGTTTTTTTTCGTTCCCTTCTGCTCCTCGCGCAGGTTTGTTGAATGCTTCATAAGCGAACAACCTCTTTCTCTGCGCAATCTCTCATGGAAATTTTATCAATATTCCTTTTTTAATTTTTGAAATACTTCTGTAATTGACAATATGTATTTCTCCCTATTGATGTCTTTTCTCAATGCAAAATTCTCTTTTCTATGAGACATCCATATATGTTGTTAGAACTGAAATCCTAACATTGTAGTAGTTGGTCGTCGGCGACTCGCGATCGATGCAGTTACCGTACGGCTTTTTCAGGCGACTAATGTCAATCTGAAAAAAAGAAGAATTTACAGCAATTTGATTAAGTTTACTATTGAAATCAATCTATTTTATACATATACACAGCTTGTTTTTATAATCCAGAAGAACATAGGAATTGGGGGAAGAAAGGTAATCCTCGTTGGTCAGCGAACAGTTCCGTCAAAGTCTGTCAGTAGTCAATGGACAGGGCTGTCAGAGACAAATCCTCCGAGGGAGCCTACCACTCGCCGGCGCCAACGCTTCGGCAAACTGACTATTCTGGCACTTGGTTCTACCCTTCTTCTGTTCGGCATTTAAGAACGACGAATCAATGCAGAGACATAATAGAACAATGCAAGTAGTAATTTATGGCAGCAACATGTCAATGATGGAAAGGTTGGGTGGAAGAATTGATAGATTAGAAAGATCAGCCAGGTCGTCGTTGAGGCTGTTCACTCGCCCTTGGTTCGCCAGAACACTGACAGCGGTGAATGGCCAGAGCTGTCAGACAAAGCCTCCGAGGGAGCCAACCACTCGCCGGCACCGACGCTTCGGCAAACTGACAGTGGTGAACCCGCGGGTCAGACAAAGCCTCTAAGGCAACCACTCGCCGGCGCCGACCCTTAGCAAACTGACAGTGGTGAGCGCGATGAGCGACTGCTTGCCGACGCCAATGTTGATGCCGTCCTCGTCGAAGGCGGGCTCGTAGCCGGCGGGATGCACGACGAATCGATAGCCGGCGAGCGAGGAGGTCGGCAAGAATTCTGGATCGCCCGTCAGCGTGTTGTCCACCTTACAATTAGTTTTATCTACTTTTCTTCATATCCTATTTTAACCATGCTAATTCTATTATACACGTGCCACTTTTGTGACCGCAAATAAAGTATTAAGTATAAGTATAAGTATTGAGAATGATTGCGCTGTTCATATAGAGAAATATAAAAAATACGCAATTTCCATTTTTTTTAAATTATTGTCGAGTATATAGTGCGAAGGAAGATTATCATATGTAGCTAAACTGTTCCCTTGCTCTTACGAAAGTATAATCCACCATCCCGCCTTTTATAAACCGCCCAGCTGAGTCGATAATAAATTGTGTTCTATACATCTACCTCTTGTGCTACACATTCAATGTGAAGCCTAGCAAACTATATTACTTTTGTATGTACATACATATACATTTTTGAAACTTAAATTTCTATACATATTAACGGGTGTTTTCAACTTTTGCACTTGTTTAGACAGATTCTACAAAACCATTAATTCCATTTGCATTTGATTTCAGCGATCGTTAAAATATGCACTTTTCATTGACTACTTCATATTCTCGTTCAACAACGCTGCTTACATTTGCGGTCAGCAGCATTCTAAGGCCGTAGGTTAAGCCGGCTCGTCGCACCGAGTAGCCGGTCGCGTACATGAAGCAGCCACCGTAGACGGGATGCCAGAACCATGAGAAATTGTCCCTGGAAGAAACTCACGTTTGAATTCCGCCTTTTTGCCTGACACACAAGAGCTAGAGAGTGCATGTGTGATTTTGGTCATGAAAATTCAAATAGATCACGGTTGAATTTCCATGCTTCTTCGAACGAAGTACCGAAATTATAAAAAAAATTACAGCTTTTATGTTGTCGTGCGCAAAATTGCAAAAGGTGCTAGCAGCATGAGTATGTTTTAAGCTCGAAAGATCGCAGACTACTCATCGAATTATAATTTTAGTGCGCCATCGTCCATTTTAGTGCTCATCGCTATTTTTAGTGTCCCCGCTATTTTTGGTGCGTTTCCTTTCCTACATGTCGCATTCTTGGCTCGCGAGACGGCACTCGGTGAGGAGGTCTTCGATCGAGTACGCCGCTGCCGCTCGCTCGTCGTCGCTGAGCTGCGCCATGAGCACGGTGAGATGGTCGCGCGCCGTTTGCTCGAGCGCGAAGCGGCCGAGACTCTAAGATTATTGATTGGTTTTTTTCTTTTTTTTTTTTACTTGCTATTTGAATTTCCCGCCTTTTACCTGAATCAAGGGCACAAAAGAGAGAGAGAGAGCATGTTATTTGGAGACACAAGACTTTTTGAACACTGTCCGCTTATCATTCATTCGAAGGCAGTGTTAAATTTGAAATTTTGAAATATTGATTGGTTTTTTTCTTTCTATTTTTTACTTGCTTTTTGAATTTCCCGCCTTTTGCCTGAATCAAGGGCACAAAAGAGAGAGAGAGAGAGCATGTTATTTGGAGACACAAGACTTTTTGAACACTGTCCGCTTATCATTCATTCGAAGGCAGTGTTAAATGTGAAATTCTGAAGAAGCAACATCACTAAAACTATTAAAGCATTTTGAAATAGCCGCGCGCGCAAGGCTATTTCAAAGCGAAAAAAAGAGCACCGAGAAGCCGAGAGTGTTGTATCAGAAATTTGAACGTGATATGTTTTTTGGCGACCGGCATCCTTTACTTCGAAAACAACTTTGGCAATCAGAAAAAATTACACACAGAAAAATATTTGGGCATATTCTACAGAATGAGGTACAGATTTATCTAGAGATCTATAGATACGCCCCACCTGAAGGTGATAGACCTCCGATGGCGGCGTCGTCGTGGTGTTGCTCTTGGCCACGCGGTACTCGTCCATCAACTGGCGGATGGCAGCGAATGTTGGCCCTCCGGCTGTCTGCATATAGGAGGATGTCAAGGAAATGAAAAAAAAAATTTCGTCTTACCATTAGGCGAAAATTTTTTTTAGAATATTAAATGTTTCCAATTTCTAATGTGTATCAGACGATTTGACAACGTTTCCTATTGGCACGAATGGCTTAACGGTGGAATATATTCTAAAGTCCGGGAAATTTTTTTCGACTAAATGGCCACTTTTTTTGACATTTTCTTATATGTACATAAATAATTTTTTGCAGAATAAAGAAAAGTATGAAAATAGGTTAAATTCATTTCTTTAAAAAAAGGAGCAAAAATGGCTTTATGACATTGATCATAAATTAATGAAATTTTCTGCTTACACTGACGACACGCCATTTCAGCGGGTTATGATTGCAGAAGCTGACTTGGGGAAAGCTCTGAAAAGATCTTTCTTCATCTTTCTGCTGTGACTTTGAGCTACGAAATGTGACGAAAAGAACAAAAGAACGGTTAATACCCTTTTATGACGAAAAGTATCGTCATATGATACTTTTCGTCATGAAAGGAGAAAGAGGCCTGTGGTTCTATGACGACGTTCGTGTCCACATGAGATGGATAGCTAAAGTAGCGAGTCAGCAGTAAGAAGAGCTGGAAGGCGAACGCGGCGATGCTGAAGCATTTGATTTTAACTTTGTTCTTTTTTCAAATAAGTCCAGTATAATTTTAGCGCTTTTTTACAGTTCTAAAAACATTTTTTTTTTCAAATTTGCAAGCTACAGTAAACCATTACAATTCGTAGTGCGTCAATGTGTAATCGTTTCAGTGCAATTTATGAAGGCAGTTGCACGAACAGAATTACTTCAAATTACAGTTGCAGATGTCATTTAGCATCCTTTTGTCTTATCTCGTGACTTTTAATGTTACAAGTAAAAAACTACGTCAAAAAAATCTTGCAAAAGAAAATTGAATAAATTTGTTCAAAAGAGGAATCGAACACCAGCCATTCCGCTCATACTCTTACAGGCACACCAATACTCCACACAGCCACAGCCCAATCCTACAAACTATTTTTTTAGGAAGCATTTGACGTTGTTTTTAAGAGCTGTTAGAGTCGTGTCACGAAAATTCCATTTCTTCCGCAATCATCCGCAGCAAAAGACTGCGATTGGGGCCCGAACCTGTGACAAACAAAATAGCAGGCTAACGCGTAAGCCACTGGGCCATACCAATCACATCAGCCCGCTCGAACAACCGAATCCTTGACAGTTGGTCAGCCACCTACTTCCCAACTTCACTCTCGCTCTCTCTCTCTCTCTCTCACTCTCTCTCTCTCTTTCTCTCGCTGTTACTTCTTGAGTTGTTCTCTCTTTGCTTCGCTTTGAAAGATCCTCCACTTTGGGCTATCATTTTGACTCTGCTTCCTTTTTGTAAAAAAAAAATTAAATTCATAAATTGCACTGAAACGATTACACATTGACGCACTACGAATTGTAATGGTTATGCACCAATGAATTCACAAGATTTTAATTTTGCATTATTTTGACGTTTTATGCTCAATTATGGTAAAACCCGAGTGCCTGAACCCGAATATGCAAGCAAAAATCGACGTGCGATTATCCAGAAGCGCACAATTTGATCGGACATTTTGGAACTTCCGAAAGTTCCGAAAGTTCCTGCAGCCCTGGTTGTTGGGCGGTACTGTACATTCATGCAGCATGCATATTTACTTCTGTTTTATGATTTAAACACTATATGATGATATCAAAGAATATATGTACAGTACCGCCCAACATTTCTGGTACATATATTAATTATATTAATTATATTAATATAAATAATTTCAATTGATTTTTCAGCGCTCATGGCGCATTTCAACGTAGTTTTCTGTGCAAACTAGACTAATTCGATGCAGATAAATACGTTGGAAACATTACTTTCTCAAAAAAAGTAGACACTGAGGAGAAAATTCATTTTTGTCCGAAATCCATTTGAATATGCAGCGCAATTGCGCGCCTAGTGCAGCACAATTGAGCTGCATATTTAAAATAATTTCGGGCTAAAACATGAATTTTCTCGTCAGCGTCTACTTTCACTGAGAAACTAATGTTTCCAACGTATTTATCTGCATCGAATTAGTCTAGTTTATACAGAAAACTACGTTAAAATGCACCCTGGGTGCTGAAAAATCAATTGAAATTATTTATATTAATATAATTAATATAATTTAAAAAAAGTACCAGAAATGTTGGGCGGTACTGTATGTAGGTTTAAAGGCTGTATTATAATATCTTAAGTTACTGGTGATATTTAACAATAAAAATAATATCTTAAGGACAAAAAAAAAGAAGAAGAAGAAGAAGAAATACGGACGGACATTGCGAGAAAGATGGCAAGCCAGAGGAAGCGCACGAGATACGTGGGCGCATTCGCAATATGCCCGAGGCACGCGACCGTCGACCAGTTGGCAAAGTCGAAGAGAATGCGAGAGAGGCCCGAGGGAGACGCCTTCATATTCCTAAACGGAGGGCTAAATGATGTGTGTTAAATATCACACATTCTCATATTTACTTGCGAGTGTGCTATTTTCACGCAACGCAGCTCTAATTTTGTGCTATTTTTCACGCAAGTGTGCCATTTTCTTCTTTTTTCTTCTATTTTAAACGCTATTTTTATCATTTTCTACTTTTTCCAAAAAAATTCCAGCAACGTTTCCACAAAAAATTAAGAATATCCACTATTTGAATGTTACATAAATTGTTACACAAAGTCTTCTATGTTTATATATTTCCTCACACGTACACAGCACGGCACCCATGGCAAATTAAATGAGCGAAGTAAAAAAAATTAAGCGAATTGAGCTTAAAAAAAGAGAAAAAGGTCGGTATGAGGAAGCATCCGGAAGCTGCAAAAGGGAGCAAGACATCATCTATTGTGTAAGTCGGCAGCGTTGTCATGCGAAGTGCGTCTTCCTTCTTTTGTCTCGACGAGCCAGTCAGCCAGTGTCAGCCGCCCATCTCAACTAGCATCGGGTGTCACACGGGCGAATGCGCCAACCTCTTGCCGTCTCTGGCGGCCGTCACATAATGACGAAATAACAGAAACAGCATTTTTATGCCTGAAGAGATTGTTCAAAAACAGTTGAGAAAAAGAAAAAAAGACTCATAAAATGCCCACATAAGATTGTGTTGCTAAACATATTCCTGGCATTTCCATACCTTCTCATAACGGAATGGTTCAGCGAAGAATTTCGTTTTCTACATAGTTTGTTTTCTCGATTATTCTTCTTTTTCACATGTTGCGTGATTGGTTAATCATCTCTCTTGTTTCATTTTTGTCAATCTATGTATATCACTGCGATAAAATACATACATAATGGCCAATTACTATTCCTGCATAAATGTATGTACATATGTACAAAGTGAAATGTACATCATACATATATGTATGCGCTCTCGTGGCTGCCGTAATCATCGCCGTCGGTTAGACGGCGATGGTATCGATTAATTCGTATTATCAATTGATCAATTTCGATTTATCCTTTTTCAGTTATCTTTATGCGCCACCATGAAAAGAAGAAGAAGAAGAAGAAATAGAAGGAGAAGCCGCGCAGTAACAAAACGGAGGATCCGCGCCCCCTCGCGGACTAACGCGACCTTCAGCACCGCGGTGTAGCGTTTCAAGAGTCGTTATCGGCATGAAGGAGAAACTAGGAGACAACTGTTTTTGCTAAGAAAATGTTTTAGATCTGGTCCTTGCCATCCCCAACGCCCCCAGGCCTGCGTGTGGACTTACTTCGCCCTTCCACTCATGTTTGACTCTGCCGTAAAAGAGAATGTTGCTCATTAATTCAATCGTAAGCCTTAGCATGCACAGGAAATGAGACTGCGCGAGGAATGCGGAATTTTGATCTTTCGATGAAACCAATGAGAATTTTGAATTTAGATGACTTTGAAGAAACCGAATTTGAGTTGGGTCCGTGAACGGGGCCGGGGCCTACCCTGGTGGCTGTAGATAATAAAATGAATTTCACCCCCAGTTGAACAAATTATGAGCCAATTTATGATGAAATATATCACGCTTTATTCAGTATACGTCACAGATGTATAGTACATACGCATTTTCTCAATTTTGGATGGTTTTTTTTCACCGACGCGAAATTTTTTAAAGAAAATTTTTTAGCTTTGGAGTTGGGGCCTCCTTCGGATTCTACCACGGGGGCCGGGGCCGACCTCGGGGGCCGGGGGCGGGGCCTACCCTGGGGGCCGGGGCCTACCCTGGGGGCCGGTGCCGGGCCCCGATATTTTCGGCCCCCGGCCACCCCTGCACATTCCTTGCCCATGTCGTCATTTTAGAGCCACCCATATGTGAATATTTGGCTGCTAAGGGACATGTCCGTGCCTGAATATCAGCAAGTTTAAAGTGAACGTTGACTGAAAGCAATATTAGTGTAACCTGGCTAGCATTCACTCTCTCCCCGGATGCGTGACAAAATGACTCAAGGAGAAATCTGCACGTTTGCAACAACAACAACAACAACAACAAAAAATATACGGAAAACAACAAAGTGTGCATACAGCTCAGGGTATATTTTCTACATTAGAATAATAAAGGCAATATGAGAGTAAAGGTTGGGGAGGGCAATAAATCTCGATAGTCGCCAATCTGCAATGATTATGAAAACTTTAATATGTTGTCACATCTAAAAAAAACAAAACAGTGTATGAATAAATAAATAAATAAATAAATAAATAAATAAATAAAATAAATAAATAAATAAATAAATAAATAAATAAATAAATAAATAAATAAATAAATAAATAAATAAATAAATAAATAAATAAAATAAATAAATAAATAAATAAATAAATAAATAAATAAATAAATAAATAAATAAATAAATAAATAAATAAATAAATAAATAAATAAATAAAATAAATAAATAAATAAATAAATAAATAAATAAATAAATAAATAAAATAAATAAATAAATAAATAAATAAATAAAATAAATAAATAAATAAATAAATAAATAAATAAATAAATAAATAAATAAATAAATAAATAAATAAATAAATAAATAAATAAATAAATAAATAAAATAAATAAATAAATAAATAAATAAATAAAATAAATAAATAAATAAATAAATAAATAAATAAATAAATAAATAAATAAATAAAATAAATAAATAAATAAATAAATAAATAAATAAATAAATAAAATAATAAATAAATAAATAAATAAATAAATAAAATAAATAAATAAATAAATAAATAAATAAATAAATAAATAAATAAATAAATAAATAAAATAAATAAATAAATAAATAAATAAAAAATAAATAAATAAATAAATAAATAAATAAATAAATAAATAAATAAAAAATAAATAAATAAATAAATAAATAAATAAATAAATAAATAAATAAATAAATAAATAAATAAATAAATAAATAAATAAATAAATAAATAAATAAATAAATAAATAAATAAAATAAATAAATAAATAAATAAATAAATAAATAAATAAATAAATAAATAAATAAATAAATAAATAAATAAATAAAATAAATAAATAAATAAATAAATAAATAAAAAATAAATAAATAAATAAATAAATAAATAAATAAATAAATAAAATAAATAAATAAATAAATAAATAAATAAATAAATAAATAAATAAATAAAATAAATAAATAAATAAATAAATAAATAAATAAATAAATAAAATAAATAAATAAATAAATAAATAAATAAATAAATAAATAAATAAATAAAATAAATGCAGATGTGGATGATGTGTGAAGAGAATGCCAAGCATGGAAAAAGTGCCAGAAAAGTCCATTTGTAATGCGCCATCCGTGAAGGAACAATCAGACTTATATGCAATTGCAATTCTGAACTCTTACCGATTTTCTACCCCAATTTTTCCAGAGCATTTCTAGAAATAAAATAGAGAGAAATTGAGAAATTCCCAAATTCGATCCGAGAAATCGATGGACAAGGCAATACATATCATAACATTTAAACATTCGTTTCATGATATTTCATCATCAAACCTTGATATTTTACCGCGCTATGAATATAAATGAAATGTTGGCAAAAAATTTCAAAAGTATCTTAATTCTATACTGTAAGTAAAAAAGTAGTCCCAAATACCCCAAAATTAATAATTTTTTAGTCATCGCTAATTAGTTTAATTTTAAAAGAATTCTCAGAAAATGACATAATTTATTTCAGGAATCAAATTGGTCGAATTATCTCAAAAATAATCAAATGTTTGAATGAAACAAAGAGTGTCGAGGGAATACAAAATAAATCGTCTTCATTTCGAGACTGTCGGGATGGGCAGCCGCTCTCGCCGAGGAAACAAGTGGAAACTGACCGAGTGGAGCTCCAGCAAAAGAGTCACAATAATATGGAATTTGAATTAAAAGTTCAATCGATATGGAAATTTCAAGAGCGCTTACGTGAAAATAACCCAAGAAATGTGCAGAAAGAAGGAAAAATCAACCTTCTTAAGTGATATTCCACTGTTTTGCTGACATTTCATATTTGAAACTACGATAATTTCCTTAAATTGCGAAACCAATGGTAATTTTACTGAAAAGTGCAAGAAAAAGAGCATAAAAGCCAGCCTGATCACTTCAGTTGCACATTCAAGAAAGTCGTCTCTCTTCGCTGCTCTTCCCGGCTGCCTTTTCCCATCTCGCCGTCAGTCATTGTGCCAATATCTCCTACAATTCCTAGCCTTGAACTACATATTTGTCATCATAAATTGACAGATGAAAAAAAAGATTAATTTTACGTTTCTGCTCCTTTTTCTTGCTTGCTAATGTTTGGCATGAATATCAATCAAATAATACTCCTGTCTACATACATAATTTAGTTTTCCCCATCGGAGAGGAGATCTGCTTGCAGTGCGCGGGCATGAATAGCACTACGGTTCGTATCAGTGTTCTTGTTGACAAGAGAACAAATAAATAAAGAAGATGAAATTTTTCTTCTTTCAGAAGTGCTACCTCGGCAGAGGCGGTGATCGAGCGTGCAATCGCGCCAGAGATGGAACGTGGTGCGTGCTCGAAGTGTTTCTTGAGCGTGAAGCGTGGAAGGTTCTGGACGGGCCGTGCGGGAGGGACCGGACGGCCGGATGTTCGCCTGTCGAAGGCTTCGATTCCAACAAGCCCATCTACATTTGTGCGTGCGACTCGAAAGGCGCACGGGATGGCGTCTGCAACACGGATGCGTGGATCAATGCGAGCATCGATGACGTCATCGGCCAGTACGCGGTCTACTTGACGACGACGACTCTGCCCACCACCACAACCACTACAACTACCTTCCCGAGCACTGCTATCACCGACGGAGTGGTTGCTGAGCAGGTTCCGCGAAAGGAGAAAGAAAAGATTGCCTTAGTGTCATAAAGGCTTAAGGCTCTTGTTGCATTTAGATCAATGTCTGTCTCATTTCACAAAACCCTCTGACATGCGCCCAATCCTTTCCAGACTGGCTACATCACCTGGGCTATCGTTGGCGGTCTCGTTAATTGCCTGGCTCTCATGGCTCTCGTATCTTTCTTAGCCATCATCGCAGGTCTGGCGATATTGAATGATTCATTATCAATTGATCAACGTCGTCGATCCATCCTTTCTAGTCGTCTTCAAGCATCGCAGAGCAAGACAGAAGATATTGAAAGAGAAGGAGAGCCGACCGCTCACCAACGACGTGACCACCATGACTGACACGGACGAACCGACCTTCAACGAGACGTCGGGAAAGCTCCCGAACGCCCCCGAGGAGCAGATCGAGAGCCGCATGGAAGGTGGGCCTCGAGATGGGGGATATTTGAATTTCCCGCCTCGCACCACTGGAACAATAAATGAGAATTGAAATTTTGAGAATTGGGAAATTTAAGGCTTACAATTAGCAAGTGAAAAATAAATTCATTTGACTCGCAAATATTATACATATATTTATATATACAAGTATTCTTTTTCTCTTCAGAACTTGAGAGGGCTGTTTGTCGCTTCCCATTAAACGACATTGATCAGCGCATTGACAAGGTATGTTTATATCTTTTTGTATGCCAGCCAACTGCAAGAAGATTGATCTTTGATCATTGATCATTGATCTTTGATCTTTGATCTTTCTCTTAAGGAACTCGCCAAGTACGAGCACGACGCAGGCGAAGTGTACCCATCGGTGGCGGCCGACGAGTATGGCTCAGTGGAGACGGCGAACAAGTGGCGGCTTGCTCAGAGGTTAAATGTTCCCGTCAAATTAGATTCAAATATAATTTTTTTTCCAGATACTCTACGCCAATCGTGAAGCAGACGGCGCTGCCACGCTACGGCGCTCTTCCGCGTCTCAACGCAAATGTCGTCCGAGGAAGTGGCGGCATCATTGTTGGCCAGGTTATTTTTTTCAAAATTTGTTTTTAATTTATTTTGTAAATGAAGACAATGATTTAAAATATTATAATTTAAAACAATAAAATAACTTAAAATAAAAGTTAACGATATTAATAATTATTTAAATTAAATTAAATTAAAATATTAACCGAAATACATATGCTTTCTTCCAGATCGTGACCGAGCGTCAGTTGACAATCTTTTGGGAGACGGCACTCGAGATGGGAATCGGCAGCATTGTGCACATTTGCCAGCGTGCTGAGCAAGATGTTAGATTTTCTATCGGTAATTATGTTGTCGGATTGAACTATTAAAATTATCATCTTGGAATTACTATACAATTTTAATACAAATATAAATATGAGAAAGAAAAACACAATAAAAAACATTTTCACATAGAGGCAAGTATAATGTATTAAAATGAATAAATTATGTTTTAATTAAACAAGATTTTATTTCCTTATTACCCACACAGATTGGCTTGAATCTGCCGCTCGCTGCCTCGCCGCAGGAGCTGCAGCAGCTTGTAGACGTCTTCGTCGGCAAGAATTCCGGATCGGATTCTGAGAACGAGAACAGTGAAAAGGAGAAGAGCGTCACGAAGGAGAAGTTTGTACACATTTTCAACATGCCCACCAAAAAAAATGAGTGGAACATGTTTGTACGGCTGGCAAGAACATGTATGTACGGCTGGCTAGAACATTTTTTTATGGCTGGCTGGAGCTTTTTGTACTGCTGGCTGGAACCAGAGGTGTCAACGGCCCGGCCCGGCCCGGCCCGGCCCGGCCCGACCTGGCCCGGCCCGATGGGCCGGCCCGTGGGCCCGATTGGGCCCGATTATATGAGAAATTAGTGTATGGTCAACTGGTTCCAATGGCTCTATCCGCCAAAATGTTTTTTTTCTAGCTCAACCAGACCAGATATGGTACTATTTATTCGCCGTAGGCCTCCTTTAAAGTTGATTGTCTTCAGGCCTCCTCCAGAGAAGCGCACTCTTCCAGCCGAGCAGCACGCGCGCCTCTCCGTGATGCTCTCCTACGACAAGAAGCACATCATCACAGTGCGCGTCGAGGAGGAGCCGCTCATGGTGATAGCATTATGGATTACTGTATAGGCGCACTAAAAATTTGAAATGAAAACAAAATTTAAATGTCTCGAAATTGAGCGTTATGCTGTTTGTAATGGAATCCTATGAAACTTCATAATTCCTCAATCTACCCTATTTTCTTTGTTTGTATACCATCTCTATATTAGAGCCCCCTCTTAAAATACCCCTTGATAATGTCATTAGAACCTCTCTATCTCTTTCTCTCTCTATCTCTTTCTCTCTCTCTCTCTCTCTTTCTCTTTCTCTCTCTCTATCTCTAGTAGAACTCCTATCTCTAATTGAGCGCCTCCCTCGTAAGCAAGCTATTGAAAAATAATAGTACCCTCAGGGAGAGGGTAGTAATTGAAAATACAACGTACAATTTGGGGGAGGGAGTTCAAATTAAAGGGGGGGGGACACTAATAGAGAAAATACGCTCCTTGGCAGCGATACTAATAGAGAAAATACGGTCCTTGATGGGTTTTCCTATAGAAGATGCGGTCTCCTCATTTTGAGGAGGCCATCGAGGAGCGCTCGTTGCGCGTGGAGCTGCGCAGCCTCGACGGCAAGACGGTCGAGAAGGCTGCGCTCATTGCGCACACCAACGTCACTTCGTGGCAGGAGCGGTGGCTGCCGCCCTCCGACTTGACGGCCATTCTGGCGAGAGATCTACCAAATATGATGATTGTTGTGTTGTGAAATACGGGAAAGTATTATTGTGACAAAGCAGAAAGAAAGTATGCAGTATTGTACTAGGGTACGTAGAGTAGCGTGCAAGGATGGCAAAAAAAAAAACCGTGCCTGGCACGCCACTCTCCCAGCCGGTCCCGGGCGTTCCCGGCAACGTCCAGGCACGGGATAAGCCAGGGCCGGGCCCTAATTTGCTTGTCCCGACCTGGGCCTAGCCAGGGAAAAGCTTTCATCCGCAGATATGAACAAAAACACAGGCGGATTAAGAGAGACTTTCTAAGGGTCAAACAGCGCTTGAATTTTTTTTAAGCGAGATAAGTGAATTTAATATTCATTTTCTACTTTTGTGTGCCGTCCATGGTATACTTTTGATCGAAATAAAATCATTTTCTGGGTTTTATACATATTTTATTCCTCGAGAAAAAGTGCCATTGATGGTAAACAAAACTAGAAAATTAATGTTACGAAATTCGCGTTTCTAGCCTCTCAAAAAACCTTATGGTACAGTTTTGTACCGACAAAAAGTCTATGAACTTTTGGTTTTTCCTTCATAATTTCCTTCAAAATGTATGAAATTCAATGAAATTTTCAGGGTTGCTTCTTTGTAATAATATATCTTCAGTAGCAGAATATTGGTTTCATTAATAAACTACAGAGCGAAATAAAAATCAATAACTCATATTACCTGGCCACGGCGGTTATCGCGTGCTCAAACAGTTAGAATGTGATTTGCCAAGCACTAGTAACCATGTGAATAAGTTCGAACATGCTCTGGGAACATATGGACATCATGATTATTATACATATTGCAGTAAAACAAAGATTTTATCCTCCTGAACCATTCGCATCTCAGGCAGCCTGCATGGATCGGGTACTGGGGGCTGGCTACATGTAAAAACAAGTGATTAAGTAGCCACTAGACCAAAAAGTTATCGCAGAGATGTTCTAGAATATAGCTAAATAATTTATCCCATAAAAACTAGCAGAATATCAAAGAAATAATCCATTTTGTACAGCACGCCTAAATGTGCAACCCGGGTAATATGAGTTATTGATTTTTATTTTCCTCTGTAGTGGATCAATGAAACCAACATTCTGCTACTTAAAATCTATTATTCCAAAGAAGCAACCCTGAAGATTTCATTGAATTTCATACATTTTAAAGAAAATTATGAAGGAAAAACCAAAAGTTCATAGACTTTTTGTCGGTACTGTAAGTTTCATTAGTACCAGCTCAAATTTGTCGAATCCTGTCGTTAATTTTTTTTTCAAGATTTCTTAAAATTTTCTTTCATAAGTGGATAGATTATACACAAGTCTCGGATTTTTCGAATGTTTATGACCGTTTTGGCAATCCGGCTCTCAAGCGACCTGATTGTAGGCTTTGAAGGAGTTTTCATACATTAATTTTACCATCTATGTTCGTAAAAGTGCAATTTCTTCACTTTTCAATTACTTTTGAGTCAAATATCCCAATATAACTTCAAGGAGTTCAGAAATACTGGTTATGGGTGCCCAATATTTCAAAATGACAATTTTGTAATTTGTTCAAAAAAGTAATCCTCTTGAAAAATAACCGTTTTATTGTGCCCTGATATTAAATTCGGAGATGCCCGGTCCGGTCCGCATTCGACGTGGCCGGGCCAAATGCCTTGCAGGCCAGCCCGCTAAATTATAGTAGGCCCAGGCCGGCCCGGCTTGTAAAAATTAGCAGCGGCCTGGCCATCCTTGGTAGTGTACAATAAATATTTTGATTTTACAAATCTCTTTGAGAAATTTGCCGAATGTTTCTACTGCTTTCAATTTACGTGAGAACAAGCCGTGAATTGTGGCTGTAGCCGGGACCATCTCACATTTCTTTCCGATTTTCAGCCAGTGGTTGAGCGTGAGTTGGCGCACTTTGAAAAGTTCGTCCCGACAAAGAATATCGAACACCACAGGGTACACTCATCTCTCAAATTCCGCCCATCCCTCTCTCTCTCTATCTCACCCTCTCGCTCCCTCTCTCCCTTACATTCCGTCCATCTCTCTGTTACTCTCTCGCTTCTTCCCATCCACTCTTCCATCCCTCATTCCCTCTCTCACATCTTCCTTCCTCATTACCTTTGCCTCATCCTCTCTTTTATCTCTCTCACCATCCCGCTTTCTCTCAATCTCTCTCTCTTTCTCTCACTCTCTCTTTCTCTTTCGCTCTCTTTCTCTCTCTCTCACCATCTCTCTCTCTCTCTCTCTCTCTCTCTCTCTCTCTCTTGCAGGTCTTCATCCAGGACGGCACGGGCTGCGGCCGCTCCTGCCAGCTGGCCGCCATCATTAACGCGCTTCGCCAGATCTCGCATGCTCCCCGCACGTATGAAAAGGCGCCGATTTTGTTTGTGCGTTCTTTGATCTTTGATGTTTGCTTCATGATCTTTGATGTTCGATCCTTGATATCTATCATATTTAACGCCCGGTTCCCAAGAATGACATTTACATAATTTATGGATTTATATATGAACTTTGACCTTGACAACTTATTGATTGATTCTACGCCAACTTATACACTTTTTCAAATTGCACACACATTTTCAGAATGAAGTCCTCTCTCACGTGGTGGCGGTGAAGGCGTCCCGCTGCGGCTCCTTCCAGAATGTCACGGTATGAGAGAGATGGCTCTCAGTATGGATGGCTACTACTTTTTGGCGGCAGTCGTGTATTCAATCGTAATCGCATACTTGTTTATTTAACTTGTAAAAATTTAATTATCGTACATTAAATACGCTATTTCACCCTGACACCATTAAAAGAGGATGATAATACGACCAACGGTCAATTTAAAAAGAAAAGTAAAAAAAGTCATGTAAATTGATTGTACACAGGAAGGTCACTTGGTATTCTATATCGTCGATGCTCATGTCGCCCAGCGACTGAAGACGCAGGAGGCTCGCCTTCTCATCACATTGTTCATGGACGAGATCATCGATAGAATGAGGTATTTATTTATTTATTTATTTGTTTACTTACTTATTTGTTTATTTGTTTACTTTATTTATTTGCTTACTTATTTATTTTATTAATTTGCATATTTATTTATTTATTCATACACAACCTTTCATGATTTACGACATTTTACAGTGGCTTGCCAATTAAAAAAAAGTTGCATGATAAAATGATGTGGGTAATAATAATAGTTATTGTTATTATTATAGAAAAGTATGTATTTATTTAGAGAAAGTGGGAGAGAGGGAGAGACAGACAGAAAGAGAGAGAGAGAGAGAGGGAGAGAGACAGAGTGAGAGAGAGAAAGTAAGACGTTGACAAGACAAGTGCAGATCAAAATGAAGATGTGTATTATATTTTTTGTATAATTTCAAACAACAAAAATCATTAAATCTTTAGCGCGCAGAGAGCGTTGATGAAGGACGACCTCGGGTACGACAACATCAAGCAGCTCGCGGTCTTCCCGACGAATCTCCCCAAGCCCGCCATCATCCTTGACTCCGCCCACCCGCCCGACGTTTGACTCCGCCCACCCGCCCGACGTTTGACTCCGCCCACCCGCCCGAACTTGACTCCGCCCACCCGCCCGACGCTTGACTCCGCCCATTCTCTAACATAACACACCATCCCTGACCCTTTCAATGGCTCCCATTCTCCCTTCAAATACCATTCCCTAAGACATCATTGTCATTCCCTATGAACGTATAAAGTCAGCAAATTCATTCGTAAGCTCATAATGTCTTAACTGGAAAAGGGAACGGTGTGGGAATTAGGGCGTTTGATCTTTTGATCTTTCGATATATTTTGATCTCGAGAATTTTGGATTTTGGCTTCAGACGGTAAAATTGTGAGTTAGCTTCAGAAATAGAAAATAAAAACCGGTCTTTTCTATTCTCGGTTGTATGCCGGATTGGCGGGCCGCCGTGCAGTTCAGTGTCGCCTCGAACCACAACTTGACTTCTTCTTTTCGCAAGATCTGGGGAAAGCAGAGGTTGGCGAGAGTCATAAATCTTGATAATCCTAAGCTCTCAATATTCCGAAATGTGAAATCTGCAATGAATATGAAGATGAATGTAATGTGATTTTCGAAAAGGATGCCAAGCGTGGAAAAAGTACCATAAAAGTGCATTCGTAATATGCCATTCGTGAAAGAGCGATCAGACTTATGCAATTCTAATTTTTTTCTCAGCTTTCTGCCGACAATTTGTTCCCCTTGCATTTCAAGAACAATACAAAGAGAAAGAGAATTTCCCAAATTCGCTCCGATAAATCGAAGAACAAGGCAGAAGTTATCACGTCGTTCAAACGTGAAATTTCAGTCGTTTCATGATATTCCATCATTAACCCATGATATTAAATAAGCGCTCTAAAAATAGAAAAAAAGAACATTTTCGCAAAGTTTCTCAAAAGTATCTAAATTCCATTCTGTATGTAAAAAAAAGTCCAATATACCCCAAATGAATATTGTTTTATGATCTTATGATAAGTTTACTTTTAAAATAATTCGCGAAACGTCGAGGAAGAAAGATATATCTCACAAAATGAAATTTTTCTCTTCTAGCATCACATTCTTCGTATTCTACTCAAAAATCATCAAGTTTTTTTTAAAGAAACAACTGTAATAAAGCCTCAAATGTCTTTATGATACGAAAAGTGGGCATAAAATAACAAGGGACTACAATAAATCATCTTCATTTCGAGACCGTCGAGATGGGCAGCCGCTCTAGCCTAAGAAACAAGTGTAAACTGACCGAGTGGAGCTCCAGCAAAAGAGTCGCAATAATATGGAATTTGAATTAAAAGTTCAATCGATATGGAAATTTCAAGTGCGCTTACGTGGAAATAACGCGGAGAATGTGCAGAAAGGAAGGTAAAATCAGCCTTCTTGACACTCTTTTACTGACATTTCGGATTTGAAATAACGAATTTTTCCATAAATTGCGAAATCAATGGTAAATTAACTGAATAAGTGCAAGCAAAAAGTGTATAAAAGAAGGCCTGATCAGGGCAATTGTATCATTTCATCTCGAATCGCCCGCATCTCTTGGCTGCTCTTCTCGACTGCCTGGTCATTCAGAAAATATCGCTGTCAGTTATTCGCCATCTATTTCATCGTTACATAATAATAATAAGAAAAATCATCCATCATCTTCTCCTTCAAATCCACGAGAGATTTCGGTTGCTTTTGAAATTGCCATTCCAATCTGTGTATTTATTGCTTGATATTCGGCATAAATTTGCTCTGCTCCCATCTTTGTTGGTAAAACTATTCTCCGTGATTGCTTTAGAACTTTTTTTTTCTTGGATGTTTAATTGCTTCCATTTTCAGTCGGCCCCGTCGAAGAGAAGTGCTGCCGTTGTCCAGGAATCATGACAGACAATCGGGTATCTAAATTCTATAATTGTGGAATAAAATTTTAGACGTAAATGTTATCTGCAATTTCAGTATTGTTGGCAAGACGCTTATCGGATCCCATGTAAGGGCGTTGCAACGTGGTGCCTGCTCGGAGTGATGCGTACAATGAATGAAGAGTGGAAGCCTTACGCCGAAGGTCTATGCAAGTCGAAAGAGAACCGAACGGAGGGCTGCCTCCCTGAGGAGGAGTTTGATGCGAGTGTACCCAAATACATTTGCGGGTGCAATACGAACTTATGCAACACACCGGAGTGGATCAATGCGAGCATCGATGACGTCATCAGCCAGTACTCTGTTTACTTGACCACGACGACACTGCCCACTACCATTTCGAATACGAGCACTATCACCGACAAAGTGGTTGCTGCTGAGGAGGTACAGCACAAGGAGAAATAACATCATTTGTTTGTATATTAAACAAGCAAAAAGTGTTTGCGTTTAATAATAATAAAAAAATTTCTGACATTGACTTCTATTATATGATACTTGTCATATTTCACAAACCCTCTTACCTGTGCTCAATCTTTTCCAGACTGGCTTCATCTTCTGGATTATCGCTGGCAGTGCTGCTGTTGCTTGTCTCGCTCTCCTGATTTGCGCAATCATCGGAGCCCGTCAGGCGATATTGATATTGATCAATTCATTAACGATTGATTAATATCGATCTATCCTTTCCAGTCGTCTTCAAGCGTCGCAGGGAAAAGGAGAGGAACGAGAGGGATAAAATGGAGAGGGAAAAGATGGAGAAGGAGAGGGAAAAGATGGAGAAGGAGAGGGAAAAGACGGAGAAGGAGAAAGAAAAGACTGAGAAGGAGAAGGAAAAGATGGAGAAGGAGAAGGAAAAGATGTCCACCATGACTGACACTGATGAGTCTACTTTCAACGAGGCGTTGGGAGAACTCCCGAACGCCCCCAAGGAGCAGATCAAGCGCCGCATGAAAGGTTGGCCTTGAGCGGAGGAAAATTTGAATTTCCCACATAACGTGAAAATTTGAATTTCCCGCACTCAGGGATAAATAAATGGGAATATAAATTAGGAAATTGGGAAGTTTATTGTCAATTCATAGACTATTTAACTCTCAAATATTATATTTATTTATTTGACCATTCAAGTATTTGCGTTTTTCTCTTCAGAACTTCAGAATGCGTTGGGTCGCTTCCGTTTCAAGGACCTTGACCAGTGCATTCACAAGTTATGTTTACATCTTTTTGGAAGTCAATTACGGCAAGAATAATGATTTATTGATCTTTGAACTTTGATTTTTGATCTTGATCTGTCTTTCAGCAACTCGTCAACTACGAACACAACACAGACGAGGTTTACCCGCCTGTTGCGGCCGACGCGAAACCGGACGAGTATGGCTCAGTGGAGACGGTGAACAAGTGGAGGCTTGCTCAGAGGTTAAATGTTCCCGCCAAATTGGATTCGAATATATATATTTTTTTAATTTTCCAGATACTCTACGCCAATCGTGAAGCAGACGGCGCTGCCACGCTACGGCGTTCTGCCGCGTCTCAACGCGAATGTCGTCCGAGGAAGTGGCGGCATCATTGTTGGCCAGGTTACTGTAATTTATGAGAATTCGTATATCTTATGTAAAATAAGGATAATGATAAAAATATATAATGCAAATAATAATAGAATAAAATAAATGATATAACAATTATTAAAATGAAATAAAAATTAAAATAATAATCGATATATGCTTTCTCCAGATCGTGACCGAGCGCCAGATGCCCATCTTTTGGGAGACGGCGGTTGAGATGGGAATCGGCAGTATTGTGCACATTTGCGAGTATGGAGAGGAAAATGTCAGATTTACTTTTGAGATTAACTATCAATATAAATATGAGAAAGAAGCATGAAACAAGAAATATTGACATGAGGAATGTTGTCAACTCAGACAAAAGAGTGATAAGAATAACAATTAAAAGAACATATATAGATTCGCCTGAATCTGCCGCAAGCAAGCAAGCCGCAAGAGCTGCAGGAGCTGGTCGATGCCTTTATCGGCAAGAATCGCGAGAAAAGTGGCGAGGAGAAGAGCGCCAAGAAGGACCAGCAACAAATGTATGGAGCATAACCGTACGGATGGAACATACATATTTGTTCACTTCCTCTTAAAGCAGCGCTTATTTCCAGATCTCCGGCCGAGCAGAAGGAGCGTCTATCTGTGATGCTCTCGTATGACAAGAAGCACATAATTACGGTGCGCGTCGACGCGAAAGAATTCGAGAAAGAGGTTTGGATTAGATCGAATCGACATTTGTTTACATGTAATTACTATTCCCTAAATCTATACCATTTTGAGAAGCATGTAGAGCGGCGCGTCGTGCACGTGGAATTGCGCAGCCTCGACGGCAAGACAATCGAGAAGAAGTCGGCCGTCATCAACCATACCCATGTGACATTCTGGCCGGCGGGGGGACACTTGCCCGACGACATGGACGGCCTACTGGCGAGATTTAGGATTGTTTTGAAATACAAAAAAAAAGTATGAAAGGTATCAAATAAGTGACTGCCTAGAAAAAAAGATGGATTCTTGGAGGAACAATCTTTTCTTTCCCATTCAGTTAGTGATCGAGCGTGAGCAATCGTACTTTGACAACTGCGTCCCGACGAAGAATGTCACACGGCACAGGGTACACTCTTTCTCCCTCTTTCTCCCTTTCTCTCATTCTCTCTCCCCTCTCTATCCCTCTCTCTCAATTGCTCCCTCCCTCCCTCACACATTTCCTCCTCTCTCTCTCTCTGTTTCACATTCTCGCTCCCTCCTTATCTTTCCTCCCTCATTCCCTCTTTCTCTCTCACCCTCTCGCTTCCTCTCTCATCCCTCATTCTATCTCTTCCCCTACAGGTCTTCATCCTGGACGGCACGGGCTGCGGCCGCTCCTGCCAGCTGGCCGCCATGATCAACCTGCGTCGCCAGCTTCTGCATGCTCCTCGCAAGAAGGAGAAGATTTCGTTTGTGCGTCTTTGATCTTTGATCTTTGATCTTTGATCTTTATTATATATCTTCAGAATGAAGTCCTCTCTCATGTGGTGGCGGTGAAAACGTCTCGATATGGCTCCTTCCAAAACGTTGTGGTAGGATACTGCTATTATTGTCATAATACGGGAACATTCGTAATTTAGGCCATCGTACGTATTCTATGGAAATGATTGCAGGAAGGACACTTGGTCTTCTACATCCTCGCTGCACAAGTACACACTCTCCTGAAGAAGCCGGAGACTCGCCTCCTCATCGCAAAGTTCATGAGAAAGAGCATCGACGCTATGAAGTAATTTGAAGAAGGAGTCGACAATAAATACAGATCAAACTAAATATAAATAATTTAATTAAAATTAAAATAATCAATATATTTAATAGTGACCTGGACGATGAGAAGACGAACGAGCACGGCTACGACAACATTAAGAAGCTTGAGGTCTTCCCGACAAATCTCCCCAAGTCCAACCCCGTTCCCGGCCCCCCGGTCTAAGTTTGGCTCCGCCCACCACTACGCCTGACTCCGCCCACACGCCGACCCTTGACTCCGCCCATCCTTTAACATGAAACACTCCTTCGATCCCTCCCATTCTCCCTTCAATTCCCTTTCCTTGGATACCAGCAGATTACCTATAAACATTGTGAAAAAGCAGCTAATACATTCGTGTGCTCATAATGTTTGAACTGGAAATGGCACAGCGCGGGAATTCGGGCGTTTGTTCTTTTGATCTTTCGATACATTTTGATCTCGAAGAATTTAGGATTTTAACTTCAGACGATAAAATTGTGCTAGCTTCAGAAATAGAATATAGAAACTGGTCTTTTTTTCGGCTGCAAGCCAGGTAGGGCGCCGCCGCGCAGTGAAGCCCCGAACCACGGTTTGACTTCTTCCTTTCGGCATTTAAGGAGCTTCCCGGGGGAAGAAAAGGTTGGCGAGAGTCATAAATCTCGACATTCCTAAACTCTCGATAATGGCCAATTACAAGCATCTCATTCATAAGTGTGAAATCTGCAATGAATATTATGAAAATACATATATGCGGGTGATATCAGAAAAGCATGCCAAGCGTGGAAAAAGGACCAGAAAAGTGCATTCTTAATGTGACATTTGTGAAAGAACAATCAAACGTATGCATTTGCAATTCTAAACTTTTGCCTGCTTTCTACCTTCACTTTTCCCCCTTAGCCTTTCTAGAATGTCACAAAGAGAAATAGATAAATTCCCAAATTCGCACCGAGAAATCAAAGAACAAGGCAAACTTCTTGCAGAGGAGCGCGAGAAGGAGAAGGCGAAGAAGAAGAAGAAGAAGAAGAAGAAGAAGAAGAAGAAGAAGAAGAAGAAGAAGAAGAAGAAGAAGAAGAAGAAGAAGAAGAAGAAGAAGAAGAAGAAGAAGAAGAAGAAGAAGAAGAAGAAGAAGAAGAAGAAGAAGAAGAAGAAGAAGAAGAAGAAGAAGAAGAAGAAGAAGAAGAAGAAGAAGAAGAAGAAGAAGAAGAAGAAGAAGAAGAAGAAGAAGAAGAAGAAGAAGAAGAAGAAGAGAAGAAGAAGAAGAAGAAGAAGAAGAAGAAGAAGAAGAAGAAGAAGAAGAAGAAGAAGAAGAAGAAGAAGAAGAAGAAGAAGAAGAAGAAGAAGAAGAAGAAGAAGAAGAAGAAGAAGAAGAAGAAGAAGAAGAAGAAGAAGAAGAAGAAGAAGAAGAAGAAGAAGAAGAAGAAGAAGAAGAAGAAGAAGAAGAAGAAGAAGAAGAAGAAGAAGAAGAAGGAGAGCCGACCACTCATCGACATTCCTAAACTCTCGATAATGGCCAATTACAAGCATCTCATTCATAAGTGTGAAATCTGCAATGAATATTATGAAAATACATATATGCGGGTGATATCAGAAAAGCATGCCAAGCGTGGAAAAAGGACCAGAAAAGTGCATTCTTAATGTGACATTTGTGAAAGAACAATCAAACGTATGCATTTGCAATTCTAAACTTTTGCCTGCTTTCTACCTTCACTTTTCCCCCTTAGCCTTTCTAGAATGTCACAAAGAGAAATAGATAAATTCCCAAATTCGCACCGAGAAATCAAAGAACAAGGCAAACTTCTTGCAGAGGAGCGCGAGAAGGAGAAGGCGAAGGAGAAGGCGAAGGAGAAGAAGAAGAAGAAGAAGAAGAAGAAGAAGAAGAAGAAGAAGAAGAAGAAGAAGAAGAAGAAGAAGAAGAAGAAGAAGAAGAAGAAGAAGAAGAAGAAGAAGAAGAAGAAGAAGAAGAAGAAGAAGAGAAGAAGAAGAAGAAGAAGAAGAAGAAGAAGAAGAAGAAGAAGAAGAAGAAGAAGAAGAAGAAGAAGAAGAAGAAGAAGAAGAAGAAGAAGAAGAAGAAGAAGAAGAAGAAGAAGAAGAAGAAGAAGAAGAAGAAGAAGAAGAAGAAGAAGAAGAAGAAGAAGAAGAAGAAGAAGAAGAAGAAGAAGAAGAAGAAGAAGAAGAAGGAGAGCCGACCACTCACCAACGACTTAGCCAGCATGACTGACACGGATGAGGCGGCGACCTTCAACGAGAAGTCAGGACATCTCCCGAACGCACCGGAGGCACAGATCCAGCAACGCATGGAAGGTGCTTCGAGCTAGAAAAAAAAAAGAATTTTTTTTTCTCGCCTCGCATTACTGTTGACTATGGATCAATAAATAATAATTGAAATTTTCAAATTGGAAAAAATTTAAAGCCAATGCTAAGAACGTGTGGCGGTTTCTCATAATCTCTGTATATACATACATATGTACTTCTAACAATAATCTGATAACACCTTCAGGCCAATACAATGATCTTTTTACCGTCCTTTTATGACGGGAAACAAGCAATAGCTTACTTTTCGGGGGATCAGAAGGGATACTTTCTACGCGCTCTCCGAGCGAATATTTATATATACATACATACAAATGTATTGGTAAATGATGTTACAACATCACAGTGGCTTGTTAGATGCAAAATCTTTCGATTGCAGGATAAATAATAATGAATATAAATGATGTTGGCGTCAGTTTAATCTACATACATATAAGCAGAATTAGAGAAAAGACCAATTGTTCTGTTGTTGGAATCTTTCTCTTCCATTAAAATACTATAGAGGCAAACGAAGAAGAAGAAGAAGACGTGAGTCGCCGCAAAGAGAATCCGTTCCTTCAACGGTTTTTATGTGCTGCGACCGGCTACAATTTAAACACCGAAGAGATCATGTCAACATTTAGTTGCACCTTCTCTCATTGTCAGTAAGAATGAAACCATTCTTCTCAACGAATATGATACGAGTGAATTTTACGCATTTTCTCCCGAATGTACATTCCATGAAGAAGGGACAAAACATTTCTCGAAGTCAAATTATATCTCTTTTCCCTGTGACATTGACTTCATAGAGAATCTTTTTCCATATTACATTTTTGAAGCATCATTCTAACATCTAATCTCAAGTTATTCCTCTCCAACTTCTTTTCACTCTTCAAGGATCCTTTAGCTCGTTAGAAAATTATTGCTGTGTATGTGCATACATACATACATGTTGTGACAATTCGTACAGGACGAAATGAATGAAAAAGCAATAAATAATAAGTAAACAAATGAGCCTATTTCAAAGCATAGATTTGTACATACATTTGTGTGCCTTCACTGAACTGAACGCATTCGTTGATGAACGAATAGAAGAGGCGCACAGCAAAATGTATGTATGTATGTATGTACACACATTCCATGAAGAACTGACGAAAACCCAGTGACATTGACTTTATAGATAATCTTTTTCATATTCCTTTTTTGAAGTATCATTCTAACATCCATTTTCGTAATTTATTCCTCCCCAACTTTATTCTCTCCCAAGATTCCTTTCGCTCGTTAGAAAATTGTTGCAATGTATGTATGCACATACATACATACATGTTGTGTGACATTTCGTACATAGCGAAATGAATGAATAAAGCAATGAATAACAAATAAACAAATGAGCACCATTTCAAGCATAGATTTGTACATACATTTGTGTGCATTTCACTGATCTGCTTGTGAATGCAATTCCTTGATGAACGAATAAAAGAGCAAAATTACAGCAAAATTTGTTGTATCGCCTGTGCTTATCCTTATCCCTGCAGAATTCGTCGATAATTTGGTGTACATTTTGTACTGTGGAAATTTTATGCTCGATACCCCTTCATTTATACTTTGTTACTTATATACATATGAATGAAAACTTTCCCGTCCCAAGAAACAAATGCAAATACGTTAAAGTTCAAAAATTTTAACAAAATTCGTTAGTAACGTGAGAAAAGAACTGTCCTGGGAATACATAACTGGCAAGAAAATAAAAATAAGGCAAGACAGCACGAATAGCGGAGCTTTTGTTGTAGACATCACTACCAATCTGTCTAATAGAAGAAAAAAATTGTTTAATGATCATGATCTTCTGTATGAATTCTCCATTGAATCAGAAAAGATGCTCTAAAGTGCACGCAAACTTGTTTGCAAGACTGGAAAAAAACTGGGCATTGTTTGATGATGCGGTCTTTTGGAGTCCTTTTGGAAGAGTATCAAAGTTTCCATCTATTCTGATTTCCAAGGTCCGATATGTATGTCAGAAATGCAAACAGCTTTCATTGTTCGCCAAAAGTCTCTAGGTCTATTAAAAAAATTTATGAATGTGTTTCTCAAATGCATCATAGACAGGAGCTTTTGTTTTGATGAAATAAAAGAGTTTCAATAATGCGTCTCGGTTTGTTTGTCTCTCTTCTAGAAAACAGCATCAATATCAATGCACGAAACATCGACTAGAAAGATTCTGTTACTGACTGAGATTAAAAAAGTTTTTCAATTCTTGTCATTTTCTATCGCTCTCTCTCTCCTCCCTCTCTCTTTCTCTCCTCTCTCTCCTCTCTCTCTCTCTCCCACTCTCTCTCTCTAGTCGTCTACTTTAGTTGTATATACGACTGTCGAAGGCGGTGAGGGGCGGCTAAAGTGACATTTGAGCAGCATAGAATAATGTTATACAGTCCCGCTCAACATTGTTGGGTCCGGTATTAATAGTATTAATAATATTAATAGTATTAATAGTATTAATATAAATAATACAAAATGGAATAGCGCCCTGAATACGCAATTTCGGGCAGTTTCGTCGGTTTGATTACCTATTTCGACCACGGTGAACACGACTGTGAAGACCGTTTTGAAAAAGAAGCCATAATGGCGGCGATCTCACAACATGACACATTACAGCATTTATGGCCGTGTTTTGGGTGAGAAATTAGCTGGCTGGCTCCAACAGCGTGGACTACAAACTACAAATTAGATGAAATTTTCGGAGCGCGTCTATTTTTGTTTGAGTTTCTTGCTTATTGTTATGTTTAATCCTTTTCAACTTGCATTTCTTTTACGTCTTTCAGGTTTCTCGGCTGTTTTTTCACGTCGGTAGTCGGCCGAGCAAACGGCAGCCAGCTCAGCGTACTACATTTTCGTCGTCTTCAACTAAACAAGGTTTCTGGATAGTTGCTTAATCTTTCGAAAGTTTAGTTGTTACTTTTATTAACGGGCCTTGTTTTTTACCATGGTACACTTAAGTCATGAACGTATGAATTGGTGAGTGTTTCCTTTGAAGTGGATCACGTATTGGCCGTCCTTTAACTCTAAGGCGTAAGTAATATTCATTTGTTTCTGGCAATGCTGTTGTAAGCCTCTTTGTAGCACATTTATTCAAATATTATTTTTGTGCAACGTTAAAAACTTGCAATATTGCATGGCTCTTTTACTTTTATATGGTTTATAGCGGATTCCGTCTCCGACTTCCTTCTCGCTCTCGTCGAAAGTTCCCGTGGCTTCGACAGTGCGTCCGCCTTTGCTCGAGAACGTCGTTCTCATCACTTTCTTTTATTAGATCAGTCCTACTCTGTGTATCCTTTACTGATACTAATGAATAATGAAGTAGAATTATGGTTGCAAGAGGTAGAATTTTTGACCTTTTTTCATTTAAATTACACAACCTAAAAAAAAAGTTAAATTTTATTTTATTTTATAAAATTTCATATCCATAGTTTATACTTAAAGAAATGTTTTTTACGGGTGTTGCTTGTGGTCCATTAAGGCTTCGACATCACCTGTTCTCCCGTCATTTTTCTGGAAGCCTACTGGATTAGCAACTTACCAGGGGAACTCTTATACCCAAACAAGAGGCTGTGCACAACACGGTTCACAGGTACTAATTGTTCCCGGATTTTCTATATTGTTGTTCAAGCTATTGACTGATCAATTCTTAACACCTTTTTATAAATTAAATTATTTTTTAGGCTTTATATTAAATAGTAAGTAGTATGCCATATTTCCATATCTTTATAAAGATAATTCTCGAAAATTAAGCGTTTATTTTTCCTTGTGCAGAGTGCGATAGGATGAACATCCCGGATCGCCCGCTGACCAACATCACTTGCCTCTCTTAGATCAGTTATTTTATCGGTGCTTTTGTTATTTATTGGGGGAAAGAAATGTTTTTTTATCGAAGTTTTCGATTAAGTAAAAATATAAAAAAAGGTTTTCTTCTTTGCCAATATACTGTGCTTACGGTTGTTGCTTGTGGGTAAATTCAGATTACGACCGCAGATCTTGGCTCGTCGACAATCAATATTCACTGCGGTTCTGGAACTCCAAAATCCAGAACAAGTTAGACAGGACACAGGTATCGAGTTTATATATTAGTATACGAAAGTTAACGGTTGATTTACAAGAATTATGCTGCAGAAAGTGTAAGTTCACAAACATAACACGCAAAATTAAGTAATGATTAACAATTGGTTTTTAAATAATTATTTTAACAAGTAGGATAATTCAAACATACCACTTAACAGAATAACAGGATCACTATTCCATTATCATCTAAACCTCATCATAATTGAAGGGATCGTTGGCAGGGCAAGGAGGAGGATTGTTTCTCCTGGGCGTGGAAGGCGAATAAATGCCATGACGATGAAGCACCTGGGAAACGACATTCCTGCGAATTGGTGGCGGCGTGAGCTGATGTTCGAAGGAGTTCTGAGTACGACTGTGGCTCCGATCACGAGAGCGAGAGTGTTCTCTTGCTTCCCTCTCAAAGTGGCGTGAGTATGAGCTGCGTGGAAGGTGAGGAGTGCTTTGGACTTGGCGAGGAGAGGGAGGGGAGCGAGAGCGGGTTCGTTCTCTTCCCCTGTAAGGAGAGCGGAAGCCTCCGCTTCTGTTCGCATGTTGTCCAGTCCTCTGCTGGCTTCGTTTGTAGCTATAATTATTTTTTTATACTAGATATAAATTAGGCATCATTAATATATTTTTTTAATTTTTCATTTTATGAGATTATGAAAGATCTCTTTCGCATAAAAGAAGTAATCTAACTCATTCTTCTGCAGTCTAGTGTAGTTGTTAATTAGCACTATTGCATTCCGCTCTTGATCCTTCTTGGCTTGTCCTTCTGCTGGATAGAAGACGTGGATCATCTGAATCCGAGTTAATGGCTGACAATGAGGTTTCTGTATTTTCAAAAATTGATTTCATTAGTTTTAAATAAATTGTAGCAGTAATGAAATTAATTATACCTTAAGAATGAATTTTCTCTTTTCCACATTCGTTCGTTTCAAAAAGAGCTCAAATCGGTCGGCTTCATTTGCAAACACTGTATTATCCAATTTTCTTGCAAATGTTGCTGGATTCGGGTTGCACTCAGCCAATTCAGCAACTTCTTCGCGACTTACAAAGTTGAACTGGCGATCTGTTGATGGGAGCTTTTACCTTACAGTGCTTGCCGCTTTTTAATTAGCTTAGAAGGTACCATCTTCCACAGGCAATGGAGGCAAGCGCTCCAGAATGGTCTCAGCCACTTTTGCGGTAGAATTCGCACAAGCAAAATTCTGAGCAACCTGTCGGCGTACAGCAGCCAACTCAGCGGACAGAACTCCAATTCGGTCATTAAGACCTCTCGTTACCTTAAAAAGAAGGTTATTATATTAAAAACCATATGTTTCAACGTGGAATCAATTAAAATATTAGTCGCTCTCTTCCACAGTGTTATAGTACATCTGATTAACATATGTATGTACATACCTCAGCAAATTCGCCCCTGACCGTTGCAATGATCTCTGATTTAAATACATCGAAGTCAGCAAGGGTTGGAGAAGCTGTTGCATTTGTCTAGGGAAGAGGAAGAGCGGCCAATGGAGCTGGAGTGGTTGAGCTTGCTGGCTGAACTGGGGTAGGAGCCGGCGAGCCAGATGATGTTCGTCCTCTTATTGGATTCACAATAGTGCCCGAAAGTTTCCTGTAGTTGTTAATTTCATTGTCAATGCTATGAGCAGAGGTTAAGTTATTCATACGTCTTGCCCGATCCTTGGATTGCATTCCCAATGTAGTCGTCGCATTTCTTCTTCGTGTTGATAAAAACAACAGTTCCCACATGCGGCGTTCCACCATAATCGACCTTATATGGAGCCCATTTCCGTGCATTAATTTATAAATAGATGTGATTTTTTTACCGTATTTTTCTTTCCCAGTGCAAAGTTGACGAGAGAAGTACGCTTCAGTGCGGTGTACTCTGCCTTTCCATTTTTATCGAGTTTGTCAAACTGGACTACAGCGAAATTGGTCATCTAAATGCAAAAGTTTAAGAATAAAAATTTGAAAATCAGTCGATACTCTGATCGACAATCGATACTTGTATTATCCTGATGACCTTTCAATCCCTCTTTTATTTCAAAACTCTTTGACAGTCAATATCAGCTATGCATCCACTCACAACACGTGTAATCTCGGAGCGAATTCGAACCAAGAAGTCGGCAGCGGCCATATATGAACATCTCACCAGTGAAGGAATATGTGTAGGGTACCGCACCGTGGTGCGAATTATCAACAAGCACATCAAAGGGCGCGTCACTCGTCACGCAGACAAAGGAAGCAGCTACACCGCTATCCAGAAGAACAGAGCACGAAAGGTCAAGAATACACAGCGACAGTGAAGTATACGTATGCTATTCAGAATACTGCACTATTTACTAAACTATGCTCAGGCTCTGACAACCATGTACAAAGCCGATCCATCGCTGACTGCAAAGAAGGCAGTTGATATGCTTGAGACTATCACTGGATGCCGATTCTCCATCTCTACTCTTAAAAGACTCCGTCTCCAAGCCGGACTAAAGAAATACAACATTAAATACTGCCAATTTATCAGAGCAGAGAACAAGGTGAAGCGCCTCGCATGGTGTAAGGCCATGCGTGACACGCATATGGGGGGATCTCCTGGCGAGGCCCCACGCCGCTCTACATTTTTGATGGAAAGGTAAAAGTTTTTAAAAGGCTTCTTCTTAATAAATTAAAATTAAATAAATAAATAAAACATATATATATATATATATATATATATATATATATAATTCTAAATATAATGTCAATATACTTTCACAAAAATAAAAATAAATAAATTTACCAAAGAAAAATTGTCTGTTTGCATAGGAAAGAATGGACTCTCGAATGTTCTGTGAAATGTTCGAAGCTGTGGTTCTTCCTTTTTCTCGAGATGTCTACGGTGGAAGGTGATGCATAAACCATGTTATTATAACTTATTATTAACAAATTATAAAAATTAAGGCTGAGAGTAGTGCAAGACAACGCCCCCCAGCACAATTCGGCCTTCACGAAGGCTCGCTTCCAACATCTTGGAGTTGATGTGTTGCCGTGGCCGGCCGAATCGCCCGATCTGAATTGCATCGAACTTGTGTGGGCGCAACTCAAGGGATATATCAAGTAAGTAAAAAAACAATTTGTTCAAGATATTTGCTCTTATCATTTATGCATGCAGCTCGAACTGCCCGGGGCACACAAAGGAAGATCTCCACAAGACCATCACCGAATTCTGGGAGAACGAGCTGAGCGTAGAGCGCTGTCGAGCGTACATTGGCCATGTGAGAACCGCGATTGGAAAGGTCATTGAAGCAGAAGGAGGAAATTTTGTAGAATAGTCGTACCCATTGCTCTTTTTTTAATGACTGAGCCTTTTATTGTTTAAATAGAGAAATATATCGGTAATTCAATTTTACGTTCAAATGTAACTCTCATTACCGAAGTATGGTATAAATTATGTACCTGTGATTCGTGTTGTGCACATATTATTGCTTGGGCCTAACACTTCTTCTTATGAGCTGCCGATCCAGTACCCTTCCAGCAAAAGGGCGGGAGAATAGATGATGCCGAATCCTTAAGGGACCACAAGCAACACCCGCAAAAAAATATTTCATTAAATACAAGCTATATCGTCGAAATTTATAATATAAAAATGTTCTAAATGAGGCTGTGTAATTTAAATTAAAAAAGTGTCAAAACGCAGCCTCTTGCAACAATAATACAAGATCATTAGATTCAGTAAACAGAATATAGATAAAGAAGACCTGATCTAATCTGTACAACCGATGACGTCCTTGATTCAGGAGAGCCGACGATCATCACAGCAACTGGAAAATGAACGGATTCGAAGAGAGCAAGAAGTAAAATTTTGGTACTATTTCGGTATTTCTACCTCACAAACCCAAATACACAAACACAAACCCAAATTGTGGTACATTGGAGTTGTGGGGTGGAAATATCGAAATAGTAAGGTGGTTAAGCCAAGTTTTTTTTTAACGAGTTACAAAAATAGATCTGAATAACTGTGGTACTGAACATGGAAGCATACCATGCAGCGCAACCATCAACAAATGAATATTACTTACGCCCTAGAGTAAAACTATGGTCAGCATGTGAGAACACTTCAAAGGAATTTAACATTCACCTATTCCTATATTCATAGCACTGTAAAAACAATTTTCATTTATGAAACTAACAACTAGAAACTTTCGAAAGATATAACAAGCAATCAGAAACCTTGCTTTCTCGAACTAGTCGGCACTTAGGACGCTAAGTGTGATGAACGTCTCCTGCCCGACCTCCCAGGAGCAGGTTATGCAGAAAAGCAGCCTCTTGTTTGGGTATAAGAGTTCCCCTGGTAAGTTGCTAATCCAGTAGGCTTCCAGAAAAATGACGGGAGAACAGGTGATGTCGAAGCCTTAATGGACCACAAGCAACACCCGTAAAAAAACATTTCTTTAAGTATAAACTATGGATATGAAATTTTATAAAATAAAATAAAATTTAACTTTTTTTTTAGGTTGTGTAATTTAAATGAAAAAAAGGTCAAAAATTCTATCTCTTGCAACCATAATTCTACTTCATTATTCATTAGTATCAGTAAAGGATACACAGAGTAGGACTGATCTAATAAAAGAAAGTGATGAGAACGACGTTCTCGAGCAAAGGCGGACGCACTATCGAAGCCACGGGAACTTTCGACGAGAGCGAGAAGGAAGTCGGAGACGGAATAAGCTATAAACCATATAAAAGTAAAAAAGAGCCATGCAATATTGCAAGTTTTTAACGTTGCACAAAAATAATATTTGAATAAAAGTGCTACAAAGAGGCTTACAACAGCATTGCCAGAAACAAATGAATATTACTTACGCCTTAGAGTTAAAGGACGGCCAATACGTGATCCACTTCAAAGGAAACACTCACCAATTCATACGTTCATGACTTAAGTGTACCATGGTAAAAAACAAGGCCCGTTAATAAAAGTAACAACTAAACTTTCGAAAGATTAAGCAACTATCCAGAAACCTTGTTTAGTTGAAGACGACGAAAATGTAGTACGCTGAGCTGGCTGCCGTTTGCTCGGCCGACCACCGACGTGAAAAAACAGCCGAGAAACCTGAAAGACGTAAAAGAAATGCAAGTTGAAAAGGATTAAACATAACAATAAGCAAGAAACTCAAACAAAAATAGACGCGCTCCGGAAATTTCATCTAATTTGTAGTTTGTAGTCCACGCTGTTGGAGCCAGCCAGCTAATTTCTCACCCAAAACACGGTCATAAATGCTGTAATGTGTCATGTTGTGAGATCGCCGCCATTATGGCTTCTTTTTCAAAACGGTCTTCACAGTCGTGTTCACCGTGGTCGAAATAGGTAATCAAACCGACGAAACTGCCCGAAATTGCGTATTCAGGGCGCTATTCCATTTTGTATTATTTATATTAATACTATTAATACTATTAATATTATTAATACTATTAATACCGGACCCAACAATGTTGAGCGGGACTGTATAGTATATCACTGTTTCAACCGACTGCTGTAAAAATCAGCTGGCAACATTTTGTTTGTTTATGTCCTCGGAGTATGTAAAGTATGCTTTTTTTTCTCCGATTCCTATAGTCTTAAAAGAAATGCTATGTATTCTTTCCCCATTTTGGAAACTGTTTCTTCAGGAATATATGTCTCCTCATATCATGAAGACATCTTTTTCCTTCAAAGCAGTGAACAGATTAATGGAATGCTGCCCTAAAGTTCACAGAATTCCGTATTACTGCCCTTTGTAACTTCCTTGTTCCTTGTTCTTGTACTTTCCTAATGGGAAGTCTTCTTTTTTCTATCATATGTATGTAGATCGGTGACGATCACGTTCCTTTGTTTGCTTCTAATTCCGCGAGTAGTTATTTGATCCCGGTCTAGAGTTAGCTGTCGTTCTCTCTCACACTCTCTCTCGCTCTCTATCTTTCTTTCCATCTCTTTCTCTCTCACTCACTCGTTTCGCAGGTTCCCCCTCTCTCTTTTTCTATTACTTGTTTCAATCTTTCATCATTTCTCATACCTTTTATTCGATTCTTCTCTCTCCTCTTTGTCTCTTTCTCTGTCTCCCTCGCTCTGACCTCTCCTGTTACTATGCCTTTCTATTCCAGACATCAGCTGTCCTTGGCTGCACGTATGTTGCTGTGGCCTTTTATTTCGATTTAGAGTTAAAAAAAGACCTTACAGAGAGATAAGGAAGCCAAAGTTTAAGAATGATGTACAACTTTATATATTGCAAAAATTATCCTCACTTGTTCAAAACAAATTTGAATTCCTGGTCGCGAGTATTTTCTTATAATTCATTAGTTGCATTCATTGCGAAATAATCACGAAGGAGGCTGACAGATTGTGAGTGACTCACACAACATGTCATTCTAGTTCTACTTCATTCAGCCAATTAGGCAGTTGTATTTTTCTTTGGGCCAAACCTACTTTAAACCTAGTGCAAAAAACTTCATATTAATTTTTTTATAAGATAATTTTTTGTATACTCATAACATGTCATTCAAGTTCTACTACCCTCAGCAAATTAGGCAGTTGTATTTTGCTGAATCTACTTTGAACCAAGGGCAAGAGCCTCTTCATGCTAATTGTTTATAGGGATTTTTTCCAATGCAGAATAGCCAAAACATGAGGATTTTGGCGAATTTTGTAGCATAGATAAAAATCAAACATTCTCTAATTAGCGCGAAGCCAAACGCAAATAATCAAGAAATAAATGCTTTCAAAAAAAAATTGTCGAATACATGAAAGACTCATCAGTATTACTACATTCACTCATTCATCCATACATCACGGTGGTGAGTAACTACTCTGCTTTATGATAGTTGGATCATGTCTTTTTTCCTGCATTTTATTGACTATTTTCTTTCTTTTTTTAACGTTGAGAAAATGAACTTTGCAGAGATCCAGCGAATCCTTTGTATTGATTTTGCTTCGAGAATAATGCATGGCTATAATGCCAACATTCATTTTTCTCGATTCTTTGGTAATATGAAGCATATGTGTGGAAGTCAACTAAAAAAAAAATTTGGTTTCTTCTTTCGGTATTGGCAAATTAAGAAAGTAACATTGCTGGCGATATGAAAAAAAATGTCAAAACTATGATTCTTTTTTTTCTTCTTTTTTTTCTTGTTCACATTTTTTGTTGACCTCATCTGATATATTCAGAGTCCATGTCGACGACAATTTTCCGCTGTATACTGAGTAAGTCTTCAGTCGCACGTGAGGCATCAGTCTAGAGAACTTTTTTTTTGTGTGATCTCCAAACCATGTGATCTCCATTTATTTCGAAGGCGTACATGTGTGAGTGGTGCTCTATTGTTTTATGATTAAAGCATAATTTTCACTTTTCTTGCGAACACCCACCTTTTTACAATACTTTGAAAAATGAATGTTTTGTCAAACCATGTGATCTCCATTTCTCCTAAAGCAGTATATAATGTTAATGTATGAAAAAATTACCACAGTTGCCAGGTGATTTCTGAACCTTCAGAAGATTACATTGCAATTCCGTTATTTTTTAAAGAGATAATTCTCTGCAATTGCTTCAGTGATGTGATTAAGTGATAAGAAACGTTATCTCAAGGTGTCCTATTTCTCTCAGAACAATATGTTTATAGGCTATTTTCACTTGGCCAATTATATAAGAAGCTCTTCCGAGACAAATGAGAGAAATGGACTCAATTGAACGTGTTCCAAAGTTTTCCTCTCTTAAACCATTAAAGGAGTATTGCGTGCAAATCAGAAGAATAGTTTTCCGCCCACCTTTTCTCCCTTCCTCACACAATATTTCCATGTGCTCTTTACGTGCAAGCTCAACGTACCGTAATTTAATTGCACCTAATGCAGAGATAATGGAAATAAGTGAGAAAAATGAGGAGAGAATATTTTTTCTAATATGATTTCGTATCCGCCCGAGCGGTCCTTTATGAATCTCATATTTTCATCTCCATTCCGATATATGAGTTTCTCTCTCTCTCCCTCCGCCAATAGCACCCGGAACATGTCTTTGTAGTAAAGATCTCCTAAAAGGAACAGTAGTTCCTTTTAGGAGATCCATTGACTCCAAATACAGTAATTCGATTACCACTATTTGAAAGCATGTGACTTTAGATATTCAGTGGATGATTCCATTGGCCTAGATACGTACAATTATCGTTTGTTGTTTGAATTCTGATTGAGAATTCTGTAAGTCATAGGAAAGCAAATAGGGTGAAGAGAGAAAAAAAAACTTTACAAAGTCCATCTCGTCTGCGTTTCGCTGGTTCAGTTGGAGTTCACACGAAGAATACTATTCTTCTAATTTTTCTCTTTTTTTGTTGTTGTGAGAACGAGCGGCGCATGTCAGAATTTTCCGAATGAGACTACATTTATGCGAAGACAATAGATCACATACATTTTTATTATTTTCATTTTTTGTCTTTCGTTTTTCTTAACTTATAACCTTCCTTATCAATATGTACCAGGTAAATGCTCTTCTTTACAAAGCAATAAAACAAGCCAATTCTTCCTTTCCTCTTCACAGAATCTTTCTCATCTTCAAACACTGTCTTATTTATCGTCTTCATTTGTACAACCCTTTTATGACCATGAGCATCAAAACGTTGGACTCTCTGGTAGTAAAAAAAACCCTAACGAATGCCGATTATGAATTATGAGCGGGATAATGTAGACGAATGCTGTACTTTTTTTTCTTTAAAAAATTTATATAAATATATTTGTATGGCACAAAATGTAGACATTTCTGCTATTTCTGGATCATTAGTGTCATATTGCTCATTTGTCGGAGATATTCGGCCACAATTTTTTTTTCTGAGATAAGGCGAGATAATTCTAATATTATACATCGTCCAACATGAATGTGTCGCGTATTTTTCTTCAATTATTCATTTTGGCGACATCGAATTTTCCTTAGAAATTTAAGGAACTTCCGACGAGAGAGCGGGGCATCGTTCTTTCACAGCGTTCTCCTTCTCTTCGTTCGTTGCCAGCCAGCTCCTTATCGTCAAAGTCAGAGCCCAGTTTGTAGCATGATTTTGATTTAGAAAAGGAAAAGAAAACTAGCTCGATTCGATATGTGGCGAAATCTACATACAAATCTGCTTCTCTTTACTTCAGTCTCTTATGCATGAATAGTCAGCAATGTGAGAGAGAGCTAGCGAGAGAGAGAGAGAGAGAGAGAGAGAGAGAGCGAGAGAGGGAGAGTGAGAGAGAGAGAGAGAGCGAGAGAGGGAGAGTGAGAGAGAGAGAGAGATAGAGCGAGAGAGAACACATTTTCTGACGTTATGGAATTTCGGGGAATAATAAAAGTATGAAACTTTTAGCAGATATCCCAAAGTTGAGAGAATGTGTGCTTATTAGATAAAGTCGCTATTTCATTCTAACTGACAGAGGAACTTGCATCATCCGCAATCCATTTAGATTCTGTGTCTTTTCTAAACTACTCTCTTTTAAACAAAGATCTTGCCCAGGCCTCCCATTGTGATAGATGAACCTTTTTTATTGTTCTTGCTCAAGATGGAACTAGGGAACTTATTTAGCAAAAAGAATAGTTCGCTCGAACGTGGGAAATAAAACTTGCACCTGAGTTTTTCATTTGAAAAACGTTAAAAAATATAAACGATAAGGTCATTCCGTTCTCTCACTCCTTCGCGCTATCTCTGTCGCTTTATCCTTTTAGTCATTCAATATCTCTCTTTCCCCCTTCTCTCTCTCTCTCTCTCTCTGTCTCAAACCCTCTTATTCTCACTGTCTTTCCCCTGTTCTCATCCCCCTTATTTCTTTGCATCTCCCGCAGTGTCCATCAGCGTTATTTCCTTTTTGCTCCGACACCTTAGGTTAATTTCTTATTGTCCGTTACTGAAATTTTCCGACGTAAACTAGAAACTCTTTCTCTTAACAACAATGTAGTTTTTGTCAAATGTGGATTTTCCTATTCTTCTTCTTCTGCTTCCCTGAGGCAGCATTCTCAATTAATAATCAACCCTATAGACGTTATCCTGAGGATATTCGCCTCATTGTAAGATGATGAAAATCGTCAAGTAGCACTTGAAGATTGCGAAAAAACTTGCCAAATGTTTCTCTTTTAAACATTTACTCTTTTTTTGTATACGAATGGGAACAATTTGGAGACATTCACAATATTATTAGTAATATTTCTCTCATAATATCTCATAAATAGTAATATCTCTCTCATTCATGTTAACATGAGTAATATCTCTTTCTTAAAATGAAAATAAGAACGAGAAATAGGAAATCTGATAAGCTTTCTTGTCATTTGTCTTCCGTTTTGCTGGGAAAAGCACATTTTCTATTATTACCGTATAACAAAATGACCGTATAACAAAATGACAATTTCTTATTTCAATTTGATACCTATTATAATAATGACGCGGTCTCTTTCAAGTGACGGAGTGGATCTACTTCATGTCTTTTCTCGAGCATCGCATCCAGCGAAACTCGACGATCGAGAGTCCGGAGACGGACGTCGCGGTCGGAAGCGTCATTTTCTTGGTTTGTTCTTTTGTGCACCACAGCGGAATCGAACCCGCGTGCTTGGATTGTTAGATCTAGCCGGTAACCAATCAACAAACCTGCCCCACTTTAGCTGGCCCTCTCTGGCTTTTGTCTCATCAGGCGGAATCGAACCCGCGCTCCTGGATCGCTGCCTCCGGCGCGTAACCAATCGGCTAATCAAGTACCCTTCCAGCTGTCCCTCTCTGGCTTCGTGCTGAATCTGCTCGCGTTTGCTGTGCTCGTTCGGCATCGCTCGTTTCGCTCTGCCTTCGGGATGCTGGCCGCGACTCACGCGGCAGCCGACGCGTGCGTCCTCTTCTGCTTCCTCGGATGGGCTGCGCCTCTTACTGCTGTGTCAGTCTCTCTCTCTCTCTCTTCCTCTCTCTCTCTCTCTCTCTCTCTCTCTCTCTCTCTTGTTCTGCTCATAAGACAAAACACCTGCTCGAACCCTTCTATTTCTCGCTTTCTTATTTCTCCTTGCATTTGTTTTTAAGAGTGCAACCAAAAAGGTCTAAGCAAAAAATTAAAAATAAAAATAAAAACGCCGCTTCTCATTACCAGTCACTACCGCGGCCCGATGAGTACGGTAATGAACCGAAAAGTCGGCCAGTTCATCAACACGACCCAGACCATCTCCTTCCTCACCGTCTTTGCCACGTCGCTCAATCGACTGTGTGCCATTCGGAGGCCAAACAGGTTTTTTTCTTTTGGCTTTCTACAGAAGTTTATATAGGCTGCCCAGGGACCTTAAAAAGTACAGTAATCCTCAAGAAAAGAGTGTGCTAGACGAGAGACGCAGACAGTAAAGTACGTTAGATTTTATGCTCCTTGGACAGCCTCTTGAAGCGTTTCTAGAGAATGACACGTCTAGAGAAGTAAAGGCTTCGGAGAAGGATCCTCATATGTTAACATGAACAGTACTCGCTCGAAATGCCTCATTACAAGCACTGTGATTTTTTTTGAACGGAGAGAGAGAGAGTGAGAGAGTACTAGAAAGTGAGAAAGAGATAATTGATTATATTTCTATGTTTCGAAAATATGAATTATATTTTAGATCCCCACTCTCTCCCTTCCCCTTGTGCAACAATGTTCATAGACTCTCCTCATTGTCCAGATACCGTACGCTGTTCTCGATTCGCAACACCCGCATCTACATTGGAGGCATTGTTGGCGTGAGCTGCGCCTACGGCCTTGTCTACTTTTTTCGTCAGAAATTTATTTTTTATTTCTGAAAAAAAATTAAAAAAAATAGTTTAATAACGTATTTTTTGATTGAACATAAATAAAATTTATTCATTTGATTTCGAGAGATTTTTTTCCAGCATTCTGCGACTTTTACTTCAACGCCAAGGAATATTACTGGATGTTTGAAGGCTCCCAGTGTGGGCAAGTGAGTACTCTGAGAAAGCTCCTTATTTCACTTATGTATGCACAAACATAGATATTGATGACAGCTTTGCACCATAAGATGAAAAAAATGGTTTCTCGTCAACGTCAGACTACGTACAAATTTGTATGCGAGCGCAGAATTTTTCATCCGAATGATACAAAATTCTAATCCTTTGCACCGCATCGTGATGTCTTTCTTTCAAACAAACACGTGAGTTAATCCCAATTTACTAGCAAAAAAGTATTGAACATGACGAAATTGAGAAAAGTTGACAATTTTGTTTTCCAAGAGAGAAACATATTCTTTAACTTACAATTAGACATTTTATTTTCTAGAAAATGTCTGTCTACGTTGACTTTATCGGGACGCTCTCTCTCTTCGGCACAGTCATGATTGTGGACATTTTCTGCCTGACCGGACTGCTCGTCTTGAGGAAGGTACGAGGAGGAAAATTCTGATTTGAACAACAACAACAGCCGTAGAATCTACAACAAGAACAACAACAATACTAAAGAAACAACACGATTTCAAAATACTTCAGCGCACGTTAAAGGAGGTGCAAAGGGAATATTTTTGATATGCAAGTATTGGCACTATCGGATGTGGACGGTTTTGATTAACACATTACCAAAGTATGAAGTTATAGAAATGCTCAAAAAGCGAGAAAACTGCATTTGAAAAGATAAATTCAAATTCCCCTGACGGTAGTGAGATTGGACTACCCAATGTCCGTGGCCTTCATTAAGAAAAGTGCATTGTCTATATCACAGATTTACAATTTTACGGAACAAGGACGCCCGCCGCGAAATTTTTTTTTTTGAATATTAACTTGCTCTCGTTTTAGCCATGCAACTTTCTTTTTCTTTTGATTACATAACTAATAAAGTATTCACGATGTTTGAATTCTAATGGTTGTTGTTTACGCATGTGGGAAGTGCAGCCTACACGGGAAGAGACTACGAAAGCGAGGGCTGAAGTGCTCGAATGGGAACGGCGACAGCGAGCCAACATCTTCCACGCATCTGTGAACGTGGAAGACGCCGCCAAGTGCTCGTGTACCTTTTGCCCCCCGCGATTTCAGCAACAAGAGCACGACTACTGCTTGGTCTCTGAGCAACAAGAGCAGGACTACTGCTGCCGGGCACTATGGTTGCATCCTCTGAAGGTTCTTGGAACTCGGCTTCGCGACGGCCTGGCGGAGAAGATGCCCGACTTGGAATCTGCACCTTGCATCTCCCACAGCAAGGATTTTGCTCATATGATTCTGAATGAGACGGTAACAACTTCATGTCAACATTCATTTATAACACATTTTATTCCTTTATGATACAAGAACACAGCATCGCTCATTGAACTACACAAAATATTCAATATCTCTCGACTAAATATGCTCAAATAAATGACTATTAAACTAAGGTTGCCATCGCGTCTGCTGATCTCGGGGAGTTTGACGGCCGCCCAGCTGAAGTCGACCATCCCAGGGAAGTGATAAGACTAAGAGTTCTTCTAAGCTAACTATGTTTAGATCGATACTTATAAATACAAAATTACGACATGAAAAACAAATTACAGAAGATGCCGCTATGGGGCCTACAGACTTTTCGTGGCAAGATACCTCGGGCCACTCGGAAGGCATAAGCGAGTGCGCCTCCCGGCATGTGCAGTCAAAGCTGTTCGAGACAAGTGGCCGAGCACTTCTTATAAGGGATTCCTGGAAGGAGAAATTATTCCTAGTGATGAAGAATGATTGACTATTCGAATAAAGATCTTTTCAATATGTACTCTGAATAATAACAACAAGGAATGTTAAGAAACTACCAAGGAATGGGCTATTTAAGCAAACAAACTCTAGAGTATAAAATAGATTTGAGATGAGGGAGACACGTTGCGTGGTTTGCTGGAAGCAAGTCTCGGAGAAGGAATCTAGGTACTTTACCGAGCGGCTGGAGCTTCGAGCGGAGTGGATTCGGCGTGTCACTCGAGATGAAGCAGAAGGAGAGAGGCTGCGCAGATTCCTCAGCACTACCTCAGCGCGCCAAAAGATCTGCGATATACACTTTTCACGAGACCAGTTCAGAGAAAACACGGATATATTGAAGCCAGGGGCTCTGCCAATTTGTATTGTTAGTTATATGAAAGGAAAGGAAGGATATATTGTGGAAAATCTTTACTAACAGCGGCCGGAGGAAGAAACGCCGCCGCCCACTCCGACACTCCAAGCAGCACCGCCGCCCATGTCGCCCGGCCCGTTGTCGCACACCCACAGGAAGAGACGTCCTAGCAGAGATCAGAGTCCTGTAAGTTATATTCAATTATATATTTAAAATATATATACATATATAATAACAATAATCTTATAGGAAGAGGAGGAAGACGACCCAGACTGGGAGATTCCCAGCCCAACAATATATGATCAGCATCCCACATCAGAATACATTCTGGTAGAGAAGAGTAAACTGTGGGAACTCCTAAGCCACTGCACCACTTGCAATAGGAGATATTGCGATCTCAGTATCTCCTATATTGGCCTTAGTGCAAAAGTGCAGAGGAAGTGCATACGGTGCAACAGGAAAGGGATTTGGGAGTCCTCCAGTGCCCTGAAAACAGCCGAGGCGTCAAACAAGGAAAAGCTTATGAGAACGAATATGGATTATGTCTGCGCAGCAACAGTAACTGGCATGGGAGAGCGGGTATGTATACAATAACTTTTTGAATTTAGTTTCTTACAGACCAAAATTGTCACTTTAATTACAGGCATCTCATCAATTTTTTCGGTCCCTGGGAATAAAGCCATTTTCTTCCAAAACTTTCTACGACATCATGAAGAACTATGTGATCCCAGCAATACAGTCGCGATTCCTTGAAGACAGAGAGGACACGAAGAAGAGAGTCATCGAGATTTTAGATCAGGTTATCCAATTATGCTGTAATCTTGAATATCATAAGTCTCATTTGAAAGGGTGGCCAGCTGAACCTGGCCGGAGATGGCACTTTTGACTCGCGCGGCTACAATGCACAATGGTGCCGATATGTGATCACGTGTGCCAAGACAAATCTTATTCTGTCCACTCAGATGATCAACAAAAGCGATACAGGCCAGTTCCATAATTTTTTGACAATTAAAAACATTTTTACTTCGTTTTGGGTGGATCCTCAGCGAAAATGGAAGTGTACGGCTTGGAACTGGCTCTGCGAGATCTACAGGAGTGGCTGGGAGTCGGCATCACCATATCATCCCTCACAACAGATAGGCATTCAGCGGCAATCAGCCTCATGAAGCAGAAGTTCACACGCATAGTGCACTTTTACGATCCGTGGCACTACTTCCGGAATCTCCTCCTGTCCCTAATGGCGGTTTGCGCAAATGGAAAAAAATTGATTTAAATATTCATACATAAACTATTTAAAATAATTTTTTTACTCAAAATCACATCACGTCAACTTTTTTTCTAAATAAAGATATTAAAAAAAACTGTTAAAAATGGAAAATAATTGAAGCATAAATTACCGTATTTTCTTTATTCGTATCCCCCTTTATTAGAATTCCCCCTCTAATAGTACCCCCTCTGATATTGCCTTTGAAAAATCGTACCCCTCACTCTAGTAGACCCCCCCCCCAATAGTGCCCCTTCCCCGCAAGGGTATTGAAAAATAATACCATGGGGAACTAATAGGGAAAATACGGTATAAATACCGTAACGACAGATTTCTATTAATTACTAAGATTTTTCTGATGTGATTTTGGGTGTAAATATGAATAATTAAATATGGCTCGCTAAGTATAAAATAATAAACTCAAGAAATGATGCAGATGAAAGGAAAGCGATATGCAGAAGTGCGCAAGTGGATCAGAGGCATTGTTAATCATGCCTACTGGAGTGTTTCCTCATCCGGAGGAGATGGACTATTGGCACGTGAGAAATATCTCTCTCTGCTAAAGCACGTGTGCGGAATTCATGAATGGCAAGAGGTTTGATATTACAATCTATAAGATACTAAGAACTGATATCAGGATGACACATTCGCCCGCTTCAAGAAATGTGAACATGCCCCGCTTCCACCTAATCGGCAGCCTGAGAAGCTGTCTCCTACTGGCAAGGACTTCATCAAGCTTAGATCGATTGTTGCCAGTGCGAAGACAGTGGCAGATATCGAGTACGGATTGTTTTATACTTGGCTAACAACTAATTATGTTCACGAAGGCACGTCTCGCCGTTTCTCACTACAAGCCAGAACGAAAGCGTCAATGCTCTGGTATTGAGATATGCGCCTAAGCACTTGTACTTCAACAGAGCTGGGCATGAACTAAGAACCCAACTCCTAACTCTTCACTGGAATAATTTGCAGAAGGAGAAAATGGACGGACAAAGAGTGGTATGATGCGGTACTAGATCAGAAATCAATAATAGATATTTTAACTTTGTAGGTGATTGGACAACGAGAATACACGAATAAGACCCACAAAGAAAGAAGGACAAAGAATGTTTGGTCTCCACCCTCCCTCTCGTTTCAAGCTGACATACGCAACAACTGCTACAAGGTTAGTTTAGACTTTTTTTTATAAAGAAGAATATAAATATATTTAAAAAAAAATCGTACCAGATAAGATCCGAGATGAAGGAGACGCCCTACGCGACGGAGAAGAAGCGGCGCGCGAGTGCTGCCCGTCTTCGTCTTCTCGCCCAGCAGCCGCATCTCCACCCGCATCCGGCCGATGAGAATCTGGAAGAATCGGTGTTCGACTCAGATGAAGAAATGGAGAGAGAGATGGATTATGATGATGATAGCGAACTGGAGGCTATGATGGACGCGCTAACTGAGAACGGAAATGATTCCGAAGAGCAAGACTATGATTCAGATGAGTTCTAAAAACAGAGAAACATATTTGTCATCCACATATTACTAGTTTCAATTTTTTATTAGTAAAGATATCGTAGTATTATAGATATTAAATATTCAGAAACACAAATGCAAGCGAATATCTAATAGATTTATTTCTAGACCAGTAAGTAGAATAACAGATTACATTCCCCATTTGCTGTGTTGTCATTTTGTTTAAAATAGCCACATAACATTCCATAGTTCCTCTACTTTCTATAAACATTTTTGTTGTCCATTTATGTTAAATGTTCACCCTTTTTTGCACTGTAACATTGCAAAATCCTCGCATCCCTTCAAGGGAATTACTCCCATGAAGGGATGCGCAAACAGTGATACAGGGAAAATGTAATGTAAGGAAACGGGACGATTCAAGTGGTGGTGGGAGTTCATATGAGCGGCGGGGGAAATGGTGTCCGACAAATTATCCACGTAATTGTGTGGCCTAATGGATAGTTGTAGCATCGTTGCGCAGTATGCCTGAGTTCGAATCCCAGATCGAGAAAAGAACGTGGAAGGAAATTTTAATATAATTTTAATTCTGAGAATTTTTTTTTAAGCCTGCCTGTAAATTACAGACAGGATCATAACGAGATTTTTCGATATAAATGAGCTGAAATTATAAAAAAAATTAATTAATATTAATTGGCTGCACAAGCATGGATACGGATATATCTATTTACCCAAACACCAACCGCAGACAAACACACTAATAAGTAGACCTTGTAAAACCTTCCCATTCAACACATAAATCAAGCATAGTTCCAGTTTCTGTGATAACAAGAAGATTACAAGTCTCATTGTACAGAGTTATTCAACTGAGCTCACCCTCGCTCATCACAGAGGAAGTTGCTGGAGGCAGAGTCGGAGCTGAGTCGCGAGAGAAGCTGGCCGGCAAGGTCGGAGTGGGTGGCAATCTCGATAGGGTCCAGTTGCTTCCTTATCATTCGATCTGTCATCGCAGCGAAGCAACGGAGTGCGCATTCCGATACCTTAAGATTTCTTTAGTTATTCCAGTGATAATTGAAAACCAGCTCATGATCTAATGAAATTCAGAAAGAAAGCGCCAACAATATGGCCACGCTTTCTTCGAAGTCATAATAACTTTAAATAGTACAAGCACTGTGAAATTTCTCTCAATCTTCTTGCTATCTTCCATTTCCATGCAAACATTGGATCATCATGAGAAAGAAGATGTTTTCGGCGCACTTCGGAATCGGTCGGCTCCATCTTGCCGCAGAGGCGAGTTATTACTGACATGGCCGAGTGCAGAGTGTCCTAGAAGGACCGTGACCATTAAATACTTTTGCCTGCTGGGAAGAATCACAGGACATAATGAACAATAACATCGTTCTGGAGAAGATTACTTGCAACACTGGGCGATTCCAGAGGGTCATTAAGGTACGGTACTATGGAACATCCGGTGCCCCAAAACTATTAAACTGTCCCAGTGGATTATTAGGAGCGAGGAACACGAAAACAACGTTCGTTTTTAGTTTAAACTTCTTTTTTAGAACTAATGAACAATAACTTATAAAAAAAATAAAAATAAAACATAAGCACTTTTTTGGTTTCGCATTGCACACAAAATTACACAGAACTGAAGTTGTTGTTAGCATTCCAAACACTTTCGAAGTAACATAGAAAAGAATAAGAAAGAACCTGAAGGTTTCTCTCGGATAAGCCGGTCTGCAGCCATTCCAGCAGCGTGCCCATGGCAGGAGTGGATACTCAAAAAGAAAAAATTAACAATGAATTGCAAAATAAGCATGCAACATTCAATTCAAGCTTCGTGAAAATGTCAACAGCAGCATTAACCAAACAACCTGTCTAATTTGCTAAACCATTGCGCTTTAGTAGCAAATAGTGGCGATAATAGTTTTCAATGTTTAGAAAGCAAAATATGTTTGCAATCATCTAAAAGACGTTAAATGCTGAAACTGTACTTCTATAAAATGAAAAACTGCAAGGCGTATTAAACCCAATACATTAAAGGAAAAGCTAGCCATCAGTTTTACTTAATAATCAACTGCTCATCCGCTCAATCCTAGCTTCGCGAAAAAGTCAACAGTAGAATTAACCGAAAGACCTGTCTAATACGCTTAGCCATTGCACTTTAGAAGTAAATCCAACAGCGAAAGTGAATTTCAAGCAGGATGTAACAATTCTGAATAAATTCAGCAAAACAATGCCATTCGCAGGGGCAATAAGGGCAGGAGGTTGTTACGCAGCTTATTTATGGCAAAAACTTTGCAATAACAGCACTTGAGACAGTGTATATTCCAAAAATAATTTTAATAGCGAAAAAACATAAGGAAATAAAACAATAACATCAAGGAAAAATATGACATCAACAGAAACATTTTCGAAAGTCATCGAAAAGGACGCGCAAAAATTTGGCAAATTTCCAAAATTTGAATTTTTTCGCTATTCACCGGCCATTTCTGCGGCTGCTCTGCACCGTAGCTTTTTATTCTTCGTCAGGGACTTCGTGGTTGGAGTTTTTCCCTTATGAGCTCCTTTAAAGGGAAAAAGAATTGAAGCTAAATTGAGAGCTTTCGTAGAGCACTAAAAGAGAAGGGCTATTTTTATTAAAATAAGTGGCAAAAAACTTTTCATAACTCACGTTCGCACCAATCTTTGCAGAATTTGGCCACCAACCCTGCAGTTCGCACGGATGCCGAGAGGAAAGCACGGCGTCGAAGGGACATTCTCTTCTTTGCGCAGGTCCTTTTTTTAAGATTTTATTTATTTAAAGCATATTATTTCATCTTCTTCTTCTAAATATTAATTGATTTTCAATATCAATCAATAAATAATTAATTATTTAGTTAACTGATTAATTTGTTATTTGATTAATTAATTAATTAACTAGTTAACTATACAGGTCTTCGTCGAGTCGGCCTGTTTCCTGCTCGCCTTCTTCTCCTATCACATCCTCGCCGTCCTTCCGTCCGAGGAGAACAAATGGGGCTTCTACGCGATGATGACGCTCCCGTGGAACTTTGCGCACACGGCGTCGGGGTGGCCTATTAATTAATCGTTAATTAATTAATCATTTATAATATATTTTAAAACGATCATAAAAATTTCGATTAAGAAATAAAGAGAATGTGTTTTTCTTGCTATCCATGGTCTGACATAATAGCTACATATGAAATAATGTGGTTGAAAATAAAATAAGAATTCATAGTCGTTAAATATGTAACGAATAACTGAATAAATAATGCTAAAAATTAAAAAAAAAAGTAAACTAAAATTCAATGAATAAAATAGTTATAGTTAGTAAATAATGCAATTAATTAATTAGTTAATAAGTTAATTAATTATTTAACTTTTAACTTACACAGTGTCATCGTCGTGTCCTTCGTCAGCGATAATTTTATTAAAAGAAGAAAATGTGATCGTTAAAAAGTTCTAATTAGTAAATAATGTAATTAATTAAATAATTAATTAATTATATTTTAGTGTCATCGTCGTGTCGTTCAACAGCGAGATCCGCCGTCGAGTCTGCTCGCCGCGGCTGCTCTACCGACTCATCGTGCACGCGGACGAGTCGGACTGCGAGACGGTGCAGAGGATCGCGCACTCGAGATTACAGCCACCCAAGGGTGCGGAGAGAGGTAGAGAGAGAGAGCGAGAGAGAGAGAGAGAGAGCGAGAGAGAGAGAGAGAGAGAGAGGGAGAGAGAGAGAGGGAGGGAGAGGTAGGGAGAGAGAGGGAGAGAAAGAGAAGGGGGAATCGAGAAAACGAAAGACAGGAACCGGGAAAGAGAGAGTGAGAGATGAGGTTGTGACGAGTAGATTAATGGTGATTATCCTTGAAAGAAATATCTTTAAGGCACACGTTCTTCTTCGAATGGAACGCCGATTGTCATCTTTTAAAGTAGCACACGAATGCATACAGTGATTAGTGGTGCCTATTCTCTTGCTCAAGCCCTAGAGCTCGTACAACTATTCAGCTTTATCATCTACTTATGGAACTGGCGATCTACCGGTTTTAGTCTTGACTGGTAATCTGTACAATTTCGTGCAGCTTCTCTACCTTATGTACCATTAGAATTGGCACTTGCAAGCAGCCGTTTACCCATAGCCAAATATTTTTACTGCATTCTTGGTACATGTGTATACATACTGCATATACATATATATAGTACCGCCAGATAGTCTATGAACTTTTGGTTTTTCAAGAAACAACCCCGAAATTTTCATTAACGTTCATCCACTTTCAAAGGAAAATATGCATAAAAAAAGCAAAAGTTCATAGACTTTCTAGGGGTACATATAGTGGCAAAATTTGATACTATTATGTTGTTCATTATGTGTTTATAAACGGATCTTCACAAGATATTGCTGTACTTTGGATCAAGGGTCCGCGGGAGGCTGAAAATATTCGTCCCCGGCCACGTGGTCTGCCCCAGACGTGGATACGAAAGAAACCCTCGATCTTGCTTCTGAAGTTGCTGTGGTTCACATTTTCGATTTGGATTGTCGAGCACGAGGAAATGTATGTAATTTTCTTATTGCATGTCATATTCATTTAATAAGAGAAGGCAAAGTATTAAGGAAATTTAAAAAGGGATGAAGGAATAAAACAAATGCAATATTGATCGCATTAGCCACATTTACAGATTTCATGATGTCTTGCTATGAAGGAAAAAAAATCTTGTTCTTATTCATAAAGCACGCATTCATTCCGATACAAACTTTCAGCTCTTTTTTATTACAGAGTTCTACGATTCAACATATAACAATTGATTTACGGCTAGAACTGAAAAAAGTAGCATCCGACACTAGTTGAGGTTAGGTGATAGTGAGATTAGGTGGTGATCTGCCGCCCATTCAATCTTGATCAAAGTCGCGCTGACAAGTCGGCGATGTTCAATTTAAGAGAGCCTCTCTGTAAGGGTCAAGGAGCGCTTGCCCTAGAAATTCATTATTTTTCTACAACCTTGAAAACATTATGAGGGATGTATCTAGTGTTCATAACGGATTTTAGGGGGTCAAAAAGTTTTCGAAAATTTTTTTTGACTTAGTTATAAGTAAAAATGCTCCAAAAGTTTGGAAGACCATATCTTAAGTTATTCTTAATATTTCTCGAAAATCTTTTTTATGCTAGATTCCTTGTTCAAAACTACACAAAAAAAGTCAGTGGTGACTATTTTCGAAAATTTTTATTTTTATGACTTTTGCCCAATTTAATTTTTTTTAATGTGGTTTTCAGGCAATAACTTTTTTTTTACTATTACGTCCAAAAAACCGAATCATCCATAGGAAAGAGCAGGAAAAAATACATATAATATGTCTCTACGAGGAAAAATCTCGTATACCTTTTTTGGGTATCTGCATTTGAATATCGTTTTCTAAGCAAATTTCGGGGTTGGCTGCAAACCACGATATCAATCAAACTTCATAAATTCTTTAGCTGAATAGACCATTCGATGTCATTTTTTATGCTCTTCAAAATGGTATATACTTTGTATGCAAAATAAATTAGTCTAAAGGATGAAAATTGACTTTTTGTGTTTTAGGCCAATTTCTGGTGTTCAAATACGTATTCTTTGGACCTTTACTGGGTCTTGTACTCTGATTTTCAAAATAATATTTAGAATAAAAGAAAGAGCAGCTAAAACTGAGTCGGATATAGCTTTATTACCAAAATCAGAGGATACCTTTTTTTGGGAACATGTATTTGAATGTTGCCTGTTGAAGGCGATATTACTGAATATTTCTTAGAAAATATTTAAAAATTGTCATTTTGAAACATCTAGCACCCAATAATCTGTATTCCATGATTCTTTGAAGTTCTTTTATGATATACCACTCAAAAGTACTCAAAAAGTCAAGAAATTTCATATTTACGAGCCTAGATGGCGAAATAAATGTACGAAAACTCCTTCGAAGCCAACTATCAGGTCATTTGTGAGCCCGATTGCCAAGAAGGTCATAACCATTCGAAAGAGCAGAGACTTTTACATAATATATCCACCGATGAAAGTGCAAAACCTGTAAATTTTTCAGAAATCTTGAAATGTCGAAAAAAATCGACTACAGGTTTCGACTATTTTGAGCTGTTCTGCGAAAGCTGGTAAAAATGGAAACTATGTTCTGAAAACTTTACCATAATGTTTGTTGAGACGAGAAACATGAATTTGATGTTCATTTTCTACTTTTGAGTACCATCCATGGTACTTTTGCCAGAAGAATAAAATATAATATGCAAAAAAAATTTCATTTCGATCAAGCGTACCATGGATGGTAATCAAAAGTAGAAAATGAACATCAAATTCATGTTTCTCGTCTCAACAAACATTATGGTAAAGTTTTCAGAACATAGTTTCCATTTTTACTAGCTTTCGCAGAACAGCTCGAAACCTGTAGTCGATTTTTTTCGACATTTCAAGATTTCTGAAAAATGTACAGGTTTTGCACTTTCATCGGTGGATATATTATGGATATGAGAGGCAAAAGGGAAACCGAGAGAGAGAGAGAGGAATGTAGAAAGACAAAGAGGAAACCGAGAGAGAGAGATATAGAGAGAGAGAGAGAGAGAGAGAGAGATTACTAAGAGAGGGAAGAGCGAGATAGAGAAACAATGAGGAAAATCAATAAATATATATTTCTATATATATCAATCTCCTCATCCTGTCTCCTCATCTTGCCGTCCTCTTCAATCGCTGTCTGGATGAGGGACGTGTGCCTGACTCCTTTGCCGACTCGGTGCTATCGTTGATTTTCAAGAAAGGTGACCCGCTCGACATTGCCAACTACCGTCCAATTGCCCTACTCTCCTGCGTGTACAAAGTATTCTCTTCAATTCTTGGTGCGCGGATGGAAGAGACACTGCAATTCAATCAACCAGTCGAGCAAGCCGGATTCCGCAAGAAGTACTGCACTACTGACCATATCCATGTAGTCGTCGAAATGCTGCAGAAGGCAACCGAGTATGAATTTCCACTCTATCTCATATTCGTTGACTTCCGGAAGGCCTTCGACAGCGTTCGATTCGATGCCCTTTGGCCCGCCCTCCATCGCCAAGGCGTACACCCGATGATCATATCCATCCTTCAGAATATCTACGATTCAGCTGAAGTTCGGGTACGCCTTCGAGGCCAAACTGTGCCAATCAACGTGCAGCGAGGAGTTCGACAAGGTGATAACATCAGTCCCTCCCTTTTCTCTGCTGTCGTGGAAGAAGTGTTCCGAAACCTAGACTGGTCTGATCGCGGCATAAACATAGATGGCATTCAAATGCACCACCTCCGTTATGCTGACGACATTGTCCTGTTTTCCCATTCCGCGAAGGAAGCAGCGGCGATGCTCAGTGAGCTGTCAGCCGCAAGTGAAGCCGTCGGCCTTTCCATTAACACCTCGAAGACCCAGGCTATGACCAATCGAAGCCGCAAACCTCTCTTTGTTTCAGGTCAAACCATCGACTACGTGGACACCTTTGTCTACCTTGGACAACTGGTAACATTTAAATCCAATCCGGCCCTCGAGTTAAACAGGAGAGTGCGCGCAGGTTGGGCAGCTTTCAATCGCTTCTACGACTTCCTCACAAACAGGAGAGTTGACGTTGCCCTCAAATGCCGCGTTTACCAAACTAGCATCGAGCCTGCGCTGTTGTATGGTGCGGAAACGTGGGCACTTCGTCTACAAGATCGCCGCCGCCTCATTGTATGCCAGAGGAAAATGATGAGAAAAATGGCCGGAGTCACTCTCCTCGAACATCGGACGAATGACTGGCTCTTCGACAAAATTCCTATTCCCGATATCCGAGTACGAGCCATGGAGAGGAAGTGGAAATGGGCCAGTCTGATTGCAAAAATGGATGGAGGACGCTGGACAAGACGAGCCGTGGAGTGGAGACCGTGGAAATGGAAAAGACATGCTGGACGCCCCCGAGAACGATGGCGTGACGAATTCGACCGCAACCTGTCCACCACTTGGATGCGAACCGCAGTCATGAAACCCGATGCCTTTCATCTTTCCTTCACCCACCGGGCCCAGTCCCTGATTGTGGAATAAACTTTGAAACTTTGAAACTTTGAAATATATATCAATAAATATATATAATAAATATAAATATATCTGTCATCATTTCTCATACTTCAATCGCTTCTTCGTTCTCTCCCTCTCTCTCTCTCCCTCTCTCTCTCTCTCTCTCTCTCTCTCTCTCTTTAGCACTGGCCTCTCATGTTACTTTGCTTCGTGCTGCAGACATCAGCCTGTCCTTTTCTGCAGGTACATATGTAGCTATTTCCTTTTATTTTTCATTAAAAAAAGTGACCTTAAAGATAGACTAAAGGAAAAAGAATAAGAATGATGTACAACTGTAAATATTGCAAAAATTATATTCACTTGTTCAAAAAAAAAAATTTGAATTCCTGGTCGCGAGTATTTTCTTATAATTCATTAGTTGCATTCATTGCGAAATAATCACGAAGGAGGCTGACAGATTGTGAGTGACTCACACAACATGTCATTCGAGTTCTACTTCATTCAGCCAATTAGGCAGTTGTATTTTTCTTTGGGCCAAACCTACTTTAAACCTAGTGCAAAAACCTCTTCATATTCCTTTTTTATAAGAGATTTTTTTATACTCTCAACATGACACTCATGTTCTATTTCCCTCATCCAATTAGCCAGTTGTATTTTGCTGAATCTACTTTGAACGGAGGGCAAGAGCCTCTTCATGCTAATTGTTTATAGGGATTTTTTCCAATGCAGAATAGCCAAAACATGAGGATTAGTTGACGAATTTTTGTAGCATTTAATAAAATGGATAGAATAAAGTCAAAAATCAAACATTCTCCAATTGGCGCGAAACCAAAGGCGATAGATCAAAATATAATTGTTTTCGAAAAAAAAATACTAGAAAACATGTAAGACTCATCAGTGTTACTACATTCACTCATTCATTCATACATCACGGTGATGAGTAAGTATTCTGTGTTATGCTTTTTTCCTGCATTTTATGACTATTTTCTTTCTTACTTAACTTTCAGAAAATGATCCAGTAAATCCTTTGTATTTATTTTGCTTCGAGAAAGGAAAAAGGACTGCACGGCTATAATGCTAACATTCATTTTTCTCGATTCTTTTGTAATATGAAGCATATCTGTGGAAGTCAACTAAAAATTTGTCATTTTTTCGCTATCAGCAAATAAAAATATCACTGTTGGCGATAGGAAAAAAGTGTCGAATCGATAATTTGTTTTTCTTATTCAAATTTTTAGTTGACCCGTCTGATACATATGTATACGGAGTCCATATCGAGACAATTGTTCACTGAATACTGAATAACTCTTCATTGTCAGTCTCACGTGAGGCATCAGTCTAGAGAACTTGCATGCAATTTTATGTTTCCGAAGGCGTATGTAGGTACATATGTACATGTGTGAGTGGTGCATATTGTTTTATGATTAAAGCATAATTTTTTTTTCACTTTTCTTGCGAATCCTTAATTTATGTATGAAGAAAAAAAACACAGTTGCCAGGTGATTTCTGAATCTTCCGAAGAGCGTATTGCAATTCCTTTATCTTTTCTTTTTTTAAAGAGATAATTCTCTGCAATTGCTGCAGTGATGTGGTTAAGTGGTCTCTATGTGTCCTATTTCTCTCAGAACTATGTTTATAGGCTATTTCACTTGGCCAATTATATGTAAGACGCCCAAAACTCCCACCTTTTCACAATACTTTAAAAGACTCGTTTTCTATCAAACAATGTGATCTCCATTTCCCCTAACGCGCAGAATCTAACGTTTATGTATGAAAAAAGCCAAAGTTGCAAGCAGGGCTGCAGTTTTTTGTTTGTTTTTTTTTGTTTTTTTTTGGTTTTTGGGTTTTTTTGAGGTTTTAACAAAAAACTTTTTTGTTTGTTTTTTGTTTGGGGTCGGCCCAAAAAACCAAAAAAACGTTTTACTCGAAATTTTCAGGATGTCTCTTCCTCTAGCAAAATTTTAAGATTAGAGGGTTCTAATTTTTCAACTCGTTATATCACTTTTTAGTATAATTGTCATTTCCGAATTTGTTTTACAATTTTTCTTGTGTTATGGGTGTTGTAGATCAAGAAATTAACCAATTTTCTCTTCCAAAATTACGTTTAATGCAAAACAATTTTTTGGTCAGGGACTTTTTTTGTTCTACATCCCTGGTTGCAAGGTGATTTCTGAACCTTCCGAAGAGTGCATTGCAATTCCTTTCATTTTTCCTCTTTTTTAAAGAGATAATTCTCTGCAATTGCTGCAGTGATGTGATTAAGTGATAAGAAACGTTATCTCAATGTGTATTATTTCTTCCAGAATTATGTTTATAGGCTATTTTCACTTGGTCAATTATATGTGAGAAGCTCTCCCGAACATGACAAGAGAGAGAGAGAAATGGATACAATTGAACGTGTTCCTCTCTCTTAAACCATTAAAGGAGTATTGCGTGCAAATCAGAAGAAAAGTTTTCCGCCCACCTTTTTCTCCCTTCCTTCCTCACACAATATTTCCATGCGCTCTTGCGTGCAAGCTCAATGTACCGTGATTTAATTGCACCTAATGCAGAGATAATGGAAATAAGAGAGAAAAAGGAGGAGAAAATATTTTTTCTAATATGATTGCATATCAGCCCGCCCGAGCTGTCCTTTATCAATCTCATCTTCATTCCGATATATAACTTTCTCTCACCCTCTCCGCCAATCGCACCCCGAACACGTCTTTGTAGCAAGTTCTCCTAAAAGGAACTGCTATCTATTGACTCCAAATACAGTAATTCGATGACTACTATTTGAAAACATGTGACTTTGTATGTTTGTGGATGTTTCCTGTAGCCTAGATACATACAATTATAGTTAGTTTTTAGATATGATTGTGAATCCTGTATGTAATGCGCGTGTTTACTCATAGGTAAGCAAATAAGGATAAGAGAGGAAAAAACCTTTACAAAGTCCATCTCGTCTGCGTTTCACTCATTCAATAGGCGTTCACACGAAGAATTCCATTCTTCTTCTCTCTTTTTTTGTTGTGAGAACGAGCGGCGAATTTCAGAATTTTCCGAATGAGACTACATTGGCGAAGACAATAGTTCACATTTTTATTATTTGTATACTTTTTTAACTTTAGTTTTTTTTCTCAACTTAAACTATTCCTTATCAATATGTACCGGTTAAATGCTGTTTACAAAGCAATGAAACAAGTCCCTTCCTCAGAATCATTCTCATCTTCGAATACCTTCTTATTTACAATCTTCATTTGTACTCCCTTTTGACTATGAGCATCAAAACGTTCGACTATCTGAGATGAAAAGCCTTACGAATCCGGATTATAACCGGGAAAAGTAGGCGAATATATGCACTGTACTTCTTTTATAAAATTTATATGCATAGACATATTTGTATGGCACAAAATGTGGACAATATTTTTGGTTCATTAGTATTTTATTGCTCGTTTGTCAGAGATATTCTGGGACAACATTATTGTATAATTTTTTGTGAGATAAAGCGAGATGATTATAACGTTAAACGTCGTCCAAAATGAATACGACGCATATTTTTCATTTATTCATTTCTAATTTATTTTAGCGATTTAATCTCGCCTCTCTCCTCAGAAACTTCTGGCTTGGAGAACGGGCACGTTAAGCTATGTGCTAATTCCCGTATGTACATTCCATGTAGACATTGACTTTATAGAGAAGCTTTTATACATATTCCTTTTTTGTAGCATCTTTCTGAGATCTAATTTCGTAATTTATTCTTCCCCAACTTTATTCTCTTCAAGGATTATTTTTGCTCGTTAGAAAATTATTGCTATGTATGTACATATGTATGTGCATACATACATGTTGTGACATTTCGTACATAGCGAAATGAATGAATAAAGCAATAAATAAATAAATAAATAAAAAACAAATGAGCCAATCTCAAAGCATAGATTTTTACATACATATATTTGTGTGCATTTGACTGATCTGAATGCAATTCCTTAATGAACGAATAAAAGAGCAAAATTACAACAAAATTTGTTGTATTGGCCGTGCTTATCCGTAACCCTGCAGAATTCGCCGATAATTTTGTGTACATTTTCTACCGTTGAAATTTTCTGCTTGATGCCTCATCATTTATACTTTGTTACTTATATACATATGAATGAAAACTTTCCCGTCCCAAGAAATAAATGCAAATACATTAAAATTCAAAATTTTAAACAAAAATCGTTAGTAACGTGAGAAAAGAACAGTCCAGGGAATTCCGGTGAGAAAAAAAACAAGGTAAGACAGCACGAATAGCGGAGCTTTTGTTGTAGACATCTCGACCAATCTGTCTAATAGAGAAAAAAAACTGTTTTATGATCATGATCTTCTTCTGTTCGAATTCTCCATTGAATCAGAAGAGATGCTCTAAAGTGCACGTAAACTTGTTTGCAAGATTGGAAAAAAAATCTGGGCATTGTTTGATGATGCGGCCTTTTGGAGTCCTTTTGGAAGACTTTCAAAGTTTCTATCTATTCTGATTTCTGAGGATAATGACGTCAGAAATGTCAATAGCTTTCATTGTTCGCCAAAAGTCATTCGTATATAAATAAAAAAAAATTATGAATGTATTTCTCAAATGCATCATAGACATCTGCGTTTGTTTTGATGAAATAAAAGAGTTTCAATAATGCGTCTCGGTTTGTCAGTCTTTCTTCTAGAAAACAGCATCAATATCAAGGCATTAAACATCGACTACAAAAGGTTTTACTCTGAAGCTTACTGAAATTAAAAAGTTTCTTTTGAGTTCTTGTCATTTTCTCTCTCTCTCCTCTCTCTCTCTCCTCTCTCTGTCTGTCTCTCTCTCTCTCTAGCCATCTACTTTATTTGTATATACGACTGTCGAAGGCGGAGAGGGGCGGCTAAAGTGACATTTGAGCAACAGTAATGTTATTATATCAACTATATCATTGTTTCAACTTCTTCCGATGCCGACGGCTGGAAAAATCAGCTGTCAATATTTTGTTTGTTTATGCCCTCAGAAGATGTAAACTATGCTTTTTTCTTCTTCTACGAGACTATAGTCATACAAAAGATATTCAGATGTAAACTATGCTTTTTCCCCTCTTATACACCTTCAGCCTTAAAAGAAATACTATTCTGCCTCCATTTTGAAATTGTTTCTTCAGGCCTGTTCAATCATGGAAACAACTTTACTTTCAATGGAGTTGAAAAAAATGGAATGTTGTCCTAAGAAAGTTCACAGCATGCTGGATTACTTCCGTTTGTAACTTCCTTGTTCCGTGTTGTTGTACTTCCCTGATGGGAAGTCTGCATTTGCTTTTTAGAGCATATATCCGAGGCGATCATGTTCCTTTGTTCCCCCTTCTATTTCGGCGAGTAACTGTTTGATCCCTTTCTAGGTCGCTCCTCCCGCTCTCATAAGCGTCACATGCCAGGAGGTTCAGTGTTACCAGTCATTCCCTTCACCCCTTCTCCCTTTTTCATTTAGTCTGCACTGATAGCATGACATGGTATTACATACATTTATTTGAATATATCTTAAATTGAAGTATGAATAAATAAATAAATAAAGTTGCGCGCTCTCTCTCTCTCCCTCTTCTTTCTACGTCTCTTTCCATCTCTTTCCCCCTCACTTATACATTTCACAGCTTCGCCCATTCTCATCTCTTTATATATAACTTATTTCAATCTTTCATAATTTCTTCTACTTTAAAATTTTCTTCTCTTTCTCTCTCTCTGTTTATCTCTTTCTCTGTCTCCGTCGCCCTGACCTCTCCTCTCTATTCCAGACACCTATGACCTTTTATTTCGAATTAGAGTTCAAGTAAAACGTGACCTTAAAGAGAGAGAGGAAAGGCAAAAGAATAAGAATGATGGACAGCTCTTAATGTTGAAAAAAAATTATCCTCTCTTGTTCGAAACAAATGTGAATTCCTGATCGCAAGTATTTGCGTATTATTAATTATTGGCATTCACTGCAAAAAAACTGCGAAGGTAGTTAGAAGGTAGACCGAGTGACTCACACAACATGGCATTCAAGTCAGTCCCACTTCCCATATCCAATTAGACAGTTGTATTTTGCAAAGCCTACTTTGAACCTATGGCAAGAGCCTCTCACTTTCAATTTTTTTTTTCTAAAGTACTTTGCGCATCCAATTAGGTAGTTGTATTTTGCTGAAACTACTTTGATATTAGGGCAAAAGCATCTTAATGTTGATGGTTTTTAAAGATTTTTCCAATGCAGAGTAGCCAAAACATGAGGATAAGTTGACGAATTTTTTTTTGGCATTTACAAATGGATAGAATACAGTCAAAAATCAAACATTCTCCAGTTGGCGCGAATCCAAAGGCGAGAGATCAAGAAATAAATGTTTTCGAAAAAAAAAAAGTAGAAAACATGAAAGACTCATCAGTGTTACTACTTTCACACTCATCCATCCATCATGGTGTTGAGTAACTATTATGTCTTATGCTAGCTGGATCATGTCTTTTTCTTGACTTTTACGACTATCTCCTTTTTTTTCTCTCTTAACTTTCAGAAAATGAACTTTTGCTGAAGATCTTAGTACATCTTTAATTTATAGCTTTGAGAAAAGAACGTTTGCGAGGCTACAATGCCAACATTCATTTTTTTTCCACTCTTTGGCTATATGTGAACGTCAACTAAAAATTTGGATCGTTTTCTTTCTCGTTATCGGCAAATTTAGACAATATCACGGCTGGCGATCGCAAAAAAAAATGTCAGAACGATGCTTTTTTTTCTTGTTCAAATTTTTTGCTGACCTCATCTGATATATACTGAGTACATATCGACGACAATTTTCTGCTGGATACTGAGTAAGTCCTCAGTCTCACGTGAGGAATCAGTCTAGAGAACTTGCATGCAATCTTTCGTTTCCGAAGACGTAGTACATGTGTGAGTGGTGTTCTATTGTTTTATGATTAAAGCACAATTTTTCACTTTTCTTGCGTATTCCCACGCCAAAAACACCCACCTTTTCACAATACTTTGAAAGACTAACGTTTATGTATGAAGAAGAAAAAACCCGCAGTTGCCAAGTGATTTCTGAACCTTTCGAAGAGCGTATTGCAGCTCCTTTTTTTATTTTCTTAAAAGAGATACTTCTCTGCAATTGCTGCAGTGATGTGATTAAGAGAGCATGTCCGTTAGCTTAGAGCGCCGCCTGCCCCGGTTAAATTGTTTTCGAATTTATTAACAAAAATCATTTTTCTTATACAACTCGACCCGATCTATTTAATGAGACTAATTTCATCATCATCCGATTTTTTCCCTTCGGGATATACTACCGTAACCCTGAAAATTCATTGAGCTATAAATCCGTCCAAAACTTGTTTTGAGAGACTATGTATATATCATTCAATAGCATTTCGAAAGCGCTTCAAATTTCATCTAGGAACATGTTTTACAAAAATTTTATTTTGGCTGTGAAAATTTGCCTTAAATTAATTGAAGGGTCAGAACACCACTTTATGATCATTTCCACACCCTGGAACCTAGATAAAACGGAAGATCGTGAAATTTGCTGTCGAATAAGCACCATTCAAGAAAAATCCGAGCGTACCAATTTTTGCTACGACGCGAGCAATGCGCGCGAGTCGGTCAAAAAGGCGCGTTTACGGCGGCCGAGGCACCCTGCAAGCGCATTCAGCGATCAATAACTTTGCTCAATCTTAATATCAGAAAATCGTAGGTACATCATCTAAGAGCTCTCACAGAGATCTTCAAATGCTACATACATACTTTTATTAAAATATTTATATATCTATGGAAAATTTCGTTTTGTACTTTTAGAAGGCTTAAAAAACTATTTTACAAACATTTCCGCATTTCAAAACATACATCGTAAGAAAGAGCGTGAAATTTTCTACAAGATGAATCACTTTCAACAAACTTTCAAGTCTATATTGTTCAGTTATGAGTCATAAGAATAGGGCATCAGCTTAGCACAATTCTTCAACGTAAAAAATTATTGGAATATTCTAATTCGAATAACCTAAACAATGAAATTCTCGGGCTCAAGGATAGCGACGATACTTTACCTATTCTTATGACTTATAACAGAACAATATAGACTTAAAAGTTTATTAAAAGGGGTTCATTTTGTAGAAAATTTCACGCTCTTTCTTATGATTTATGTTTTGAAATGCGGAAATGTTTGTAAAATAGTTTTTTAAGCCTTCTAAAAGTACGGAACGAAATTTTCCATAGAAATATAAATAGTTCAATAAAAGTATGTATGTAGCATTTGAAGATCTCGGTGAGAGCTCTTAGGTGATATACCTACGATTTTCTGATATTAAGATTAAGCAAAGTTATGGATCGCTGAATGCGCTTGCAGGGTGCCTCGGCCGCCGTAAACCCGCCTTTTTGACCGACTCGCGCGCATTTCTCAAGTCGTAGCAAAAATTGGTACGCTCGGATTTTTCTTGAATGGTGCTTATTCGACAGGAAATTTCACGATCTTTCGTTTTATCTAGGTTCCAGGGTGGGGAAATGATCATAAAGTGGTGTTCTGACCCTTTATTTAATTTAAGGCAAATTTTCTCAGCCAAAATAAATTTTTTGAAAAACATGTTCCTAGATGAAATTTGAAGCGCTTTCGAAATGCTATTGAATGATATATACATAGTCTCTCAAAACAGGTTTTGGACGTATTTATGGTTCAATGAAGTTTCAGGGTTACGGTAGTGTATCCCGAAGGGAAAAAATCGGAGGATGATGAAATTAGTCTCATTAAATAGAGCGGGTCGAGTTGTATAAGAAAATTGATTTTTGTTAAAGAATTCGAAAACAATTTTTCCGGGGCAGGCTGCGTTAAGCGCATGCTCGACTCTTACAGAGAGGCTGTCTTAAGTGATAAGAAATAGTATCTCTATGTTTCCTATTTCTCTCAGAACAATATGTTTATAGGATATTTTAACTTGGCCAATTATATGTAAGAAGCTCTCCCGAACATGACAAATGAGAGAAATGGACCCAATTGAACTTGTTCATAAGTTGTCCTCCCTTAAACCGTTAATGGATTACCCCGGCGAATGTACTACGTGTATAATAGTAAGAAATGTTCAGCCCTCTTCTCTCTCTCTCTCTCTCTCTCTCTCTCTCTCTCTCTTGCACGCATTATTTCCTTGTGCTCCCGCGTGCTCGCTCAACGTACAGTAATTTAGTTGTACCTAAAGGAGAGATAATGGAAAGAAAAGATTTAAAGGAGGATATAATATTCTTGTAACATAATTGCATATCCACTTGAGCCATCCATTATCAATCTCATTATGCCTTTGCTATTTTCATCTTCATTCTGATAAATAACTTTCTCACTTTCTCAGCCAATCGTACCCCGAACACGTCTTTGTAGCAAAGCTCTCCAAAAAGGAACTACTATCCATAGACTCCAAATCATACAGTAATTTGATGACTACTATTTTAAAACATGTGACTTTGCATGTTCAGTGGATGATTCCTTTAGCCTAGAGATACATACAATTATCGTCGTTGGTCGGAGACATCCTGCAACAATTTTTTTTTATAATTTTTTTTCTGAGATAAAGCGAGATAATTCTAACATTACACATCCTCCAACATGAATACATCGCATATCTTTTTTTTATTCATTTTGGCGACATTGAATTTTCCTTAGAAATTTAAGGAACTTCCGACGAGAGAGAAAGAGAAATCCAACTATCTATACGTTCTCCTTCTCTTCGATCATTGCTACGAGCTCCTCATCATCAAAGTCAGCGTCCAGTTTGTAGCGTGATTTTGAAAAGGAGAAGAAAACTAGCTCGATTCGATATGTGAAAAAATCTTCTTACAAATCTGTTTCTCTTTACTTCACTCTCGTTTTCATGGATATTCAGCAAAGCGAGAGAAAGAGAGAGAGAGAGAAAGAGAAAGGGAGAGAGGGAGAGAAAGCATGAGACAGAACGCGAGAAAGAGAGAAAAAAATTTCCTGACGTTATGGAATGTCGGGGAAAAATAAAAGTATGAAACTTTTAGCAGTTATCCCAGAGTCGAGAGAATTTGTGTTTATTAGATAAAGTCGCCATTTCAGTCTAATTGATAGAGGAGCTTGCATACGCAATCCATTTAGACTTAGTGTCTTTTCTTAACTACTCTTTTCAACAAAGATCTTGACCCGGCCCCCCATTGTGATAAATGAACCTTTTTTTTATTGTTCTTGCTCAAGATCGCACTAGCGAACTCTAACCTGAGTATTTAGCAAAAAGAATAGTTCGCTCGAACGTGGGAAATTAAACTTGCTATTCAGAATTTCATTTGAAAAACTTTTAAAATTATAAACGAGAAGTTCATTTCAAACTTGCGCTATCTCTGTCGCTCTAGCCCTTTTCTTATTTCATATATCTATCTCTCTACCTCTCTCTCTCTCTCTCTCTCTCTCTCTTCTCTATCTCTCTCTCTCTCTCTCACTCTCTCTTCCAAGCCCTTTTATTCTCACTGTCTGTCCCCCTGTTCTCACCCCCCTTATATCTTTGCATCTCCCGCCGTGTCCGTCAGCGTTTTTTTGCTTTTGCTCCGACAACTTAATTTCTTATTGTCCGTCATTGGAATTTTCCGCTGTCGCGTCAACTAGAAACACTTACTCTTAACAACAATATCAGTGATTGTCAAATATGTATTTTTCTATTCTTCTTCTTCTACTTCCCTGACGCAGCATTCCCAATTAATAATTAAACTTTTAGACGTTATCCTGAGGATATTAGCCCGAACTGAACATTATACTAATTGTAAGATGATGACAACTCTTCCCTTAGCACTTAAAGATTGCGAAAAAAACTTGCCAACTGTTTCTTTTCTAAACGTTTACACTTTTTTGTACACAAATGGGAACGATTTGGAGACATTCACATTATCATTAGTTATATTTCTCTCATAAACATCTGTTAAATAGTAATGAGTAATATCTCATTCAAAAAATGAAAAAAAAAGTTAGGCAAATGAGACATTTTATAAGCATTCTTGCCATTTGTCTTGCATGTTTTGAGTATCGCTGTGAGAAATACAAAGTAACAGTTTCTTCTTTTTATTTCGAAAGAATATTATAATGACGTGGTCTCTTTTGAGTGACGGAGTGGATCTACTTCATGTCTTTTCTCGAGCATCGCATCCAGCGAAACTCGACGATCGAGAGTCCGGAGACGGATGTCGCGGTCGGATGCGTCATTTTCTTGGTCTGTTCTTTTGTCGCACCAGAGTCGAACCCGCGTTCTAGGATCGTTGCCTCAGGCACGTAATCAATCGGCTAACCAAGCACCCTTCCAGCTGTCCTTCTCTGGCTTCGTGCTGAACCTGCTCGCGTTCGCTGTGCTCGTTCGACATCGCTCGTTTCGCTCTGCCTTCGGGATGCTGGCTGCGACTCACTCCGCTGCCGACGCGTGCGTCCTCTTCTGCTTCCTCGGATGGGCTGCGCCTCTTACTGCTGTGTCAGTCTCTCTTCTCTCTCTCTCTCTCTCTCTCTCTCTTTCTCTCTCTCTCTCTCTCTTCCTTCCTCCCCTCTTTCTCCTCTCACACTTTCTCTCTTTCTCTATTTCTCTCTTTCGTTCTCTTCTCTCTTTCCTCTCTCTCTCTCTCTCTTTCGCTTTATCGTCACTCTCTCTGCACTTCCTCTCCTACTCATTTATTGCACACAGGATCACCTCATGCTCTTCTCTTTCTCGGTGTCTCCTCTTATCCATACCTGCATACAATAACTTTCTTTGCTGTTTTTTTAGTGTGCATATTCCGTATTTTCTTTATTAGTACCCCTCCCTCTATTAGAATCCCCCTCCAATACTGCCCCCACTAACGGTCTAATAGCGACGTACCTGGAATCTATCTTGAGGTATGGGATGCTCTTCCCAATGAACTGATTGCAAATTCATCCAAAATCTACGGTAAAACGGATATTCCAGTAATGATTCCATTGAAGTAGAGCTATAATTCTTCGTTTTTGAGAATATAATGTTGTTATCAAACTTTTAGTAAACCACATTGAAAAATAGTACCCCTCCCTCTAATAGAACCCCACCTCTAATAGTGCCCCCCTCTCGCAGGGGTATTGAAAAATTGTACCCCTGGGGGCACTAATAGAGAAAATACGGTAAATTGGAATGAGCAAAAAAAGCTTTTTCTTCTTAGTCACTACCGCGGCCCGATGAGTACGGTAATGAACCGAAAGGTCGGCCAGTTCATCAACACGACCCAGACCATCTCCTTCCTCACCGTCTTTGCCACGTCGCTCAATCGGTTGTGCGCCATTCGGAGGCCGAACAGGTTTTTGGGCCTTTCTAGTTTTTGAAGTTTGCATAGGCTGTCCAGGGACCTTAAAACGTACAGTTATCCTCAGACGAGAGACCTAGAGCATGACGTTTATAGAAGGAAAAACTCTAGAGAAAGATTCTCATGCCAACAAGAACAGTTCTCATTACAAGTATTTTGACTTTTGGAAGGGAGAGAGAAAGAAATAGAAAGTGAGAGAGAGATAATAGGTTATATTACTATGTTTCGAAAATATTAATTATCTTAGATCCCCAATCTCACTTCCCCTTGTGCAATGTATCTATAGATTCTCCTCACAATCAGATACCGTACGCTGTTCTCGATTCGCAACACCCGCATCTATATTGGAGGCATTGTTGGCGTGAGCTGCGCCTACGGCCTTGTCTACTTTTTTCGTCAGAAATTTATTTTTTATTTCTGAAAAAAAAAATTAAATATATAGTTTAATAACGTATTTTTTGATTGAACATAAATAAAATATATTCATTTGATATTGAGAGATTTTTTTCTTCCAGCATTCTGCGACTTTTACTTCAACGCCAAGGAATATTATTGGATGTTTGAAGGCTCCCAGTGTGGACAGGTGAGCTTCGGAGAGAACTTTCTCAGAAAATAAATAGAAGAGAGAGGGAGAGAGCGAATGAGAGAGAGAATGAGAGAGAGAGAGAAAGCGAATGAAAGAGAAAATGAGAGAGAGAGAGAGAGAATTCTCTTGCATAAAGATGAGAGTTTTAAAGGAAAAGAAGAAAACAAATGATATTCTCGCCTACGTGAGATCAACTACAAAAATTTGTGTGCGTGTGCAGAATTTTTCAACCGAATGAGCAAAATTCTACTCTTTTGCACCGCATCGTGATGTCTTTCTTTCAAACAATCACGTGAGATAATCCCAATTTACTCCCAAAAATAGAGAAAATTATGGCATTTCGACGAGTTGACAAATTTTGTTTATCAAATGTGAAGAAAATCTTTTTTGAATTAGACATTTTACTTTCTTGTTTGTAGAAAATGTCCGTGTACATTGACTTTATCGGCACACTCTCGCTCTTCGGCACAGTCATGATTGTGGACATCTTCTGCCTGACCGGACTGCTCGTCTTGAGAAAGGTACGGGGAGGAGAAATAAGGAGGAACGAACAGATTGAGAGAACAACGACAATAACAAGAGAAAAATAAACAACGATCTTAACAACAACAACTAAAATACCTCAACACACAAAAATTCTTTAGAAGTTAAAGTGAATTAAGCTACTACGGCTATGTATAGCTTCCTATGATTTCTACATACTTCCTGTAGAGCACGAAAAGAGAATGTGATCTATTTTTTATTAAAATGAGAAGAAGAAGAAAAAAACGTTTCATAACTCACGTACGCACGAATTTCGCAGAATTTGGCCACCAACCCTGCAGTTCGCTCGGATGCAGAGAGGAAAGCGCGACGTCGACGGGATATTCTCTTCTTTGCGCAGGTCCATTTTACACATATTAATTAATTAAATTAATTTTCACAGGTTTTAAAGATTTTATTTATTTTAAAGTATATTCTTTTCTTCTTCTTCTAAATATTAGCGATTTTATATGCACAAAAACCAATAGCAAACACTAATTAATTAAATAAATAATAGATTAATTTGTCATTTTATTAATTTAATTCATTAACAAATTAATTAGTTAATTAAATCAATATAATTTCCGCAGGTCTTTGTCGAATCGGCCTGTTTCCTGCTCGCCTTCTTCTCCTATCACATTCTCGCCGTCCTTCCGTCGCGGGAGGACAAGTGGGCCTTCTACGCGACAGAGACGCTTCCGTGGAACTTTGCGCACACGGCGTCCGGGTAAACAATTAAATTAAATAATTAATTAACCTTAATTAATTAATCGTTATTAATAATCGTGAAATAGAATAGCGTTTGAAATAATATCGTTGAAAAAAAAATAAAAGTAAAAATTCAATTGGGGAAAAAAGTTAAAGAAAAGGCTTTTGCTTTTTTTTGTTGTAGCTATCCATGGTCTGAAAAAGAATGTCGTTGAAAATGTAAAAATAAATAAATATAAAAAAGAGAATCATCGTAAAGCAGTGTGCATGAATAGATAAGGTAATAAAGAAGTGAATAAAATAATTAATTACTTAAAGGATCACTCCGGCGAATGTTTTCGCGCCCGGTAAATAATTGGTGTTTGAAAAATCCAGCCCTTCTAAAATTATTACATTAATCGGGAGGTTGGATTGATCGTGTTGGATGTGTTCGAAATGGCAACACAGCGCTTCCATTCCTTTTGATGTCTCCCTCCCTCTCTTCCTCTCCTCTACACTCTTTCTCTCAGAGTGAACAATCGATGACATTCATATCATCCCGTGCCCTCTTTCTCGGTCCACGCTTGGCATGGGGAGGGAGGGTGGCTTTGCAATGATCATGAGCTCAAAGAACGATCGCGGGCGGAAAATGCACCGTAATCCCGATGAAAAACTGCTAATATTTAACAAACTAAACATTATTTTGAAACGGGACCACTTCTAATGGATGTTTCTGGCTGATAATAACATAAAACGAGAACTTGTATATTCGCCGGAGAGGTCCTTTAACTTACTACACAGTGCCGTCGTGGTACCCTTCATCGGCGATAATTTTATTAAATAAAGAAAATTAAATAAATAACTAAATAAATTATATTTAAGCGTCATCGTCGTGTCGTTCAACAGCGAGATCCGCC
>CALZFC010000132.1:127500-185000 GCA_945643635.1 Allodiplogaster sudhausi
ATGGAAAGAAAAATATGTTATTTGACCATTTATTTTATTTTTTTTTAGAGTTAAAAACAAATAAATCGCTGACGAAAAAAGTAGACGAGGCCGTAGGCGCAGCTCACACCAACAATGACTCCAATGTAGATGCGGGTGTTGCGAATCGAGAACAGCGTTCGGTAACTGAAAAGTGTACAAATACAGGGGTGGTCGGTGGCTGAAAATATCCGGCCCCGGTCACGGTCAATGCCACCCCTGTTTAGATTGCACATGAATGTGTATTTTGCCTGATTTTCTTCTACATGCTCTATACCTAGAGCATATTTGTAATGAGCGGATGGCGAAATAAGAAAGGTGCAGCAGATATGAAGCACCATGTTCTTTCCAATTTCACTCCTTCCGAAAACGGGCTGTGATATTCTAGAAATTAAGCATTTTGTGTATTGGCATGGGAATCTAGGCCTTTCCTTCGCAGAAGAGCATTCTCCTGACAAATGCTGTGAGAAATGCTATAAATGACTTAAAATACGGTACTTAACTCTATGCGTCTCTCGTCTTGGATATTTATGTCTTGAGGATTACAAGGTAGTTTTTGAGGCCGTTGGACAGAATTTTTAAACTTCAAGAACTAGAAAGGCCCAAAAACCTGTTCGGCCTCCGAATGGCGCAGAGTCGATTGAGTGACGTGGCAAAGACGGTGAGGAAGGAGATGGTCTGGGTCGTGTTGATGAACTGGCCGACTTTTCGGTTCATTACCGTACTCATCGGGCCGCGGTAGTGACTAACAAAGAAAAGGTCTCTTGCTCACCATCAACCCAACTTATTAGCACACTAAAAACAGCAAAGCGAATGTTGAAAGAGAAGAGCATGAGATGCGAAATCCTGTGTGCAATAAATAAGAAGGAGAGGAAGTACAGAGACAGAGAGAGAAGAGAGAGAGAAGATAAAGCGAAAAACATAGAGAGAGAGGAGAGAGAGAGAGGAGAGAGAAGAGAACGAGAGAGAGAGAGAGAGAGAGAGAGAGAGAGTACTGACACTGCAGTAAGAGGCGCAGCCCATCCGAGGAAGCAGAAGAGGACGCACGCGTCGGCAGCGGAGTGAGTCGCAGCCAGCATCCCGAAGGCAGAGCGAAACGAGCGATGCCGAACGAGCACAGCAAAAGCGAGCAGGTTCAGAACGAATCCAGAGAGGGACAACTGAAAGGGTACATGGTTAGCCGATTGGTTACGCGCCAGAGGCAACGTCAAAGGAGGGCTGGTTCGATTCCGCCTGATGGGACAACAGCCAGAGAGGGTCAGCTAAACTGGGACAGGGTGGCCGATTGGTTACAGGCTAGACAAAACGATCCTAGAGTGCGGGTTCGATTCCGCTCTGGTGTGACAAAAGAACAGACCAAGAAAATGACGCATCCGCCCGCGACGTCCGTCTCCGGACTCTCGATCGTCGAGTTTCGCTGGATGCGATGCTCGAGAAAAGACATTGCGTAGAGCCACTCAGTCACTCAAACGAGACCACGTCATTATAATGTTCTTTCGAAATAGGAAAGAAGAAACTGTTACTTTGTATTTCTCACAGCGATACTCAAAACATGCAAGACAAATGGCAAGAAAGCTTATAAAATGTCTCATTTGCCTAACTTTTTTTTCATTTTTTGAATGAGATATTACTCATTACTATTTAACAGTTGTTTATGAGAGAAATATTACTAATGATAATGTGAATGTCTCCAAATCGTTCCCATTTGTGTACAAAAAAGTGTAAACGTTTAGAAAAGAAACAGTTGGCAAGTTTTTTTCGCAATCTTTAAGTGCTAAGGGAAGAGTTGTCATCATCTTACAATTAGTATAATGTTCAGTTCGGGCTAATATCCTCAGGATAACGTCTAAAAGTTTAATTATTAATTGGGAATGCTGCGTCAGGGAAGTAGAAGAAGAAGAATAGAAAAATACATATTTGACAATCACTGATATTGTTGTTAAGAGTAAGTGTTTCTAGTTGACGCGACAGCGGAAAATTCCAATGAATAGCAAGTTTAATTTCCCACGTTCGAGCGAACTATTCTTTTTGCTAAATAGGCAGGGTAAAGTTCGCTAGTGCGATCTTGAGCAAGAACAATAAAAAAAAGGTTCACCACTCAGTAACTCAAACGAGTACATCATTATTTTATTAAATTATAAGAAGGAATTCTTATATTATTGAAGATACGGTAATAATAATAACTGTTAATCAAAGGAGAGCACGTCATTATATGATCTATCTAATTTTAAGAATAAATGTTTGTTATTGATACGGTATTAATAGCTGTGACGCAATGTGTGTTTTCTCACAGTTTTACCCAATCCATGCAAGACAAATGACGAGAAAGCTAGTCAAATTTCCTATTTGCCAATCCTATTTTAACATTTTATGAGAGAGATAAATGTAAACATGAATGTATCTAAATCGTTTCCATTCCAATATAAAAAAGAATAAACGCTAAAAGGAAGAAACAGTTGGAAATTAATTTTTCCCTTCAACTACCAAGTAGGAGGCAAGTTTTCATTCAATTCAGCACACAATCAGGCAATTGCTAACTATTCTAAAGGCCCGATTAAGAAACTGAGGGATGCTGCCTGAGGGAAGAGGAAGAAGAAGAAGAAAATACATATTCGACAATCACTGATATTGTTGAGAGCAAGTGACGCGAAGGAAACATCCAACTTCTGATAAAAACAACAAAAGCTGACGGATACTGCGGGAGATGCAAAGAAAGAAATGACTGAGAGGAGGGGAATGCGAGGTATGGAGAGCGATAGATAAGAGAGTTTGAGATAGAGAGAGAGAAAGAGAGAGACAAAGAGACAGAGAGATAGAGAGAGTGAAAGAAAGAGAGCGTGGCTCTGCGAAAGGCTAGAGCGCAAGAGATAGCGCGAGGGAGTGAGAGAATGGAATGACCTTATCGTTTATATTTTTAAACGTTTTTCAAATCAAATCCTCAAGTGATAGTTTAGACTCCCACGTTCGAGCGAACTATTCTTTTTGCTAAATAGGCAGGTTAAAGTTCCCTAGTGCCTTCTTGAGCGAGAACAGTAAAAAGGTTCATTCACAACTTTGGGGGCCGTGAAGAGATCTTTGTTTAAAAGAGTAGTTTAGAAAGGACACGTAACTTATATGGATTGCGGACGTGTATGTTCCTCTATTAATCAGTTAATATATGTATGTATGCAGATATTCTTCCAACAATGGGATAACCGGTAAAAGTTTCATACTTTTATTTTTCCTAGAAATTCCATGACGTCAGGCCAGGTGTTTTTCTCTCGCTCTCTCTCTCTCTCACTCTGTCTCTCCCTTTATCGCCCCCCTCTCCCTTTCTCTCTTTCTCTCTCTCTCTCTCTAATATCTGCTAAAAATTTCATACTTTTATTTTTCCCCGAAATTCCATAATGTCAAGAAATGTGTTTTCTCTCTCTCTTTATATCTCACTCCAATGCTCTATCTCTATTTCTTTTTCTTTCACCCTCTCTCTCTAGCTCTCTCGGTTTTGCTGACTTTAGTCTCTTATTCATGGATAATAAAGTGAAGCAGATACATGTACGTAAATTTTTCCACATGTCAAATCGAGCTAGTTTTTATTTCTTTTCCTTTTACAAAATCATGCTACAAACTGACTCTGACTTTGACGTCGAGGTACTAACTGTAGCAAAGAATTCGCAGGAGAGCGCAGTGAACGTAGAGATTTCTCTCTTTCTTTCTCTCTCTTTGGAAGCTCCTTAAAATATTAAGAAAATGTTCAATGTCGCCAAAATGAATAAATGAGAAATAAGCGACGCATTCATGTAGAACGAAGTGCAACATAAGAATTATCTCGCCTTATCATAGAAAAAAAATTTTATCAAAAAATTTTGTGGCAGAATATTCGGACCATAAGGACTAATGATGCTGGAATTGCAAAAAAAAATGTCTTCATTATGTGCCATACAAATAAATACATATAAATTAAATAAAAAAAGTACAGTACTCGTGTACCTTGGCGCACTATCAATCCACACACGTAAGGTTTTTTTTAAATGAAATTTTCTATACATTTCAATGGAGATTGCAATTAGGAGTTTTTACTGCGGAGAAAAAGAGAGTAGAAATGAAGACATCAGGATAAAACACACGGTATTTCATGATGAGAAACATTCTTCGAATGGGAAAGGAAGAAGAGGTCTGTTTTATTGCTTCACCTCCATCCAGTAAAGTGCCTTTATCTGTACTCATTGATAAGGAACATTGTATGTAAAAAACCGAAAGAAAAAAAAGAAAAAAATATGGTATTTGAAGATGAGCAACTTTCTGCGAAACGGAAAGGAAGAAGAGGCTTGTTTTATTGCTTTGCCTCATGAAAGAGCATTTATAAGTACTCATTGATAAGGATTATTTAAAATAATAATAAAAAATAGAAAAAAATTAACTCTATAAGAAATGTGATCTATTGTCTTCGCATAAATGTATCCTCATTGGGAAAATGCCGAAATGCGCCGCTCGTTCTCACACAAAGAAAATGAAAGAAGAAGAAGAAGAATAGAATTCTCCGTGTGAACTCCGACTCAATGAGTGAAACGCAGACGAGATGGACTCTGACAAGTTTTTTTTTCTCTCTCTCTCTCTCTCTCTCTTTTAACCTAACTTATTTTTTATGACAGAACGAACACGCGCATTATATACATACATACATGATTCTCTATTGTAGAAGACGATAATTGTCTCTAACAATAAGCTAATCGAATCATCCACAGAATATATAACCTTTTCAAATTGTGGTCTTCTAATTACTGTATTTTGAGTCAATGGATAGAGTTCCTTTTTGGAGAACTTTGCTACAAAGACTTGTCCCGGGTGCGATTGGCGGAAAGAGAAAGCGAGAGGGAGAGAGAGAGAGAGAGAGATAAACTCATGTATCGGAATGGAGATGAAAATAGCAAAGGTATTATGTGATTGTGAAAGGACCGCTCCGTCGGATATGAAATTTACATATATATTAGAAGAAATTTCTCCCTCTTTTTTTCTTTTCTTTGCCTCTCAGCCTTCTAGTGGTGCAAAGACAGTATTGTACGTTGAGCGAACACTCTGAGTGCAGAAGAAAGTGAGAAAAAGGACGGCGACAAATTTTCCTCTGATATGCACGCAGACATTCTCCGGAACGGTTCTTTAATGGTTTAAGGACAACTTATGGACACGTTCAATTTGGTCCATTTCTCTCATTTGTCCTGCTCTGAAGAGCTTCTTACGCTATAATTGGCCAAGTTAAAATAGCCTATAGACATAATTCTGAAAGAAATGAGCTCACAGAGAGAGATTTTTCTTATCACTTGATCAAATCACAGCAGCAATTATCGAAAAGTATCCTTGGAGAAAACAAAAGAAAACGCTCTTCTGACTGTTCAGAAATCACCTGACAACTGTCCGTTTTTTCTTCTTCTTATATAAACACTATTGTGATATGAGCTTTTGGGGTAATGGAGATCACACGGTTTGACAAAACAGTGAATTTGGAAAAGTATTTTATGAAAAGGTGGGTGTTTTGTGTGGGAATACGATAGAAAAATGGAAAAAAATGCTTTTAATCATAAAAAAAATAAGCATCACAGATTCATGTACGCCTTCGGAAGCGAAAGATTACAATACCATGAATACAGCCAACAATTGTCGTCGATATGGACTCTGTATTCATAAATGTAGGACGATGTGAATTTTAAAAAAAAGTTTTTTTTTTCAGTAAACGAACAAGTGTTGTCTCAGAATGTCAAATTCTATGCAGTTTGACATTCCTGACGATGGGAGCAATTGTCAAACGCTGTTTACCATAAAAATATAAAAACTCATTGTCAGAATCAACAATAACAACAATAAACAAATTCACCATTGTTATAATGAAATCTATGGTTACACTTACAATTAGCATTTTTTTTCTCATAGAAAAAAAACTTATGAAACGGATTTACATGATCTCTGCTAACGCTCAGTTTCTGGAGGTTGAGAAAGGAGGAAAAAATAATAGTCGTACATAGAATTCAACAAACCGATTGGAATCATGCAGAATCATTACTCTCCACTGTGATATATGTATGGTTGAATGTTTGAAGGAGTTGATGAATGTAGTAGCACTGATGAGTCTTTCATGTTTTTTTACTATTTTTTGTTTGTCGAAAACATTTATTTCTTGATCTCTCGCCTTGGCTTCGCGCTAATTAGAGAATGTTTGATTTTTGGCTTTATTATGCCATTTATCTGTGCTACAATCTTCGCCAAAATCCTCATGTTTTGGCAACTCTAAATTGGAAAAAAATTTGTATAAACAATTGACATGGAGAGGCTCTTGCCCAAGGTTTAAAGTAGATTTAGCAAAATACAACTGCCTAATTGGATGAAGGAAGTATTTATTTAAAAAAATTAAACTGCGATGCTCTTTCCCTGGGTTCATAGTAGGTTTTGCAAAATACAACTGCCCAAATTGGTTGAGGGAAGTAGAAGTTTAATGACATGTTGTCTGAGCAGAGGTGCAAGTTGGCCCAACTTTTTTGGGCCCGGCCGGCCTTTTGGGCCTAAAATCTCGGCCCGGCCCGATTTTTTAAACATGTGAAATTCCTATTTCTAATTCATCCCTTTATCATACAAAAATTTTTTTTCGTTCGATTTACTGTTCACAAAGCTTTCATTTATTGCATTGAAAAGCGGAATACGACTTGAAATCTGCCATAATACGTATGTATGACCAGTACGAAATAGGGCTGTCGTGAGCATGTTCGCCTGCAAATTTACGGAAAACGGGCCCAATCGGGCCCAGGGCCGGGCCCTAGTTTGGGCCCGGCCCTGCCCGGCCCGGGCCGGCCCGGGCACCTCTGTGTGTGAGTCACTCAGTCAGCCCCCTTCGTGATTCTTCCGCAGTGAATGCCCATTAATTAATATTACGCAAATACTTGCGATCAGGAATTCAAGTTTGTTTTGAACAAGAGAGAATAAATTTTTGCAACATTAAAAGCTCTACTTCATTCTTATACTGTTGCATTTCCTCTATCTTCATGGTCAATTTTTTTTACTGTAAATCTAAAAAAACAGCTTATTGTTAGGACATTGCTGATGTCTGCAATTGGGAGGCAAAGTAACAGAGCGAGAGAGACAGAGAGAGAGAGAGAGAGAGGGAGAGAGAGGGAGAGAGGAAGAGAGAGGGAGAGATAGAGAGAGAGAGTGAGAGAGAGAGAGAAAAATTAATTGAAAGAGAGAGAGAGAGAGAGAGAGCGAGAGCTAACTCTAGACCGAGATCAAATAACTACACGCAGAATTAGAAGCGGAAACAAAGGAAACCGATCGTCACCGATACTTGCTATAAAAAGAAGAAGCAGACTTCCCATTAATAAGTACAACTGCACAAAACAAGGAAGTTACAAAGGGCAATAATCCAGAATTCTGACGGACTTTAGGATCTTTTCAACTCGTTGGAAAGAAAAGTTGTCTTCATGTTTTGAACAGGCTAGAAGAAACAGTTTCAAAATGGGATAGAATGGCATTTCTTTTTAGACTAAAGGCGTATAAGAGGGAAAAAGCATAGTATACATCAGAATAGCATTTCTTTTTAGAGTAAATTCTCGTGGAAGATAAAAAGCATAGTTTACATTTTCCAAGGTACATAAACAAATAAAATGTTGCCAGCCGATTTTTTTCGAGCAGTTGACATCGGAAAAACTTGAAACAATGATGCACTTGATACAATAACATTATTTTGCTCAGCTCAAATGTCACGCTTCATGATACATTTGAGCAGCAACTTCCATCTCAGCTGCCCCTCTCCGTCCTCGACTCATATATACAAATAAAATAGAGAGAGAGAGGGAGAGAGATAGAGAAAGAGAGAGAGAGGGAGGGATGAAGAGAGAGAGAGAGGAAGAGAGAGAGAGGAGAAAGAAGAGAGAGAGAGAATATGACAAGAACTCAAAAGAAACTTTTTAGTCTCACAGTTAGAGTAAGAGTCGCTTTTGTTGCCGATGTTTAGTGCATTGACATTGATGCTGGTTTTTCTAGAAGAAAGACTGACATACCGAGATGTTTGAAACTCTTTTACTTCATCAAAACAACGGCACCTGTCTATGATGCATTTGAGAAATACATTCATAGCTTTTTTTAATTTATGTATATACGAATGATTTTAAGCGAACAATGAAAGCTGTGGCATTTCTGACGTCTGTATCCTTATGTTTAGGAATCAAAATAGATAGAAACTTACATACTCTTCTAAATGGAAACCAAAAGGCCGCCTCATCAAACAATGCGCAGTTTTCATTCTTGCAAACAAGTTTACATGCACTTCAGAGCTTCTATTCTGATTCAATGGAACGAACAGAAGATCATGTTCATTCAACAGTTTTCTTCCATAAGACAGATTGGTCGAGATGTCTGCAATGAAGGGAACGTCCTGGGAATAACAGTTTTTTTTCCTAACCGGCATTCCCAGGACGGTCCTATTTTCCCATCACAGACTATCAATATCGAAGTTTAACGCTTTTGTATCTCTTTTTGCCCGCGATATAGGGCAAGTACATAAGTAACAAAGCATAAATAAACAGGCATAAAGTAGAAAATATCCTTAAAGGATAGCGATCAACAAAGATAACGTAATATATGTATGTTCAAACGTGCAAATATCTCGAATGGAAAACCATGGGAGCACATGTGACGCTTGTTTCGAAGTGACATTCTGCAGGGGCAAGCACTGGCAAAAACAAAGCAACAACATTTCTGTCACATAAATTTGCAAATCAATGCTTTTAAATGGGCTTGTTTGATCAGTTATTTATTGCTTTATTCATACAATTCTCTATGTATGTACGAATTGTCACAAAATGTTTATGTACATACTTATGAACATAGCACTAAGTGTCTGACGAGCTTAATGAATCCTTGAAGAGAGAAGAACAAAGTTGAGGAGGAAGAAGTTACGAAATTAAATGTCAGAATGATACGGAAAAGGATACTAGTATGGAAAAGATTCTCTATAACGTCGATGTCAGGGTAAAGAGACATAATTTAAAGTAGGGAGATGTTGTCCGTTCATCATGGAATGTGTATGGGAGAATGGGTAAAATGCAAATAATTTTTTTTAAATATGTGAATTCGTCGAGCAGAATTGCTTCATTCTTACTGACAATGAGGAGGTGTTAATAAATGATGAATTGATCTTTTCCGTGTTTAAAATGTTGCATCTCGCTGGGCATAAAAACCGCTGGAGGAAACGGATTCTCATTGAGTGAATCTGTGATTGCTGTGCACACTTTTGGATAGATAAAAGAGTCTATACATAGAATAGTAGGGAACAATAGCTCTTTTCTCATTATAGATCACTAACAATAAGCTGCCCTGTTTGTTTCCCTTCATCAATGGATGGTAGCAAAAGATGAGGGTACTGACCTGAAGGCGTTGTCAGGTAATTCTTAGAAATGCTTAAATGCTGAGAAATTGGTAGTATACGAGTCTTGCAAGAAGCATAGGTTAGAGAAAGGACATTTAAAGGATTGCTCCAAATAGAATGTATGTAGTAAGAAGATCAATCTCAAAGCTTGCTTAGAAGAATTAATAACTCCAAAGTAAAAGGTGAGAAATTCCTCGCTAATTAACTTTCGCGTTGAGGAATGCATGTAAACAGTTTAAATAAGATTATGAAGAAGCAATAAAATTTTTTTTTAGAAATGGCATTTAAACTTTTAGTGCTATAGCTGAACTTTAGAGAAAAAAAATTTATGCACTATCGGATTCAAATAGCATACAAAGGTCGCATAAAAGTAATTCATAGAACTAAAGTTCGCCGGTTATGAAATAACAATATTAACGTAATTTTGACGGGCCTCACTCCAAGCCATTCCTAGCTTCTTCCTTCACCGCGGACGGTCGCATCTCTTCAAGAATGGTGCTGCTTCAATTTCTCACTCCCCTTTTCCGCTCTCACTTTTTAATTTCGCTACCTAAGAAAAACCCTCACAAATATCCCACTTTAATAATTGACAGCTACAAGCTATATTTGATCAATGTCAATTTATTTACTGTTTTGCATAAAATCGGTTAATTTAATAAAAAAAAAAAAATACAACATATTTAAATGAATAACTTGATATTGTCGCAGGATCTTCACTGTCTGCTGGGAGAAATATTTCAAATGGGCTAAAGTTAAATGAAATTAAGCAAATTTCGCTTTTAGTGATGGAACAATATAAAAGAATGCTAATTTGACGAAATAAAAAGAAAGGAACAGAATTTCTTTCTTTTTTTCACAGGATTTCCACTTTGCCCGCTCGCTCTCGTGTCTCTGCGCGTCTTCTCTCTGCAACGCGGCAGAAGCGGCGCTTCTCGCGCTCACTTCGCATGGCAGCTCCTTCCGTCGGGTGGCGCGCGACGCAGGCAAAGAAAAACTCAACTTTGAATTCGCGCTCTTTTCCCTGAATAAGGAGAGTGGACGAGAATATAAGGTTTAGGAGGAAAATGAAGAGAAGTCGTCTTACACATGCATGATTAATTACCGTCCATGTGGAAATGTCTAAAATAAAATAACTACCTCTTTTTTTTTTATAATAAATGCCAATAATTTTTTTGTAGAACCCACCAACACCATCGAAATCGACACCCACAACAGTACAGCCGACACTACCACATTCAACTCGAACGTCACCAACACCATCACTATTTCTTCCTTCGCGGCCACTGATTTGCTGCCTCTCTTGGGCGCTTTTGTCGTTGGCGCCGCCATCATTGGAGCAGGCGCGAAGAGCTCACTCTCACTCACACTCTCTCATTCTCTCTCACTCTCTCCCGCTCCCCCCCCCCTCTCTCCTTATCTTTCTCTCCTCTCTATCTTTAACTCTCTCTCTCTCTCTCTTCACTCTCCCCGTCTCCCACTTTATTTTTCGCTCTCTCTCTCTCTCTCTCTTTCTTTCTCTCTTCCTATCTCTATCTTTCTCTCTTTCCCTCTCTCTTTCTCCCTCTCCCTCTCACCCTCTCTTTGGCTCTCTCTCTCTGCCTCTCTCAGTCTCTCTCTGTCTCTTTGCCTCTCTCTCTTGATTGTGGGAGCAATGAAGGGAATCATGCTGATGAAACTTTACAAAATGATTTAAGGACATATATATTTCATAGATACACGAGAGTCGGTCATTGAATAATAATTGTTTAAAATTATCTTAATAAAATATATATGTATTTCTTGTACAAATACAAATCTATACAAATACTCGATATTCTTCAGTCTACTTGTACTTCTCGCGCGTCAACAAGCGGATGCTGGAGGCCGAGCGCGTCGCGGTCGAGATTGAGATCGCGCATCGGAAGGAGAAGCTGCAGGAAGAGCTGGCCGCGCGCGAGCAAGAGGCAATCTCGAGAAATTGAATAAAAAAATAATATGCAAATATTAATTTGAATTTAATACATTTATAGTTCCCGATCTAATGAGAGAGAAAAAAAAAAACGAAAAAAACGCAACATATTCATCATTTGTGAAGGCTAATGTCTGTACTTATTGTACTTATTGTAAGGCGAACGAATCATTCAGCACAAGAAGAACATCTGGAAAAATGAAGGGAGATAAGGGCGTTAGGTCTAAGGTCGTTAGGTCTAAGGTCGTTAGGTCTAAGGTAGTTAGGTATAAAGTCGTTAGGTCTAAGGTAGTTAGGTCTAAAGTCGTTAGGTCTAAGGCCGTCAGGTCCAAGGTCTTAAAGGTCTTAAATGTGCCAATCTAAGGGTCTACCTCTGCTCATTTCAGTGGATCGCCAAGAACCGCCAGACGAACGAGAAGGAGGACTCTCTCCTGAAGCGGCACGAGGCACTCGTGCGCGAGCGCTGTCTGGACGCGCGCGGAGAGCCGCGGCACAAGAACGACGCCGACTTTGCGAGAGGTCCCACCACGCCAATTCACTTTGGGCATACGGTAGCGAGAAGATACGGTAGCGAGAAGATACGGTAGCGAGAAGATACGGTAGCGAGAAAATACGGTAGCGAGAAAATACGGTAGCGAGAAGATACGGTAGCGAGAAGATACGGTAGCGAGAAGATACGGTAGCGAGAAAATACGGTAACGAGAAGATACGGTAGCGAGAAGATACGGTAGCCTAAGACACAGTATCCAAAGATCGGTATCCGAGGACATGGTATCCGGAGATACGGTAACCGAAGATCGTATGAAATCTGTCATGGACGCATGACACCTGCCATATGTTGAAAATATGATTTTTTCTCTTCTTTAGAAAATGAAATTTCGCTCCTTGTGCAGCATTTAGAAGTCTGGGAAATAGTATTAGTTATATAGACTATAAAAATAATGATTCCAGCCGTCTACACTCTCCTCTGTTGGCTCAGCATTGCGCGTCTCAAGAAGGACATCACAGAAAAAGTAGGGTCTTTGAAATAAAGAATGATTTAAATAAAAACGTCTAAAAGAGGGCGATCAGGGATGGAATCGGAAATTTAAACGTGAATTAATTTCTTTCGTTGATCATCTTACATTAACAGCTGGTGACAACAAAAATTGAGAATTAAATCATCACAGGTCTTCCAAGAGAAACGTGAAGTGGACAAGATTTTGGTGCCACAGAAGGAGCCGGAGAAGTGGAAGTGCCGGTGAGAATTACGATTTAGAGAGCATCGAGTCTTTGTTTTTCAACAATGAACCTAATTAGGCTATAGCGAAGAATAAGTGCAATCTTGGACTGCCCATAAAAAATATTGAATAGACTACTCTAAGAAGATTCGCTCTTCTTATTCTCGCGGAGAGCAGTTCTATGAACATTACGCATGGCCTGTGCATTAAAATTGCTTTCACACTATTTGAACATGAGTTTTGGGAGAAATAAGGAGATCGTGAAATGATGAGCTTCTAATTCAGCTATCCTGACAAGTGGCTGGTGAAAAAGACGATGCTGTTCATCCCCGAACTCGGGCTCTTACACGCCAACTTCATTCTCGGCTACGGCAACCTCATCGCTGCTCAGGCATTTATTTTTCCATTTATAAAATGGAATTGTAAAAAAGAACCATTCACATAAATATATGTTGTACACACAGCATAAATCGTCTTTAAAAAGGCTTCTTCAGCATCCGACAAAGGCGGAGATCCCAGTCCTCTGGGAAACCATCCTGAGGAAGAAGGTCACCGGCATTGTGCAGCTGAACAGCGAGATCGAGGTGGTCAATGAAAAGAAACAAGAAGAGCGAAAAGTCGAACATTATATGTGCCTCCGGTTTCATTTGACGGTCTTGAGCATCCATTAACGGAGCCAAAAACTCTCGTTTGAATTCGCGCCTTTTCTCCTGACACAAGGGCGAGAGAACATGTGTGATTTAGAGAGACGTCACAACAATAGACATGAAAATTGCAAACATATTGGTTACTGTTGACATATCGTATTGAAATTAATAAATACTAGAGATCCTACTTTTTCGAACGACGGTTTCACTGCCTAATCCCACTGGGTAATCCATGCCAAATCTGCTTCCTAGGACCTGTACATCCCTCTGAACGAGACGACTCCGCTGACCACAGCGACCGAGGACGGCAAGGGCAGCATCACCGTCCTGCTCGAGGAAGTCCTCATCGAGGTTCGGCGAGTCATAATATCCAAGTAGCCTTACACTGTTAACTTAGCCTTAACAACCTTAACCTTCACCATAAGTTGCATTAGCCGTCCTTAAGAGTGCCATTCAGCCTCTGCTAACGCGTCGCAAGTTGAAGATGACGTTGGAGCGAGGCGAGAAGCAGCAGTCCATCTCCGTGATGCACTACCACTACGCGGGCTGGCAGGACGAGAGCACGCCCATCGAGGATACCGTTCTTGTTGTGAGGAAGCTACATAGATTATATACTTACATGCAGATTTTATATACTATTAGGATTTTAAGAAATACGGATTTATGAGTAGGCTTTTTGTTAAGATATACATTTTGGACATTTAGAACATGGACGCACAGATTTTCTGCGCCAAAAATTTTGTGTGCCACTGCGCGTGACAATTGAGACAATTTGGCGGGTGGTTTCGGGACGATCCGGACATTTTGTTTGCCCCTCTAAATGACACAATTGAACTTTCGTAGACTGGAAATGGTGTTCAACGAGTGCTAATGCGCTAGACAATTGCTGGTGCTGGACAATCGAGACATTTTCTAAATGGTGGACAATCGAAAGATTCCAACTTCTAAATGTCACAACCGAATTGAAGCGCCTCCTTGACATGGTGTTCAACTCGCACGTCCGCTCCTCTTCGGGCGTCTTCGTTCACTGCGCGGCCGGCTCGGGCCGCACCGGCGCCTTCCTCCTCATGCTCCTCCTCCTCAAGCGATACCTCACCTGCAAGGAGCCGCTCAAGCGACTCTCCGAGGTGCGCATCTTGGATGTATCGGAATGAAAATAACGGAAAAACGGAATTCGGAAGGCCCCCTTTCGTAGCGGAATTCGTAAATCGGATTTCCAATACACCCCCGGTGTGCATGACACCACGCAAGTTGAGGAAGACTTGTTGACAATGATGTCTTTTGCTCCTAACATAAGGGCTATTTGGTCCCAAGACGTCATTCTCTTCCCCAGAGACTTGGAGAAATGTCTAGAAATATCGCGATAGAGGACGCTGTGCCAGTACGTGCATTCCGAAAGCAGTCAGCAACTATAATGCGTGACTCTATAAAGTAGAATTCCTCTTTCAGGCGGATGTGATTGGAGGCGCCGTCCTCGTGCATCAGTCGTGAGCGAGTGCCTTCCAAGGAATCGCAGTGAGACATTCTTTGTCTCGCCAGACGTAGCAATTCAAAGTAAACAAATTTGTCTCGCCAAACGAAACAATTAGAAACAAAAACAAATTTGTCTCGCCAATTGTAGCAATTCGAAGTAAACAAATTTGTCTCACCAGACGTAAAAGTTGTGAGTAAAGTAGCAATACACGATACTTTCTACCCCGTAACTGCCAACAGCAAGTGATGCTGTCGGTGCACGCGGTGCTCAAGCTGCTCTTCGCGATTGTCCCCGAGCGGAAGGAGCCGGCCGTGGCGGCCTTCGCCGACGAGCTCATCAAGCGAATTGTTTAAGACTTTATTTATTGATTTGTCTCATTATTTATTTATTTATTTATTTATCTTTTCATTTAATTATACTTTATTTAATTATTTCTTCAAGACATCAACTTACATATTTTATTTTTAAATTTCTTAATTTCTCACTATTTAAAGTTTGCTTTTTAAATCTATTTCTGGCTTTCTCAGCGCCTACCGAAACAGCGAATTCCACCAGCGCAAGAAGCCGAAGCCGGCCAAGGCACCCAAGGCTGCCGCTGTCGTTAGTACCCAGCAAAAGCCAGCGGTGAACGCCGGGTCCAACGAGAAGTGCTTGGATGACTCCAACGAATTCTGTCAGGAAAACGAGAGAGACAGACAGAGAGATAGAGAGAGAGGGAGAGAGAGAGAGTAAGAGAGAGCACCAGAGAGAGGAAGAGAAAGCGAGAAGTATGTATACATAATTTGTCAGACGACACTTTGAAGACGAAATGAAAGATTTTTTTACCATTCATTTTAATAAGAATATTTATGACTCTCAAATATTTTTTATGAAAGAATTAATGCAATTTCAAGATTTATTGATCTGAATTCTTCTAGACGAGCCGGCCTCCGAGAGAAGCATCAAGATGTAGGGAAGAACCGTGAGCTGGCTCCCCCCCCCTCTTCCTTTTCATCTCCTCGGATCCCGGAACCTCCCTTCCTTCCTTGACTTCCGCGGGCCTTGTGGCATAAAACAAGGTTTTGTAAAACCATTACAAACACAACGCCTCGTTGCCCTAGTTGACGTATAACAGTAAGAGCTACCCGGTGAAATGAGTGGAAAAAACACTAAACTTACCATGTTTCGCAAGCAGCTTGACGATTAATATTTCTTGATATTTTTTAACACAATGATTTGTTACATAAAAAAATAAATATCCGCATATGAACGTTGTTTGGAAAGCAAAAGAATACCTTTTCCTCTACTTTAAGGGGTATCAGAAGGCATCTTTTTTCACGCTCTCCGCGCGAATATAATTACCGTCTATATGGCAATTTCGTTCCTTTGGGCCCTAAAGTACCCTAAAAGGGACCCTTAAGAGTCTCTAAATGACCCCCATAAGTCACCTTTAAGGATCAGTAACGCCCCGCCTCCTCCCGGAACACCGAGGCTGTCATTCTCCGATTGTGACTTTCCCCGCGCAAGGAGGCACCCCCCCCCCCCCCCCCGTTCAGATCGGCTGCCATTCTCCTTTCGCTCGCTCTTCCTGCCCGGTCGCCTGCCATTCTCCCTTCGCTCGCTCTTCCTGCCCGGTCGCCTGTCATTCTCCCTTCGCTCGCTCTTCCTGCACGGTTGCCTCTCATCTTCTCTCTACCTCTCCCTGCACTTCCTGCATCTTCTTGGAAGGTATCTGCTTTTTGTCGATCAATTATTTAATTGATTTCTTAATATTTGTTTGGTAAGCTATATATATATATTTTTTCTGAAAGAGAATCAAATGCCAAGTCGAACTGTGACCGTTCAGATGGAGTGGGCCGCTCTGGAGGAGCCCCTTCCGGAAGCCGCCGTGCCGAAGAAGAATGCCTCGAAGGAGCTCGAGACGGTTGGCGAAGGCGAAGAGGCCGTGGCTCCGGGACGACGCCAACTCCGTCCGCGCAAAGTTTTCGTGGCTCAAAAGGCGCTCAAGCTGCGCGGAGAGCGTGGAGCGGCTCTCTCCGCCCTCGAGAAGGAGAGCCTGCTGACCTTGCTGAATGAGCACCGCGCGCGTGGCACCAAGGAAGTGCTTCACCTCCACTCAAAGACGTGCTTTGTCTTCTTGAAGCGAGAACTTCCGGAGTTTCAGCGTCCCGAGTCAACCATCGAGTCCTTTCTGAAGCGCAACAAGGAGAAGGTCGTTGCCTTCAAGCACAACGAGCGCATCCTCCGTTTCCCTCGCATTAGTTATGATTGTTGATGGACTTTGTGGGGTTGCTTTTTCTTGCAAGTGTATACGCCTTTATTTCCCTGTTGTTCTTTTTATAGTTGAGTGGTGGAATAAAGAATTAAAAAAATTACATTTTGCAGAAGCCTTATCGTGGCGATGCTCGAATGAATATGTATTACTTGAAGAAATGAGATCCTCATTTCGAAGTACTTACCAATTCCGCACTTTTGACTTTAGCAATATCAAGACTGGTTTAGTACTAATAATTGAATGGTTGTACATGTGTGGATGGATGGAATAATGTACTAACATGTGAATTTAGAAGAAAGGTTATTTAATTCAAAAGAGGTGATGGAATGGATAAATTTTGTCGTCTAACCATTGTGATAGCAAGTTCCAAGCTAATTTATGCAAATTCTGGTATTGTACAGGTAGAATTATTAGAAAATTCAATAATTCAGAACCAATCCGAATTGCAGAATTTTGTTTTAAAAAAATCGTGCAAAGTTAAAATTTATTCTTTATTGGTACCTTTATAATTTTAGTATTTCATCACTTAAATTGCTTAACTAAATAAAGGAGACACTCAAGCAAAATACCGTAATTCATGCTTTAATTTTTTCCAATCGCTTAATATTTTTGTTGTGCAAATTCACGAGAACAACCGAAACATTTATTTCATAACTCTTCTCTGAAGGATGATTAACATCTCATCACAAACGCGGCTCCTGAACTCATCCAGTATCTTCTCATTGGACATCTCCTGCAATTATTTCACCAGTTGTAAGCAAGCTCCGCCCACCCGTCCTCCCCGTCCACAAGCAAGCAACGCCCACCACATCTACAAGTTAGCCCCACCCACTCGTCCAAACATAAGCCCCGCCCACCCGTCAACAATTAAGTCCCGTCTACCCGTCCGCAAACAAGCCTCGCCCACCCGTCCACAATTTAGCCCCGCCCACCTGTCCAAACATAAGCCCCGCCCACCCGTCCGCACCTCAAATGCCGCGATGTGCTGGCCGTCGCGCGCGTTGCCGGCCATGCGGCGAATGTGCGCGAGGTTGAGTTCCGGGCCGACGCCAATAAAGATGGTGCGGACGCCTTAGAAAAATGCCAAATTTTAAATAGGGACAAAAAAATTCATCAATAATTCATTTCATGAATTAATCAACAAAAAGTATTAAAAAATATTGATAATTTCGCGATTGAAACCATGTCTTCGAATGTCGCGGGCGATTTCATCGACTTGGTCGTTTGTCTCCTGGTCTTTATTCCTCACATAGTCTAACTTCTTTTTAGAGCTGTTGTACTTGCTCGTATACTACAAAAAAAAAAAAATTTTTTAAGGCAATAAAAAAGCCGAGTTATACAAGTTATCCTACAGATTGGAACATTGAAGCTAATTATTACGGTTGTTAAGGGTAAGGCCCAATGTTAAGTGCTCTTATGCTAAAAATGAAGCTGACCCGGACGCAATTCGTCATGCCGTCCGTGAAGAAGATCATTACCTTCTCTCGCTTCTCTGCCGGCTAAAATGGATAGATAGAGATAATAAGATTATATCGTTATGAATGCTCTTTCTATTTTTATTTATTCATCGTGAAGTGTTTTCTTGTTCGTTCCAAAACCTGGTAGCCGTCGCCGAAGAAGTGATGATAGGTGAGGTTCATCATAACACCATGGCAAGAAGTTCCCTGAAAGGAAGGAAAAGTCTCAAGCTTGATCCCTGAAATCTCTCTCATAACGTCGCATGAATAAATAAATGAATAAATAAATAAATAAATAAAGAAACCCCGGTGAATTTGAGATCATAGATCATATCGCTGATGCAGCTCTGATTTCCGACCGCGCAGTTGGCAAACTCCATGTGGTAGTTGAAGGTCTCCTCGAAAGTGAAAAACACCTCGCAGTCATCGACGTGTGCCGACCTCGGAATCTTGCAGTACCTTAACTTTGGATTCTGACTCATCGCGAAGCGAACGTCTTCCTCGCCCAAGGATTGTGTGAATTTGACCATGAAATCCTGAATCTGAAAAGGGCAAAATGCGGTTACTCGATTATAATTTGTTTTTTTATCCATATAATATATATATATATATATATATATATATATATAAATGTATGTACAAAAAAAGCTTGTCCTCACCCTTTTCATCTTTTCACGCCCAAGCCACGACATTTTGCCGTCGGGCCCCTTGCTCATCGATCCGGACGAGTCGACAACGAAGACAATGTCTCAAGGCATATAGTACAATTAATTAATTAATTAATTTAAATTAATAAATTAAAAAAAAATTAACATTCATAAACTGTATTCAACCAAATATCAGTAATTAACTTGCTGAAAATTTTTTTGTTTAAATTGTTTTTGAAAATAAATTTAAAATATAAAAATAAATGTATTAATAAGATATATAAATAAATAATAAATAAAAATATTTATTTAGCCCTCTACCAAAATGACGGCCCGCACACACGCGGCACACGTGGCCAGCGGGCAGATGGTATTCGGCGCTCCAGTCCTTTTCGCCTTCCTTGCATCTGAGAGGGAGAATATCCATTGATTCAGAAGTTATATCCATTGAATCTCACCTTGGTTAAATTGTCGAATTTTTTTCATGTTGATTAAAACTCCTCGAAAGTGAAAAACACCTCGCAGTCATCGACATGTGCCGACCTCGGAATCTTGCAGTACCTTGACTTTGGATTCTGACTCATCGCGAAGCGAACGTCTTCCCCGCCCAAGGATTGTGTGAATTTGACCATGAAATCCTGAATCTGAAAAGGGCAAAATGCGGTTACTCGATTATAATTTGTTTTTTTATCCATATAATATATATATATATATATATATATATAAATGTATGTACAAAAAAAGCTTGTCCTCACCCTTTTCATCTTTTCACGCCCAAGCCACGACATTTTGCCGTCGGGCCCCTTGCTCATCGATCCGGACGAGTCGACAACGAAGACAATGTCTCAAGGCATATAGTACAATTAATTAATTAATTAATTAATTGTCCATAAGTCCTGGTAAGAAAGAAAAATCGCATGGTTGTAGCGGGTGTAGCTCGGTGGTAGAGCAACGAACTTATGAGTTGGTGGTACCGGGTTCGAATCCCGATACCTCCAATGATCTTTTCTTCGTTCATAGATACCATTGTTCTGAGCGATGAGGACGGGAAGGGCAGCTGCGAGCGCCAGAAACGACAGAAGCAAACGCATGCTGACAACGTCAGAGGATGTTTAGATGTTGGGACTGAAAATATATATTTCTATTTTACAATCCAGAAAATTTGAAATCTTTTTCCTAAAATAAAATAATAATTCTTCTAAACACTCACATATTGTAACTGTAATAATATTTAATTGAGTAGATGGAGTTTATGAAGAATAACTTGAAAGAAAAAGAACGGGGGAAAATGAAGAGGAATAACTGACCTAGAATGAGAGCAGAAGGAAAGTCGACCGTGTGCGAAGGGTGCTTCTTGCAGGAATGAGGGTGAAGATTAGTGAAATGACAGCGAAAAGCGGAGTTAAGCCCTTATTTTTTTCGTTTGAATATTCCGACTTCAAAACAAAAACTTGACAATATGCAAATCAGTTTTTCTTTCCCCAAAGAATCAGCCTCGCTTCTTCTTATTCTGCGCAAGTCACTTCAAACATGGTTCTTTTAAAACTGCAAACATCGATCGTGTATGAGAAAGGAACTCAACGAGAAGTAGTACTTAAGTAGTCATGTTTATCTTTTTTTCGGGAACCAGTCAACAGAAGAGACGACCCAACAAGGGTTCTGTGAGTAGAGAGAAGTGACATGCCTACTGAAGAAAAAGAACAAGAGGATGAAGAAGCTTTTCATTTATTTATCGACGTACCCGATCCATCAGCGATGCATACAGATAATATTAAATACTTATTTATAATAAATATATTTTTCTACGAAAATAATGTTTGCTAATGGAGGCAATTCCTAGCAATTTCGTTGTTCAAGGAAACAACGAAGAATCAGCCTCGCTTCTTCTTATTCTGCGCAAGTCACTTCAAACATGGTTCTTTTAAAACTGCAAACATCGATCGTGTATGAGAAAGGAACTCAACGAGAAGTAGTACTTAAGTAGTCATGTTTATCTTTTTTTCGGGAACCAGTCAACAGAAGAGACGACCCAACAAGGGTTCTGTGAGTAGAGAGAAGTGACATGCCTACTGAAGAAAAAGAACAAGAGGATGAAGAAGCTTTTCATTTATTTATCGACGTACCCGATCCATCAGCGATGCATACAGATAATATTAAATACTTATTTATAATAAATATATTTTTCAACGAAAATAATGTTTGCTAATGGAGGCAATTCCTAGCAATTTCGTTGTTCAAGGAAACAACGGAAATTCTCTTATTCACGTTAACATAAATCACAAAAGTCGCTTCTTACAGAAGAAATAAAACGCGAGTGGTAACAAAATTATATTATGAATATAGAGATAGATGATAACTTGAGCACGCAAGCAACTGGATGGCAATGTTCTCCAGGAATATTCTTGTTTCTTCTCCTAAACGCTCGGGCTAGTGGAATACCGTAAATTCATAGGGAAAAAACTATTAATAAATAAATAAAAATACAATTTATGGAACGCCGTTTGATATCACAACAAGACAGGGATCACAGCGCAAATAAATATTTCACGGAGAAAAATACTACAAATTCCCCCAATTGCCTTTTTGTCTATCTAAGAAGACGATGAAACAAACCAATCGAACACACGGAATTCAATCGAACAGCACCACTCCCGAGCAAGTCATCAAATAAATATGAGGAATAACAGAAGACCCAATTAAATGTTTCCTTTTTGGATGGATATACAGAATATGTATATTACTAATATGTATGGACCAATTTGTATTTTGTATGGATATTACGAATATTTCCGTAGGATACAACGGTAATTACGCAGAATCCGGCAGAGTCTTCAGCAGAAGAAGCGTCTGGTACGACTTCAACGAAGCCATCAACGATGATTCGACCTGAGAATGAGAATTCAGGAAAATTAAAGGAGCTCTACTTTCATATTCCTGACTCTCTAAATCACATGCTATTTCAAAGAGCCACAAGTTGTGTCAGGCAAAAAGGCGCGAATTCAAACGTGAGTTTTTGGCTCTTTGAAAAATACGACTATTTTTTTTAAACTTAAACTTTAAGGAACATTGTGATATAAAGATTTTTCCTTAATTCTACTATTTTAGGAGATCTTGAAAAAAACTTCAAAAGCTATATAACAAAAATTGCTACATCTCGGATCCTAAGCGATTTTTTTTCAACAAATTAGTAATCTTGACGGAAAAACTTGAGTAAATACAATTTTCGCATTTTTATATCAATAAAAGTAAATATAAATTTTCCCGCCAAAAAATATTTTAAAAATTAAAAAAATAAAACCTCTTGGTCTGCATGTGCACACTGGACAAGCTCGACGACAGACGGATAGAGCAGCACGAGCTGAGAGTAGAGATCAGAGTGAGGCGCGTCCTTGCGGCTGGAATCGATTTATTTCTTTTAATCTCTCTCTCTCTCTTTCCCTCTTTCTCTCTCTCACACTTCTCTCTCCCTCTCTCTCTCTCTCTTTCTCTCTTTTCTCCTCTCTCTCTCTCACTACTCTCTATCTCTCTCTCTTCTCTCTCTCCCTCACTCACTCTCTCTCTTTCTCTCTGACTATGTTCAAACTCACAGGGACAGCCGTTCGATGAGTGCATCCACAGCGCGGAGTGCCGAGATCAGCTCGAGGATCCGGGCGCGGGGGAGGCGGAGATCGCCAGAGCTGCGCCAGTCACGCACGAAGAGAGACATGACCTGGAGAGAGAAAGAGAGAGAGAGAGAAAGAGAGAAAGAGAGAGAAAGAGAGAAAGAGAGAGAAAGAGAGAGAGAAAGAGAGAGAGAAAGAGAGAGAGAGAGAGAGAGAAGACAGAGAGAGAGAGAGAGAGAGAGAGAGAGAGAAGAGATAAAGCAACAGCGAGGCATAACACATCCAGTTGGGCTCTTAGGTCAATAAGGGGTCTTTCGATATCGCCCACTCACCCCCCCCCCCCCCCTTTTCCCTATCAAAAGAATCCGTCTATACCCCTTTCCATTTCCCTCAACCCCATCAAAAGGGTCCTTCTATACCCCCCCCCCTAAACAAAACGGTCCTTCTATACCCCCCCCCCCCACCTAAACAAAACGGTCCTTCTATACCCCTTTCCCTTAATCCCCCCCCCCATCAAAAGGGTCCTTCTATACCCCCTCCCCCCTCTAACCTGTTTGCATCTCTCTAGCAGCGAAGCGATGGCCATGTGTCCGAGGGAGGCGGCGCCCTTTGGCAGAGTGCCAAGAAGGGTGGCGGCGATCTCGTCCATCACTCCGCCTTGTGACTGCTGCTCCTCTCGAGTCATCGAGAGAAGGGCGTCGAAGCAGGCGCGAGCCAGGTCGGCGCGTTGCGAGAACGAGTCTGAAGCTGCAAATCAGTGAATGAGAAAGAGAGAGAGAGAGAGAGAGAGAGAGTGAGGTTAGAGAGAGAGAGAGAGTGTGAGGTTAGAGAGAGAGAGGGAGCGAGAGAGAGAGATAGAGAGAGGGTGAGAGAGAACAGGTGTGAAGAAAAGAGGGAAGCAATCGAAATATTACGTATTAACCGTTATAACTCTTTAAAAATGCCATCCTACTAGCTAATTAAATCACGACTAAAAATCTTGCAAAGATCTTTGTTCAGGCCACTTTGCTATTGTTTGTACGGCTAATTTGCAAGTCATGTGTATCAAAAATTACGAGAAAAAATTTCAATTTCTTATATACAACATATTGAATAGCTTTTCATTCATATTATCTTTTTTCCTTTATAATAAAATAAATATAACATCAAAAATAAATATAAAAAAATAATAAATAAATAATTCTCTAACCGAGAACATCGGTTGCATCCAGTTGTGAGATGCTGCCACGATTGAGGAGATGAATTACTCGCTGAACAAAGTCTGAAGGCAGCTGCATCGCATACGGTAGGACGTCGTTCCTGAAAATCAGGGAAAATTCTTTTTGAAATCGTAGAAACCATAAACGGTGCCTCTGATCCCGTTAATTTTATCCATTTAATGAGTACCTTTTTAATTTTATTGATTATGCAAAACATAATAATTAAAAATAACAATAAATCGTAACAATAATAATAATAATGATCAACAGTCATAAAAATCAATAATAATAATATTACCTCAGCAACTCAATAAACTGGCAGTCGATGAACTCGTCCCGTCGTCTTTCTTCTGGCGAAAGACGATTGCTGACACTTAAGAATTTGCATTCATTTTCATTTTCTTTCTTTTTCTACAAGAATTTAATGGCTGGATGTCAGCATAGAAATTCTACTAAATTATCTTTATAAAGTAACAAGGGTCACCAGCTCTTTTTGTTGTTATTGTTTACTTTAGTAAACAGGTCTACATAATATATTAATTGTAAAACCACCAGAACAAAAAAAAATAATTAATTAAATTAATTAATTACTTTGGCGTGAAGAGAAATCGCTCGAGTGCCTCAGCAACTGCCGGCCAGAAGGGAACAAAGTGTTCACCTAAAAATTTTTTTGTTACATCTCAAATTCATCATAAATAAATAAACAATTTTCGGAAAAAAAGCTTCGGAAAAAAGCGTGTCAAAAGCTACGGTTTAAACCGTAGAAAGCTATGGATTAAACCGTAGAAAGCTATGGATTAAACCGTAGAAAGCTATGGATTAAACCGTAGAAAGCTATGGATTAAACCGTAGAAAGCTATGGATTAAACCGTAGAAAGCTATGGATTAAACCGTAGAAAGCTATGGATTAAACCGTAGAAAGCTATGGATTAAACCGTAGAAACCCCGTGGTCGTGCGATCGGTAGAGCGATCCGTAGCACATTCAGTAGCGAGGCAGCTGCCAGTTTCCACGTGCTCGCTGAGAGGCACTGGTACTTCAGGGCCATTGGCTCGGCCAGGCACTACAATTCAAATTATATTTGTTTTTATTTCGACTACTCTTTTTAATAGATTACTTCTTAGTTGTTACTTGTAAGTAGCATAATCTTAAGCATAAAAAACAGAAAGAGGAAGAGAGAGAGCTGAAGAGAGATCGAACAAGGCAGTGAGAGAGAAATTTTTTTTAACTTCATAAAGCTCAATTTAAGTAATCAATCCAACATCCCCTTATCAATAAATTAACTGATTAATTACAAATAAATAAAAACAAATTTACATCTTCTACTCCTTATTATTATAATTAATTAAGTCATTAATTAATAAAATTAATAAAACATTTACCTTAACAATGTCAATGACGACGCCTGCCTGGACGTTCTCTGGAAAGGCAGCAGTGGCTGAGTAGAAGTCGACGGAGAGACGCATGCAGCACTCGGCGAAGGGGAGCAGGTGACTTAGGGCCCATTCGGACTGGAGAGAGAGAGAGGAGAGAAAGAGAGAGAGAGAGAGAGAGAGAGAGAGAGAGAGAGAGGATGAAAGAGAAAGATAGGTAAGAAAGACAGAAAACTGGAGAAGAGGGAGAGAGGCAAGAGAGAAAGAAGGAAGAGAGAAAGAAATAGGGACACCGAGATAGGGAGAGAGGGAGAAGATAGATCAGGAAAAGCGTAAGCGAGCAGAGAGAGAGAGAGTGAGAGGTAGCGAGAGAGAATGGAAGAGAGAGAGAGAGAGCAGAGATAGAGAGAGAGAGAAAGAGAGAGAGAGAGAGAGAGAGAGAGAGAGAAAGAGAGAAAGCTGGCTGACATAGTCTCGATTCGGGATGACAAAGTCCTCGGCGGGTGGTCGGATGGAGAGGCTGGCAAAGCGGAGGAGAAGGCGAATCAGATCGGGCAGAGCCGAACGGAGTCGGTCAGAGGAAGACATCTCCTGGAAAAGAGGAGGAGGAGTAGAGAGTTAGAGAAAGAGAGAGAGAGAGAGAGAGAGAGAGAGAGAGAGAGAGCAGGAGCTTACGGGAGTATTCAAAGAAGAGAGAGAACGTAACACGAGTTACAAGGAGGAAAGAGAAAATAACGGCTAGCGTGAAAAAGAGAGAGGGAGAGGGAGATAGATAGAGAGAGAGAAAGGGAGAGAGACAGAGAGAGAGAGAGACTCTGACAGCGTAGAGTGTCTGAGTGCACTCGAGCACTGCTGCCTGAGTGGGCGTCTGCTGCTGCGAGGAGGGCAGCACGAAGGGCATCGAATCGACTGGGACGCGCGTGCACACGATGGCCTGTGGGAAAGGGAGATAATTAATTAATTAAGTAATTAATTAACAAATTAATTAATTAATTAAGTAATTAACTAATTAACAAATTAATTATCATTAATAATAAATTATAATCAATTATAATTGAAACTTATAATAAAAATAATGATACTACTACTAAAATAATATTAATAAGAATAATAACAATATAGAAATGTCCTCAATTGTGCATGCCAAATTACCAAGGAAAAAGTAAAAGCGTATTTTAAAATTAGAGTCTGTTCTTGTTATTTTTATGCAAGAAATAAAATTAAATAGAATGGCGGGAAATTTGAAAAATAATTGATACCTCAAAGATGCCCGGCACTCCCTGGTAGCTGAGCTCTTCTGGCTTCAGCTCATGGCGGACTCGCTCGAAGAGGGCCGGGAAGATGTGCAGCAGAGTCGTGAGATGGGAAGGGCCGGCGAGGTACGGTAGCGGCGGCTCCGCCGATTTCGTGCCGGGACAACCACTCGAGGCGGTGAAGGACGATGGCGCACGGGAGAGTGTCAAAGAGCGAGCCATTCGCATCCACGACTAGAAAGAGAGAGAGAGAGAGAAAGAGAGCGAGTGAGAGAGAGCGCGAGCGAGAGAGAGAGAGAAAAAGAGAGAATGGAGAGGAGGGAGAGAAGAGAGAGGGAGAGCTTAAAATTTTTCAAGGCAGGAAATCTGAATATAGTATTACCCACAACTCTGTATTCACATTGCCATCAGAAAATAATTTTGAATTTCCATGGCGGGAAATTCAAATATATTAATATTATATTCAAATTTCCCGCCATTCCGCATATTCACAAACCTGCCAGCTGACAATCCAGAGCTCTGGCTTCAATTGCGGCTCTTCCACGGGCATTGTCGTCTCCTTGGCGCTGCTGGAAATAGTCTCCAGTTTATATATATATATATATATATATATATAAGGACGAGAATATGTAATCGGAGGAGAGGAAATTGAAGTTTGAATTTCCCGCCAGGAAAACGAATTAATTAATTAATTATGCCAACTTTGTAGTCTTGGTTATCGTGTTGATGTCCAATGTCTGCGCGCCGGCGCGCCCGAGCAGCAATTCGTGCAAGCACTTGAGAGCGGCCAGCGAAAGCTCCGCGTTATCCTGCGTGGGAGGGGCGGTAATAAGTACATAAATTTACGTATTCTACATTAATAAGAATTAGTTATAATAATTATTAGGATTATTGAAATAATACTATTAATAATTATAAAAAAAAATTAATTTAAAAAATTAATTAGAAAAATTAATGCAACAAAAATGTCTCTTTTCTCACCTCAGCCGTTGCCCACTCGAGATACTCGAGAAGACGTGTCCAGGCTGCACCAAAATCCGCTAAAAACAAGAATTTTATTAAAGGAGCTGGAAACTCAAAAAAGAAGAAGGTTATTTGTTGTCGCTATTCAGGATAAAGGCTTATTGCTAGCTGCTACATATTCCCAATGTAAAAAAAATATTCCTTACAGTATGCAAAATTCTAGGCCTTAATTCGCCTTTAAGTAGGCGGTCCGTTCATTCTTATGGTCAGCCCCCTCTCGTCTCCCTCTCAAGCTCTCCACACAGTTCGAACCGAGCTTGAGCAGTGCGCTTCTCTGGTTGTTGAAGATCTTGACGGTGCCCTGGAGAGAGTGAATGCTCGTCTCGCTCCACTGCTTCGCTGCCGTGTCTCGCGAGTGATGCACCAGCAGCGCGGACTCTTCGCGCACCTTGAAGCAAGAAGAACAGAGAGAGAGAGAGAGAGAGAGAGAGAGAGAAAGAGAGAAAGAGCGTAAAGAGAGAGACAGAGACACCGGCAGAGCGGACTCTTCGCGCACCTTGAAGCAAGAAGAACAGAGAGAGAGAGAGAGAGAGAGAGAGAGAGAGAGAGAGAGAAGAGAGAAAGAGCGTAAAGAGAGAGACAGAGACATCGGCAGAGCGGACTCTTCGCGCACCTTGAAGCAAGAAGAACAGAGAGAGAGAGAGAGAGAGAGAGAGAGAGAGAGAGAGAAGAGAGAAAGAGCGTAAAGAGAGAGACAGAGATACCGGCAGAGCGGACTCTTCGCGCACCTTGAAGCAAGAAGAACAGAGAGAGAGAGAGAGAGAGAGAGAGAGAGAGAGAGAGAGAGAAGAGAGAAAGAGCGTAAAGAGAGAGACAGAGACACCGGCAGAGCGCTCTTCGCGCACCTTGAAGCAAGAAGAACAGAGAGAGAGAAAGAGAGAGAGAGAGAGAGAGAGAGAGAGAGAGAGAGAAAGAGAGAAAGAGCGTAAAGAGAGAGACAGAGACACCGGCAGAGCGGACTCTTCGCGCACCTTGAAGCAAGAAGAACAGAGAGAGAGAGAGAGAGAGAGAGAGAGAGAGAGAGAGAAAGAGAGAAAGAGCGTAAAGAGAGAGACAGAGACACCGGCAGAGCGGACTCTTCGCGCACCTTTCAAATGCGTATACCTTTTTATTCTTTTTTTCTTCTCTTCAAAATCTACACATAAAAATATATACTACGATAATATTATGGAATGGAGAAATTTACAGAATAATTCTTACTCTCATAAAAGTTACGGTTTCAACCGTTCTTCAAATATAATTAAAAATCACAGAAACCTTTGACGCCTGCCGAGTCATAAGGCGGACCTTGTCCAGCATTGGAAGAATTATCTGGAAAAAGGCGAATGTACAGCTATTTAATAACATTTTCTAGGTTACATCAATTCCCTTTTTAAAAGTAGTATTTTTTGCTCGGTTTAGTCTTATTGGTAACCAAAAAGACTCATATTTAATATATTTTGACGATTTTTAAAAAATAAAAAACATGGAGGGGGATATTGTGTTGTGATTGTATGTATTTAAAATTACGCATTATGTACTATGGATAATGATTACGTTATTTCCCCATCCACCACCAACCAACCTGCCAGATCATATGACTCCACGTCTGCGTGCTCAGGACATGTCCATGGGCGGCGACGGTCTGCAGCAGAGTTTGCCCTGCGCTCTTGCGTACGGCCGGCCGGCTGTCCACGCACAACTCGGACAGGCAAGTGTACAGCACCACCCAGATCTGAGAAAGGGGTGTATTATACCCCAGATCTGAGAAAGGGGCCGCCAGGTTATACCCCTCCCCTCTCGAATAATACCAAATATTGGCCCTACCCCCAAAAATGCCTGCCTTCTTTGAAAGACATCAAAAAAAAATATAAAAAAATTAATAAATTAGAAAATAAAATAAAATATACCTACCCTCTCTGCTGAGTCGGCTCCCATCACCGGGCAACGACGGAAGACAAAGTCAGAGATGGTCCACTGAAAAGAAGAAGAAGAGAGCTTTCTGTTTACTTTGTATGTTTTTGTTTGTTTTTCTTTGTGAAAGATGATTGCTTTTCCTCCGTTCATGTATTACTTACTAGTTACTTAATTACTATTGAAATAATGCTAGGCTTACCAGCTGAGCCAGTGCTGAAAGCGCAATGTTCTGGTCGGCTTGCTGTCTGCCGTAGAGAGCGTCTGCCTCCACCAGCTGCTGAACACACTCCACGGGAAGCACCTGATTCAATCATCAATTATAATTTTTTTTTCATATTATTATCATTACTATTGTTTACTCATTACTGACATTAATATTATGTTCAAATGAAATTTATGCATTCAAATGAAACTCATACAAATCGCCAGATTTGAAGAACCATCGCCACTTTTCCTGATGTCGTGTTTACATTAATTGATTACTAATTAATTCGATTTATTTATTAACAATAAGTGAATGTGTAGTAATAATTGCTCATTCTCAGACATAATAAATGAACCTGGATGAAATCAGTCGCAATCAGCCTCAGCGCAGTGTACGAGAGAGTGATAAGGGCAGGTGTGCAGCTGTGAATTTAATTAACTTGGAATTAATGAGCATGGGGGCCATAATGAGGTGCCATAATGGCTGTTGCCATGTAGCACCACTTAACGGTCCTGGCCCGGACCGGGCCGAAAAATGGTATTGGATGGCATACATCACGGTCCTGGTCCGTACCGGGCCGTAAAATAGTATTGCATGCCCTACTTGACGGTCCTGGCCAGGTTCGGGCCGTAAAATAGTATTGCATGGCCTAACCTCTGTGGCTGGCTGACAACAGCAGCCAGAATGGCAATGTTCGTCTGCCAGAGCGGCGGCTTCATCTGCGAGCCGTCCGACTGAAGGATCGCCATGAGGCACTCGATCTGGAATTTATTATTTAAAAAAAATTAGTTTTAGATCTGCAGAATATTATTTTATTATACTAAATGAATAAATACTATTTTCCCCTCTTCAACCAGATCTAGCTAATTAGGAATGATTGCTAAATTACTCCACTATTTCATTTAGTTTCTCTACTTTTTTTCTCCTAAAATCTTAATACAAATATGCTGTGAACAGAATTTATTAAAAAAAACAATCCCGAACCTGTCTCTTTCTGACATCCGCCAGAGTAATCTCAGACATCTCCGAAAGAGGCTGCATCACCATTTGTTGCCGTTTCTTAAATAAATTGGAAAAATGATTATTATTGTACAAGCAGATGAGAACTACTTACATATAAATTCAGTCAATCCTGATTAGGGATAAAGGTTTAGAAGAAAAAAAATGGTATTCAACTGAAAATAAACGTGTTTCTATGATATGACTTAGTTTACTCAATTAATAGAACTAAAATTTATTATACTTTTAACTACAAATACAGTAAAGCGACAAACTACAAGTACAACATGATTCCCTAACCACTTCCTCCATTTTGGTGGGCGACCGAAGGGCTGCACGTATGAGAGAAGTCAACGCGAGTGCCGCCCATTCTCGTAGGGGCGCATAAGAATGGGCGCAGACCTGGAGAAGAGATTTAAAAGGATATTTTTTTTTTACATATTATCATTTTTGCTCTACCAGCTAATGACAGCTTTCGAATGATATTTGGCAGTAGAAAGATTTGAGAAAGAAATCTCATAATCTCATACACTGTCATTCGTCGTTTCAGTATAATCTCTCCGATCTTTCTTTCACTCTCTTCATCTCTATCCATACCTCTCTCTCTCTCTCTCTGTCTCTCTTTCTCTCTCTCCCTAACTCTCTCTCTCTCTTTCTCTCTCTTTCTCTCTCCCTAACTCTCTCTTTCTCTCTCTCCCTAAATCTCTCTCTCTCTCTCTCTCTCTACCTCCAATAGATGCGCCGTGACTGCCCTCCAGATGACATCCGCCCTCTCCAGATTGACCATTCCAACGTGGAGCAGCTTGGCGACTCCGAAGAAGGACGGTTCACGGCCATCTCAAAATGAGTTAATTTTTTAAATTAATAAATTTTATTTATTAACATTAAATGAATGTGTCTAACTACAATATGTTAATTCGTTTCATTTGTTTGAAATTATAAATAAGATAAGTATGACAGGCGTGCAATAGACAAATTTTAGCTCCTTTGCAACTCTGCTCGTTTTTAGTTCCTTTTTACCTTTTATCGTATATGATATCTTTACGTACTCCCTCTCTCCCTATCTCACTCTTTCTTTCTCTCTATCTCCCTTCTCTCTCTTTTCTCTCTCTCTCTCTCTCTCTCTCTGGTCTCTCTATTCTCTCTCTCCCTTCTCTCTCTATCCTCTCTCTCTCTCCCTTCTCTCTTTTTCCTCTCTCCCTCTCTCTTTCTCTCTCTCTCCTCTCTCTCTTTCTCTTTCTCTCTCTCCTCTCTCTCTCTCTCGCTCTCTCTCTTCTACTGACGCTGGCTGACGACCAATGCTTCTGAGCTGAGCTTTGCGAGTGCAGCTACGACATGATGAACGCCCACTTCGTCCAGATCGCGACTGCCTTCCAGCAGCTTGTCCAGCATTGCAGCCTAAAAAAAAATGTTTTTTTTCTTTCTCTTCCTTTTTTCTTAAATTATATCCTACTACATTATCATCTCCCCTCGACAAGGAATCTCCAAAACCCGGCCCTATATTAGATCTGGCTTTCAGTGCTAATACACGGCCCGGGCCCGGTCCCCAGTGCTAATACACGGCCCGAGCCAGGTCCCCAGTGCTAATATACGGCCCGGCCCGTTCCCCAGTGCCAATATACGGCCCGGGCCTGGATTCGGACTTCCATGTTCTCGACACTCACCACAACTGGAATGTCACTCATTGCCGCCGTCGTGACTGTCGCTCCGGAGGAGGGTCCTACTTGTGGTGCTACCGTAGCCGCGCCGAGTGCCGACTGTGGACCGCCGCCGTTTCCAGAAGAGCCCCCAGAGGCACCGCCCGAGTTTCCGGCCGAACCACCAGCCGCGTTCGTGCTGCTTCCTGCTGTTGTCGACGTTGCTGCGCCTGAATAAAAAAAAAACTAATAAAAAAAACTTTCCATGTGAATCCCTCGCCACATCATGACCCTCTCCTATATTTCACGGCCTTATTCTCTAAAATTCGGGCAATCTTCTCTAATTCACGGCCCTCTCCTTTATTTCACGGTCCTCTACTCTATTTCACGGCCCTCTCTTCTAATTCACGGCCCTCTCCTTTATTTCAGGGCCCACTACTCTATTTCACGGCCCTTTCTTCTAATTCACGACCCTCTATTTCTAATTCACGGCCCTCCCCCACTGACCGTCGTCGCTGCCCCTTACGAAGGTGCCGCCGGTGGTGGAGGGGCGCATGGCGAGCAGCCACGCGACGTGCGCGGCCGCTGCGAGTAGCATGTGCCACGAGTCGGCCCAGTCACGGAGGCACGCTTGGCCGGCTGTCAGCAGGACACGCGCACACTGCACGTTCTTGGTCGTCAGCTGAAGAGAAAGGAGGGGGGGAGAGAGAGAGAGAGAGAGAGAGAGAGAGAAGAAAAAGAGAGAGAGAGAGTATGAGTGAGTGCGAGAGATAGAGAGAGAGAGAATGTGAGAGAGTGAGGGAGAATAAGAGAGAGAAGGAGAGATGGGAGAGAGAGAGAGAGAGAAAGAGAGGGAAGAGAGAGAAAAGCTCACCATCATCTGCTGCCCGACCAAAGCTGCGGGTGTGCATGGCGTCGGGCACGGCGTGCCCATAGCGACCACCTGAAGTTTTTTTTATTAAATAAAATGGCGGGAAGTTTAGATTTTTTGAACTGTTAATACAAATTATTTTTTAATAGAAAAAGTATTATTATTATTTACTAAAAAAGTGATAATCCCCACCTGCTGGAATGCCATTCCTTCAATGGTAAGCGATGTCAGGAGGTCGCCATCAAATTCTGAATAAGGATTGCTCATCACCAAGGAATGTGTGTAACATCCTTCGTATAACCTTTTCTTTTCCCCTGGGTCATTCAACTTCTGTCACTAAAAAAGTATTGCTCACTTATAAGAGTTTTTAAGGGTTTTTTTTAATAAGGCTATCTTTTTTTACTCACCCTGTCCTCATAGCATGGAAGAGAGCGCTAACACGGTGACTCAACTGACCCCCCTCCCCTCTATCATTGATGTCCTTCCTCTCTTCTAACCTGCAAACTCTCTCGGAGGCTGAATGCCCATGCAACTAGCGACATATCCTCCTGGACAATGGGGAAGGGCGGCGGTGGCGAGTGCGTAGAGGTGGGCGTGGCGTTCCTGGAAAACATCTCTTCATCTAGCTCTCTAACTCTTTCTTCCTCTCTCTCTCACACTCTCTCCCCTATCTCTCTCTCTCCCTTTTTCTCTAATTCTTTCTTTCTCTCTTTTCTCTCTCTATCGCTCTCTCCCTTTCTCTCTCTAACTCTTTCTCTCTCTCCTCTCTAACTCTTTCTCTCTCTCTCTCTCTCCAGTCGAAGTAACCCGTCTGAGCTTGAGTCGACATGATAACAACGTGAGCGTGGACATGCACGCGAGCAGCGATTCGGTCACCGTCTCGTCCGTGCTGAAGGAATATATATATTTTTTAAGCCCCAAAATAAATTTCTTATTATTTATTTTATTCTTAATTTTTCTTTAAAAAATTACTTACCTTTTAACTTAAAAAATATAATCAACATACAATCTAGGGGTAAAACTATCTACGAAGTACGAAAAACAACAACATACTTAACATTTAATCTGATTGTATAAGAACAACCTTGCAATAGGAAGAAAAAAATAATAATTTTTAACCAATATACGTTTTAATGAGAAGAATTACCTTGGAATATAATGGGAAAACTTATATATATATTTTTTTTTTAATTTTAAAACCAAGTTAAATACCTCGCCGTGAGTAGCAGTCTTGTCGCTCCTAGAAGGCTTGGCTGCGTCGTCGAGAAGAGTGCAACGTCCAGATGCTGAGTCTCAAAGAGGAGGGGAGATGAAGTTCATGCAGAATTATTAAAGATTTTGTCGTCTGTTCTTTTTTTAAAGGCAAATTATCCTCATAAATACGAGATGTTAGTATTATTTATGATAAAAACCCAATCAAAAGATGCGGTGAAAAATAATTATTTTCCATGTTAATAGCAATATTTAAATAAATATTTTTTGATGCTTATATTTACTTAATAATTTGTGTTTAAGTTCATAAAAGTCTCGTTCAACTAACATGTTCAATCCTGGCTAGATTACTCGGAGCAGCGCCTCCGCTATTCTCATCTTGTTGCTCAGACACTCCGTTGCCATTCGAATTCATCGTGTCTCCATTCTTCCTATAACTTAACTCTGCTCAACTTCAAATCTTAATTTTTAATTGACTCTTGTTCCTCTTTTATTATAAATCTTTTTTTTAATCTTACGTTTTTTTTAAGATAATATGTTTTGATCAGGTCATCGAAAAAATAGCTTGTGTACATGCATTAGAGGCCTCTCTATTTACTAAAAATTATAAATATTTCTTATAGACTTTAATTTTGTACCAAACCTGAGCTGGCAGATATTATCTACAGCAATGAAGACTGCTTGTGTAGTGTCGCAGAGACAGCTAAATGCACGGGAAACGCAGTAGCCCTCAGGTAGAGCGGCTGCTTCCATCTTGTCTAGGCACTCTGATCTAGAAGAGATTAATAATAAATAATAATAATAATTATCATTATTATTAATGATAATAATAATACCAAAACAAAATTTATAACTCTAAAATTGAATGATGATTACAATTTCTTCTTTAGGAATAAAATATTTTCTCAAATCCATCAGTAATGAAAAAATCGGATGACTTCTATTTTTGTTTTTTTTTTTAAGAAATTAAATTATTTTAAGACATCCACACAACGATTCTCATGACACTTGGTTGATCTATGCATACAAGGAATGTTCCGTCAAGGCTCCGTACTGGACAACAACAACAACAACAGCTGAACAGAGAAGACACCATTCAACACAACTTGCAATGGCGCACACAAGTACCACTCCAGCCCAGCGTTCATGTCTGAGAACACGGGAGCTTCTCATGCGTGCATGCACCACCTGCGGCACGAATCGAACTCGACCTGTTCGGCTCTCAATGCTAGCACGCAACCAATACACCAAACGGTACTTACAAGATGCCCTTCTTCGCTGTTAGTCCTTCGACTAGTGGAATCCAGACGCCGTTAAGGAAGAAGCCAGGCAGTCCGATCTGTTGACCCGTTTCATTGTCATCGTCGCCTGTAATACTAAGATATGCATTAAAGGAGCATGAAAGTCAACAGTAATCTAGTTTTGTTATAATTTTCCCAACCATCTTTGTCGCGTCTCTCTCAATCATATGATCTCTCGCCCTTGTGACACAGGCAAAAAGACGGGACTTCAAACATGAGTTTTGGCTCATTTAAATCAAACGACCCAATCAATGTCTCGCTTTGTCAAGAATTTACTGAAAATGTTAATACAAAAAAAAACAAATTCCCATATTCCAAGCAACTTGATATCTATTCTTCCTCAATATATCTGTTGAAAATCGTTTAATCTTTTACGGGTAGTTTACATATAGCTAAAATAAAATTAACAAAAAAAAACAAATCAGAAAAACACCCACCTGAACTGAGGTGCGTCCTAACAAAGGCCTGGCGGACAAAACTTGCAACTCCCGAGACAAGTTGGCGAAGAACGGGAGTGGGAGAACCTGTCGATTCTTTCAACGAAATCGAGCGATGGTCGTAGTTGGCACAGAGCCAGCTTAAATACAATAAATTTAAAAACTCATTTCGAAAAAAAGATAAATATAAATCTACAAAGTTTTTTCATTTTCTTTTCCTCAGTCAAATAAGTTAGAATTTTTGGAAGAAAAAAAAACCAGAGTTAAGAAGGTATCGTCCATGTAACGAATACAGCTCGATATTAGGCCTTCCCGGAGCCATGAACCCATCCAAAAGCATTATGTTCTATACTCTCAACACCGTGCTTTCCCTGCCCATGTCTCCTAACCACACTGTTTTCAAATGGCATTTATGCCGTGGTGAAAAGCTATTGATTTTGTGTCTATTTGAAAGGGAACAAGGAAAACCATGAGAAAAACTAATTCAAATATCCCGCAAAAATCCTACAGTATGACATGGGGCTGCGATAGGAGTCGGTGGAGCGCCTCGAGTGCGAGGGCGCGCTGCCACGGCTGCTTGTCCGGATCGAGGAAACGAAGGAGTTGAGAGAGGAAGATCTCGCTCTCGGTCGCCTGCAAGTCGGACAATTAGCGAAGTTCGTTTAAAAATATAACAATAGTTATCATAATAATTATTATGATTATCATTATTATTATCACACTTTGTCCATTATTGTGTAATGTCTTTTTTTATATTATAATTTACGTTCAAAAGAACATCTTTTCCACACGAACAGTTAAGAAAGAGTCAACACGCATTATGTTTAAATTCAAATTTAAATAAGACACATCTGGCAGTTGTCATGCACGTCAAGATTCTTATGTGTCAAGATATACTCCGCTTAAATACTGCGAATGCTGTTACCAAGTGTCTTGATCAGTTTACGACGAATTTAAAGCTTTAAAATTCGGCTAAAAAACATTTTCTGAGTATTGGGGTTTTCCGAACCAGCTTCTGATGATAGTTGTTGATGAGCACCACAATCACACGCACCAGTCGAGTAGCCATCGGAAAGTTCGTGCGGTCAGGCGAGCCTGAGGCGCTTTTTTTTTAAATTTATTTAGAAAAAAAATTCATCAACAAAATGTTTTTTTTTTGTTGTTGCTTAACAAATCGAACAAAAAGAAAGTATATTTATGAAAATTAACTTACAACAAGAAAGGAGAATAATAATAAAAAATAAAAAATTACAAAATAAAAACAATATCCAAGGAAAAAGTAAATATATATTTAAAAAAATATATCTACCTGTCGCAGATGCGGCAAGTGCTCTTGCTTGTGCTAAAGCGCTCGACGACGACAGAAGAGAGCCCATCTTTGAATTTTTTTTTTATAAAACTACTAAAATAATAATATAAATATTCATAACTGCAAGGGCACACAATACAATGACAAAATTTGCCTAAATAAGTGAATTATACTGTAAAAAATATATATTTTTAATCAAAATAGACGACATATAAATAAATAAATAAATGGAATCTCCTGACCTGATTCTTGATATTGGGTGAGAAGAGTCGAATGATAAGCGGGCAGACGATATCACGTAAAAGGCGGCTGAATTCGTCGTGCTGAAAAAAAGTATTTTTCCTTCTCTTTTTTTAAATCATTCTTTACGGAAATTAGAGCACCTCCACACGAGTAGGAAAATTGTCCCTGGTCAAGCAGGAAAAGACTTTTTTTTCTTTTTCTATTTATATTAAATAATAACTGTCTAAGTAAACTACTAGAAAAATATAAGCCGATTATAAATCATAATTACAAGAAAATACAAATGAATAAAATAAAATAAATAAAAATAAGAGCGGGAAAAAACGACCTTGAAGAAGATGGACGGATAAGCGTGCAGAATGCTTTCGAGGAGTTCGAGTCCAAGCGTTCTGCTCATCTCATGCAATCCGGACAGCCAGACAGGCGCCTCGCCGTCGATCAGCAGGCATAAATCCTGGAAATTAATAAATTAACAAATAATAATAAATAAATGCCTTTTTTAAAGAGATATTTCTACTTATTTGATGTATCCAAAAATGGCAAAAATTATGGTAATAAAAATAAATAAATCAATAAGTCTTTATAAAATATATCTCTATGTATTCAATTTAACTGATTTCTATATAAATATATGAAAGTTAAATAGAAATAAATAAATAAAAAAGGCCTTTCATGATATCTCCTCTTTTACTATTCAATTTAAATGATGTCTATGCAAATAGCAACAAAAAAAAAGAAAATTATGATGAAGATTCCATTGCGTTGGTAATAATAAAGTATAATAATAAATAATATATAAATAAATAAATAAGTAAATTTATAAATAATAATAATAAATAATAATAGAATATCCTCACCTTGAACAGCATGTACGCATCAGCTGCGCATGGCCTGAGCGTGTGAGGGGGCGCACGAGATTGAACTGCGAGGAGGTCGCCACTCGTGGAGGGATCAATCACGACGGAGAGACGAGATGACTTCATGCCGTCTTCCTGAAGAAGGACAGCTACTTTTTTAATTCCACTTATAATAATAAAATCTTTCACATTCATAATCTTACAATAAATCTTCTCCACTGTTTCTAGTCTTTCCAGAATAAACCTTCTCATTTTCTCTGTCTTACAATAATAGACTAGTAACGTCTTACCTCAATCAACAATTTTGTAATGTCTTTTAATGTATAATAGTAATTCCTGTAATTTTATCTCTCTCTCTCTCTCTCTCTCTACCCACTCTATCTCTCTACCCCTCCCCTCTCTCTCTCTCTCTCTCCTTCCCCTTTACCTGAACAACTCTCTCGAAGACACAGCTGACGATCTGGCGGACTGCTGCCGAGGCCGCGTTGATGACCACGGGATCCTTGGCAAAACGGAGGCGAAAGCACGTGACGATGCACTGCAGAAATGCAAACTCTTTTCTCTTTTTATGTCCCTCTCTCTCTATCTCTATCTCCTTCCTCCACTCTCTCTCTCTCTCTCTCTCTCTCTCTACTCCCTCTAGATTCTATCTCTATCTCCTCCCTCTAGATTCTCCCTCTCTCTCCCTCTCTTTCTCTCTCTTCCTCGCTATTTCTCCTCTCTCTCTCTCTCTAGCTCTTTTCTCTCTTTCTCTAACCCGTGCGAGAGCGTGCCCGTTGACCAGCAATTCGGTGCTGACGAGTGGAGTGAGTGTCTGGAGCACTCGAAGCTCCTCGCATTCTGCTTCCATCAACTGCCACAGCTCATTTACTACTGTTGCTGCGCAGTTCTGGAAAAAAGAGATGGAGAGAGAGGAAGAGTGAGAGAAGGAGACAGAGAGGGAGGTGAGAGATAGAGAGAGAGAAGAGCATGCAGAGAGAGAGAGAGAGAGAAGAGCATGCAGAGAGAGAGAGAGAGAGAGAGAGAGAGAGAGAGAGAGAGGAAGAGGGAAAGAAGGAGAGAGAGGGGGAGGTGAGAGGGAGGTGAGAGAAAAAAGAATATAGAACTAGAGAGAGAAAGAGAGTCAGAGAGAGATACAGAGAGAGAGAGAGGGCGAGAGGAAAAGAGATAGACTCTCCCATACCTGCTCGATAATCCTGTGCTGAACCATTCTCTGTATGGCGGAGAGTGCGATCTGCACGAGGCGGGACTGCTTGCTGCCGCATGCGAGAGTCAGCGGATGCAGCAGCTCGGAGGAGGCGGCCCGCAAATTCTGGGCAGCAAGTTTTGTTATTTACAATTTATCTCTTTTTTTGCTTATAATATTTTTTACTTATTTGCTTACATATTTACATATTTATTTATGCATATTACTGCTTTATTTATTTCCAATATCTAAAATTGCTTGAAAAATGACATGGAGAAATCAGGAGAAAAAAAATAATTTAGAATTTTTTTTCGGTTTACACAAATAAAAGAAATAATTCCGTGAACACATATCCACAAATCGGTTTTGGCATTCCGTTGGGAAAAAAGAATTACCTGAAGTAGCGCATTCTCCGGTGACGCCGAGCTGATGTTTCTCACTTTCACAACGGCCGTTTCAGCGGCCTGAAAAGATATGAGGAACAATTTTTTGTCCTTATCCAGCCAACCCATCTTCATTTTTCTAATCTGCTAGTATGCAATAGTTGGAATTTTCTGCCTATGTTAGGTAGAGCCTCTCTGAAAGAGTCAAGCTCTTCACAAATAGCAATCTTAGGGAACTTTTTCCAATTTCAGTTTTGAAAATCATTATCATAATGAAATTTACTTTCAAGGTTACTTTTTCTAGAAAGGAATTGAAGCAACAACTGTAACGGGTCCAATGTGTCAATATTGTTGGCGCTACAGTATTTTTTTTTTGCTAATATGTGTGCTAATAACCTAAAGAAGCTTTAGTCTCAATATTTTCTGAACGAATAATATAATGAATGAAATTGATATGAACATTTTTTTTCTATCTATAACTTCTCTCTCATTCTCGCAGGCATACCTCCTTGACATGGTTCTGCTTCTTCTTGGCCTCTGTGGAGAGGGAGCGGAGGTCGGCGAGGAGAGCATCAATGACCCGCTTGCCCTCTGCCTGCATCTCCCTCTCGTCTATTGAAGCTGGCCCTCTCCTCTCTCGAAGCTGGCCCTCTCCGCTCTTGAAGTTGGCCCTCTTCTCTCTCGAAGCTGGCCCTCAGTCCTGCTTCTTTCACCCTCCTTGAGACTTAAACGATTAGGTAAAAAGGTGAATACATATTGAAAACCATATCAAAGTATATTCTCCTTAACATCATTCCATTTAAAATTCTGACCACAAAACCACTGGATTTTTTTCGGGAATTCTCGATAATTAATATAATCATAATAGGGTATGGGCTTTGCAAGGATCACGGATAGTGTACGGAAAAAAGAAAAACCACAACCAAAGACGACAATATACGCACAATGGTCGGCAGAGAACCGAACTTTCCTGCATATAGCAGAGAATAAATACATCTTGAGCAGATTCTTGTAGTTTTTTATCACTCTTATTCTTAGACTCGGCAACAAAATTTCTTGCATTTCTCAAGAGAGAGAAAAAAAATCCAGTGAGATAGAAAAAAATAACAACTCAAGTTTACGCAAGCATTCTTCGAATATAAATGAGACACAAGCGAGGAGAGAAAGATAAAATGATGTATTTTTAAAACAAGCAACAAAAAAAAAGAGATCATATTTCCAATCAATAAATTCACACGTTCCGCAGTCGTCGCGTCGTATTTAAGAGGATTTCTTGAATTAAACAAAAATCATGCGCTCTACAAACATTCGCAGTGGTCAAACCTCTTGGTGCTCAAGTAAAATGCAGCATTTAGTCCCCTATTCACGCACACGCACAAATCACTAGCTAATCCAGTAGATAAATTATACAAAAGTATAAAATAATAATAATAATAATACCTATGGACAATTAATTCGTCTTTCTTTTTTTAATGTCTACAAGATGTATATGAGACTTATGTGCTAAAGCTTATATTATTATATACAGACTCAAACGGAACTCGGTAAAATCGAGGGATGCTGTAGAAAGAGAGGAGAAGCTTGCTTGTAACCATAAGGAAAGTCGGATTGGCCATTGAAAGAGAAGATTTCCTCTTTAAACAGAGAAAGAGAGAGATATAAGCACGCTATTGATTAGGACGACAATGAAAGCCGCTGATATTATGCCCGATAAATAGTGTGGAAAAGGGTACATATTCAAATCCTGGAGACTCTCTTCAAACTAGAGATAGGGTACAGGGACAGAGGCAAGGGTACACGAGGGTGCATTCGGTTAGCAAGGGTATACAAGCGTATCTTTGGGGTAAGCATATAAATGCAGACAAATTAGGAACTGGGGGGGGGGCGAGACTAATATAATGCAATAACGAGCGCGTTTTTTGTTTAAAGATTTGGTCAAATGATCAACTCTTCTCACTTCTTAAACATGGACAGAAAGGAAAGGAAGCAGAGATCATGGTGTAAATTACAGAAAAAAAGATAAAAATTTACAGACCCCTTCATGTCTAGTATGCTTTCGCTGCCTTCTAAGTCTCTGCTCTCCTTCTCTCTCTTTCTCTCTCTCCCTCCTTCTCTCTCTTTCTCTCTCTCTCATTCTCTCTCTCCCTCCTTCTCTCTCTCTCTCTATGTCTCTGCTCTCCTTCTCTCTCTTTCTCTCTCTCTATGTCTCTGCTCTCCTTCTCTCTCTTTCTCTCTCTCTATGTCTCTGCTCTCCTTCTCTCTCTTTCTCTCTCTCATTCTCTCTCTCTCTCTCTTTGTCTCTCCTACCCTCTTTCTCGTCCAATCCTCGCTCTCTCTCTCTCTCTCCTTGTCTCTCTCACTCTCTCCCTATACCCTCTCACATATTCTCTGCAACTCCGGGAGCGGGTGCGGGAGGGGCGGCGGCGGCAGCCGCCGCGCTTAGCGAAGCCGCTGCAACTACGGGCCTGGACGCGAGCAGGCCGACCACGTTCTCTGGCACCCATGCAGAGGCGCCGTCCAATGTGGATGTCGCCACGTTTCGCAGCCACACCAAGACCTAGGCAAAATATTTATCCAAATTTTATTTTATTATATCCTCTATTCCACTCACGTATCTTTAAGAACCTGGCAAAATATTTATTTTATTTTATTTAATCTTATCCTCTATTCCACTGAAGTAGCTTCAAGAACCTATGAAAATGTGGCTCAATTTTTCTTTTTCTTTTCCATTTTATTAAAGTAACAAGATCAAGAAATACGGCAGAAAATTTCTTTTTTTTTTACAAATATATTTCGTACAATTTTACAGATTCTTCCTCGGTCTTTCCGGTGACCAATGCTCAAAAAATCAAGTTCCTAACCGCATGCGCAAAGTCATGTGATCCGGCCGGGTAGTGGTGGATGAGGATGGCAGTGGCGCAGAGGGCGAGGCAGAACACGGCCTGCACGAGCACCCAAAGAGGCGACTCCTTCTTCGGGAACACCGACACCGAGTGCCAGGCTCAAATAAAGTTCAATTTCTTTTTTCTTCTAAATCTATTTACGCTTTATTCTATAAGTAATATGCTCAAAATCTAATTACGCTCTATGAAACACCGTATTTTGCTTCTTTTTTCTTCTTCATATCCATCTAGGCCTATTCTATTTAAAATATTTTTTTGTAATTGCTCTCACTATAACAAGTCGCATTTCGAAATCATAAGAGCAAGGAGAGGATAGACCAAATTAATGCCTTTTTCCGTACATTTTTCAAAGTGAAACAATAGTATGCAACGGATTCCGTTCTCTGCGTACCTGGAAGAAGCTCTCTATCCGCAGTCTCGACACTAGGCGAGTATGGATAATAGTAGTTTACTCCGAGAGTTCGCGATACGGACGGGAAAGCTTAAAAAAGCTATAATTAATGATTTAAATAAATAATAAAAAAAAATAAGAAAAGGAACTTGACACATTTTTTTGTTACTCTTGTAAAAGAAATGACAAGGACTAATTTATGTACTCCTCCAATCTTCCGTCGCCACACAGGTTATTGACCAAAAAGGTACTATTTTGCTTATAACTCACTGAATAAAGCATCAAAAAAATGTTTACAAAAAAATTAAATAGAACGTATCGTACCACTTTTTCTTAAATAAAAATGATATGAAACACCAAAATAAATTCTTAAATTAATTAATTAATAATCTCCAAATCTTGTCTAGCTTGCCTCCCTTCCACGTGCACTGCAGCAGATGGAGCGCGCCATCGATTCGTTTCCAATGTTGCAGATTCGTGAATGCGTACGCGATCGCTTCAGTGTCGCCTGGGATCAGTGAAATTTTTCTTCTTTTTTTCTTTTTAATAATTTGTTTAATTCATATTTCATGCTTGGGGAGAGACATAAAATATTCCTACAGAAACCCCCCCCTCTCCCCCGCCCCCTGTTCGGAGGTAAAATAACTTTCAGGAAATGGCGTAAAATACTTGAAGAAAGAACAAAAAATTCTTACAGTACCCTTTCTGAGATACAATAACTTTCAAGAAAGGGCGTAAAATACTTGGAGAAAGAGCATACAATAAAATTCTTACAGTACCCCTTCTGAGGCACAATAACTTTCAGGAAGTACAGTAAAATGGAGAAAGAACACAGAATAAAACTCTTACAGTACCCCTTCTGAGATAGTGTTCAGGCGGCATGATCAGAGGACGCATCTCGAGCAAATAGTACGGCACGTGTGGATTGTACTCGATGGCACGTGCGATCGCCTCGACCGCATTCGATTCGGCGCATGAGAGACCGCGGCGAGCAGAGTACTCCATCGCGAACCTGTGTTGTGCAATTACAGTGCGTGTGGTGAAATAGGTCCAACCAATGATGACAGCGCGTTGAAGCCGATCCCCCTCGCTAGGGCAGATGGCCCGGAACACTTTGTTAACCCCCGCGTTGCTCCGTTTTCCACTTGATATTCCCCGCTTTTAACGTTTTTCACCTCTCGGCCCCAAGTCCAAAAAGTCCAGAGGAAGGCACACTTCTTTTTTTTCAGCACTGCTGCAATTCCAATTCTCAATTAGGTTTAGACTCTTCTCCGTAGTACCTCCTCTGTAGCCCATGGGATTGACGCCTTCTTTTACCCTTGTAAACCGCCTCCCCTCGGGGATGGACCGTTCCCCCATGTAATAAAAGGTTAAAAAATCGTTTTTGAATCATATAAATGAGTTTAAACAGATTATAATAAAAGTATATAAATTATAATTTTTTATAAAATCAACTATTCTCTCACTTGTCTGCAACGGTCCTCGCTTTTAACAATGCTGACGTGTAGCAGAGAGTCGCAGACTTTGGCTCGCGTAGGTCTGGCAATAACAATTTATTTTTATGGCTTATCTCTCTCTCTCTCCACTCTCTCTCTCTCTCTATTTAATTCCCACACTCTCTCTCCCTCGCACTCTCTTTCCGTTTCTCTCTCTCTCTCCCACCCCTTGCACTCTTCTTTCTCACATTCCTCTCACTTTATATCCCACTTTCTCTCTTTAGGTCCCACACTCTGTCTCCCTCCCGCTCTCTTACTCTCTCTCACTCTCTCTTTCTGCATTTTCTTTCCCGCCAAGACCCAATTCAAACAACACCTACCGTATCCATCGTAGCGCACCATGAGTGCCTGCACATCAGCGTACGCTTGCAGTTCCAAGTAGACTTCGATGAGATTTTCTTGGACGCCAAACATGTTCGTCATTGGGAACTCTTTGATTATCTGAAACACAGAAAAATATTACTAAATGTAATAGTTTTTTTTTACAAAATAAAAATAAATAAATATCGGAAAAAGCAATATTTAATTTATGAAACGATGACTTTTTTTAACTTGAAAAAAAAAGCAGTTCATCAAAGTATTAATTTTTATACTAGTAAACGCAGCAGAATTTTTTCTCTTTCGATTTCCCCCTTCTTTTTTAATCCATCAATAATAAATGCCCCGTTCCTTTGCTAATTGTAAGCTCCGCCCCTTTGCTAAGCCCCGCCTATTGGTTAAGCCCCGCCCCCTTTGCTGACATCTCGCATCATCTTGACTGCCTCACGTAGCCTGCCTTGCTTACGGGCACACATTGCGAGACGGCGGCGGATGTACACGAGCACGTTGACATCGCGTCCTAGGACAGGGGAAGAGAGAGAGAGAGAGAGATAGAGAGAGAGAGGCAGAGAGAGAGAGAATGAGAGAGAGAGAGAGACAGCAAGGGAGAGAGACGGAGAGAGATCAGACTGAGAGGTAACAAGAGAGAGAGGGAGGGAGAAGTATCAGAGAAAGAGAAAAGTGAAAGAGAGGAAGAAAGAAAGAGAGAGAGAGAGCGAGAGAGATACAGAGTGCAAGAGAGAGAGAGCGAGAAAGAGAGAGAAATGTCTCTAACTGTGATGGGGGTCGCCTGACCCGTCGTGAAATTGGTTCTGCTGCGACCTCCTCCACGTCGTCTCAGCTGACCGAAGTGCTCGCCTAAATCAAAATGTTTGAAATATTCCGCAATAATCACGAGGTGCCTAAGAAAACACTAATTTCCTTCAATTGATGTTGTTATACTCAACAACAAAAAATTGCAATTTCCCAACTGTTCGAGAATGGGGTCAAAATAGGTGATAAGATGTCAGAAAAAGGGGCGAGACCTGAAAAAATTAGACGGCTGAGAGCAGGGATGTCCAAAACCAGGCCCGGGCCCGGCCCGGCCGGCATACCCTACGGGCCGGGCCGGGCCGGGCCCATAGGGTACGCGGGCCGGGCCCTACCTTCAAAATCTCGGCCCGGGCCCGCCAAATTAGCAACGGGCCGGGCCGGGCCTATGTAAAAACGGGCCCGGCCCGGCCCGTAAGGTATGCGGGCCGGGCCGGGCCGGGCCCATGGGACATGCGGGCCGGGCCGGGCCGGGCCCGGGCCCGCCAAACCAGCAACGGGCCGGGCCGGGCCTAGGGCCCGGCCCGGGCTCGGCCCGCCAAGGACATCCCTGGCTGAGAGGGAAAGAAGTGAGCGCGGCCTTATAAAAGGGTGATAGGAAACAAGTGAGTGAGGCCTCATAGACAGGGCGGGGCCTCATAAAGGAGCGTGGGAAACAAGTGGGCGGGGCCTCCTACTTCGAACGAACCTCAGCATGCCCTCAGCTTCTGCTATCGTTTCGCACGCTTCTTCTGCAAGCAGAATCATGGCGGGCGCGCAGTGCTCGTTGAATGCGAGTGCTTCGCGGGCTGCCGCTATCCGAGACGCGCTCTCCCGTTCCCGCCACGCAACTTGCATTACTGTAACTTGGGGAATACTGTAACTTGGGTAGTACTGTAACTTAATAATGTAATGATTAGCTATGAATACTGTAACTTTGGAATCCTGTACCTTAGGAGTACTGGGGTATTGTAACTTGGGGACTATTATAACCTAGAGGAGTACTGTAACTTAAAGAGTGCTTTAACTATGGGAGTACTGTAATAAAATAATGTAATGATTAGCTACGATGATAATGCGAAATTATGGGCCACCTTAACCTTATTGTCTTTTATACTTACAGTAAGGCCCGGGGGGTTACAACCCTCACATGGGCCAGACCTATTTCAGCACTGTACTTACTGCCATTCTCTCACTCTCTTTCCCCATTTCTCCCTTTCTTTCTCTCTCTCTACCTGCATTCTCTCTCTCTCTCTCTCGCTCCCTCTCTCTCTCTCTCTCTCTCCCTAGACCAACTCTCAAGATCCGCATGGCCTTGGTCTTCGTCGCAAGTGAAGAATGACTGATGGTCCTGCGCCGATAAGTTCATGTCGTAGTAGGTGAGCGGCTCATTGCCGCTGTACTTCTTGTAGCGCGCGTATTCGGCGCCGCGGAAGAGCGCGTGCGAATTACGCCACACTTTACATTCTGGCAAATATTTATTTTATTAATTAATCGAAATTAATTAATCTAAGTAAATAAACAACCAAATATAAACAAATAACTAACCAATAAATATTTCTGCTTCCATCAACTTTAAATTTTTCAATACATTCAACATCTTTTCTATTTCATACCACAATTCAAACGCCTACTATTGCACATTATAAATATTGCGCATGTTCAGAACTAACTTTCATTCATTTCTTTTTGTAATTACTTCATATGTTTTATAGACTAGAACAGCAACTGATATCATCAAAGGAAAGAAAAAAATATACATAAAAATGTTCCTGATGGTGAGACAACTAAACCCGTTGTTTCACATTTTATTACAAAATATTGCGTATATACGAGAATGGATTTTTTTTTGCGAATTTAATTTTAGTGCTACCGTATACCTGGAGCTGGTCGATTCTGCTCGATTGGCTCCTCTGAATCACTTCCACTTTCCGAAGACGTCTCGGCCGAGTTGGAGAACACGTTTAAATGGCGGAAGTGCCTTTAGAAAAAGGAAGACTACTTTTACTCTAACCTCTGGTGCTAAAACCGAATTATGTCAGAGATTCAGGATTAAGTAGTTATAGCTTACAAAAGAGACAGAGGATTATAAGTGGACTTATCTTGCAAATCCGGTGGAACACTAACAAAGATTAAACATGCAAAGAAGAGGTAAGCTTCTGAACCTATTGATATCGAGAATTACCCTAAAAGAAGGCTAGAGATGCAAAAGGGAGAGGGATAGAAAGGAGAGAAAGAGAGGTTGCGAGAGAGAGAGAGAGAGAGAGAGAGAGAGGATGTACACTGACTTCTTAAAGTACCACCACTCGAATATCAGGATGATTCCGGAGACGAGACTGGAAGTCCCCGTGAGTGCGACGTAGAACTTGGGAGTGAGATTATTGAAGTAGACAGACGCTGAAGATTAACAAGTAAAACACAAGTTAATAATAGTAATAATATATATATATATATATATATTTATATTTATATAATCTCACGAGACATAATGATTACAAGCTAGCAATCACCGTATATATTTATTACTAATATACCTTTAAACAATATGGAAAGTAGCCTTTTGTTGCTAGATTTAAAGAAAACAATCTTAACTTCTTAACCATTTCAGCATCGAAGGAGAATAAGACAAGAGAGAGCGAGAGAGAGGGAGAGAGAGAGAGAGAGAAAGAGAGCAATATAATCTTGTTGTCATGGTAGCTTAGGTCAAGTCTGGCTCTCGCGCGACACGTCGGATAACAAGAGAGTACCTATGATAAGCGGCTTTGGGTTTTCCTCTCCATCTGTCTCTCTCTCTCTCTCTATTACTCACTCTCCACCTCTCTCTCTCTCCTCTCTCTTCCCTCGCTCTTTCTCTCTCTCTCTCTTAATGAAACTCTCTAACTCACTTATTCTCTCTCTCTCTCACACACACACACCGAAACACAACGTTATCGATATGGAAAGGTGCGGCATATCTGGCTGAAAGGAATCTCTTTTTTTTTGCTCTCACAGTCTTACATTTCTTAATATTTTCGCTCTTTGTCCCCTGCTCACACCCTCTTTCTATCTATCTATCAATCTCTCTCTTTCTCTCTCCCCCCCTCTCCTCTCTCTCATACCCACTCTCTCTCTCATACCCACTTTCTCTCTCAAACCCACTCTCTCTCTCAAACCCACTCTCTCTCTCATATCCTCTCTCTCTCTTTCTCCCACCTCTCTTTCTCCCTCTCCCTCTCTCTCTCTCTCTCTCTCTCTCTCTCTCTCTCTCTACCCAAGGCACTTCAGCTGTTTCCTTGGCGATACATGTCGCGGAGGTGCAAATCTAAGATAAAACGGCATCAAAGGAAAGACACTGATCAAAAGAGACAAATTTAGTCGCGATGAAGAGAGAGAGAGAGAGAGAGAGAGATGAAGCGAACGAGAGAGAGAGAGAGAGAGAGAGAGAGAGAGAGAGATGAAGCGAGTAAGAGAGAGAGAGAGAGAGAGATAAAGCGAGAGAGAGAGAGAGAAAAAGAGATTGAGTGAGAGACAAAGCAAGAGAGAGAGAGAGATGGAGAGAGAGAGAGAGAGAGAGAGAGATGGAGAGAACATGCAATTAGGTAGGTGCAATAGGAATAAGTTAACGCTGAAAAGAAATGAAACTATGAAATTCAACGGAAAAACATGTTGTATACAGCCTACTAGTCTCTTCCTTAAACCACATACACTTTCAAGCAGCCCCCATTTTGCTGCGTTGTTGCATAAAAAAAGTAATTTAAAAAAGTAAAAAAAAGATCTCGCACTCTTTTTTTTGTTTATACAAATCTTTAAAAAGAAAAAAGGAAACTAAACTGCACGTAAAAACCAAGCTAAAAGGAGTGGTTGGTAGAGAGAGAGAGAGAGAGAGAGAGAGAGAGAGAGAGAGAGAGAAAATGTAATACAAAGATTTCGCGATTCCTTGATAGAGAATGATAAGAATGCGTATAGAAAAATTTCGTGACTTCTTACTTTTTTCCAATTTTTAAAGCGATTCTGGATGAGGAAACAGCTCACAAATCTAGTGAAAGAGTTACTCATAGATAGAAAAAAAAACTCTATATGACTTCTTTGTTTCTTTTTAAAAGAGCTACCATTTTTGATGGAATTGATACATAATAAAAACTTTGTAAAATTTTTTTAAAATTAAACTGCAAAAAGAAAACACAAACCATTCTCGATAGACTCTGAGATCTTGAGCGGGCCTCGTAGCAGATAAATGAGAGCAATAACGAGAACGATCCACACCGTCCAGAGGTAGCTCCATGTCCACGGGAGCAGGCCACGTAGCACGTTTCGGACGACTCCTTCAAAGCAGAATGGATATGGATGATTAAAGAAGAATGAGAATTCTTAGAGAGCAGAATACATAAGAATATCTAAAAAGGAATAAGAATTCTATAAGGGAATATAAAATAATTTAATTTCTATTCCATTCAAGTACAAACTTTTTTTGCTACTCATTACTTAGTCATCTTTCGCACGACACCTATAAAGTAGATCGAAATTACCAAAGATTAGTTCAATTACACAAAAGAAAGCAAGTTATCCGCGATTCTTTAAAATTACTGTGCAGGAATAGATTTTATTTCATAGTGGTTGTTTTTCTTTCAAATCAAAAAGTTTCACTGGCATGACACCTTTAAAGTGTACAAGAAATAAAAAAAAACTAAAAAAAAAAAACTTTCTCCCATGTTATCATCTTAAATTATTCTTCATCTCAGCACCACGACGCATAAATCTATCAGCTTTCTTAAATGTTAAAGTAAAAGTTCTTTTCCATCGGCTGAAATTAAACTGCTCTTTATCAAATAACAATTGTTGGTCATAAAAAGCCAGTCGCTATCAAATAGAATTCGGAGAAGAAAAAAAAACTCTATCAAATGATGATTAAGAGATTCGAACACCATTTTCTACAAGTTACACTTATTGTGCAAGCTTTGCTAACCAAATGCAGAAAACCCCCGCAAACAAACTGAAATGCTTGTAACGAATTATCCCCATTCAAACGGCAAGTCCATTGTTTATAGCACACACACGTTTAAAATCAGCAATGCAGTTAATATTCTCCTTTTCGGGATTTCGCGAGCGATGATTTTTAGTTTTAAGAAGGTGCTCTAAAGTAGCTTGCAGAGCATTAAAGGAAGACGGATGGTCACTATCAAAAGAAATTAAAGAATGCAATATACATGAAGCTATGCTGCTTTTATCCACCTAAAACCTGCCCGAATCCTAGTCGATATCCAAGATACGTGGACAAGCGCGGTTATGACGAAAGTTTTGATAAACACAAAAAGTAAACAACCAAGTAAACAAGTAAACAAAGTAACCTCGATCCGTATCCGGGCCCATACGTAAGCGTGCGAAGTTTTCAAGAAGGTTTTGAGAACAACACACGGATCAGTTGGTCTGGCAATGAATCTATTACAGTAGTTGCCAATACGCAAGAAGGCCGTTCTGCTCGGGGTTTCGCTTGCTTTAAAAGTTGGCAACTTGCCAAGATCACAGTGAAATGTTCTCAAAATTTTCCATGCTTCTCTTTCGTTTATAAGTAATATTTGTTCTAGTTTTACGTGATTTCGTTTCCTTTCTGAATGACTTTTCTCGAGTTTTATAGATAATTAATGAGTCAACTTAGTCAACTAGTTTCCCTTTCGTTAATAAGTAGTATTCGGTCTAGTTTTACGCGATTTCTCGTTTCCTTTGTGAATGACTTTTCTCGAATTTTAGCTAACACCATTTCAGCACCCGTTGAAGCTGACACAGAATGGTGCGCGCTTGGCGTGGAACGCTGAAGCAGCCCTTCGCGATTAAGCTCTTCAAAGTAAGACTCTTCTTGCGTTTGTTTTTTTCTCGTCTCCTTGTTTTGCTTTTGCTGTTTTCTTATTTTTCTCTTCTTCTCTTTTAATGGATTTCAAGTTTGCAACATGATGTCAATAGTGAAGTAATAGCAAAATCACGATTCTTTTTTTTCCAAAAGTAGCTAAGCTACTCTCGTCATTACACTTATTGTGACGTAGGTTTCTGTAGCTATTTGTGACGAAGGATCTTTTTAATGCTTTTGGCGGGGGATTCGAATTTGAACTTGAATTTTCGTCTAGGGCATCTGGAACGCGCATCCACGCTACGCGACACGCACTGTCATGGTCAAGGACAACGACGTCGACAACGCGTTCGGCTTCCTCAACAAGTTTGAACTCGTTTTGTCTGTTTAACTTAAAAGAGCGTAAATGAAACAACCCAAGAGAGCATGGGTGATTTATAGAGACACGCGATTACAATGGTTAAGAAAATTAACATTTATTACAGTTGAATTTAATGCTCCTTTAAAGGCGCGATACTGTTTAACAAGCCACGTAAATTGCCGAAAATGATAACTAAATATTTAAAATGAATGTCCAGCTTTTTCTTACTTGGAACTTTCTAGTTTTAATTTGGTTCAGAATAGCGTAAATATGCATATTTGGTTGATCTTGAACTTTATGTGCCAAATTTTTGCCCCAGAAGCGCGGCGCTTTTTAGGAGGATAGTTATAGAATCCTTTTTTCCTTGGAACCATTGTTCTTATCATAGGTATCAGCGGGGCTTTTGCTTTTCGAGTGAAATATCCACGGGTTTTTTTCTTCAATAAACACTTCCCAAAACTACGTACTGCAACAATAATTACTTCATCATTTATGTCAATAGTGAGCGACGTTGAATGGAATTATTGTTCAGTTTAATTATTTTATATCAATTAAAATAATAAAACCGATTTGAAATTCCCGCCCTTGTTCAGACTGATGGATTCGGAAGGCCTGCTCTCCATCATCCGCCGTACCCAATTCTATCAGAAGCCATGCATGCAGCGGAAGGCTCTTTCTATCCAAGTTAGTTCGCTTTATTTCTCTTCTCTCTCCCTCACTCTCTCTTTTTCTCTCTCCCTCACTCTCTCTTTTTTTCTCTCTCTCCCTCTTTCTCTCTCTCTCTCTCTCTCTCTCTCTCTCTCTCTCTCCCTCCCTATCTGTCTTTCTCTCACTTTTTCATAACGAATACCTATTGAAATGAAGTGCCGCCATTTAATAATAGTAATTTAAAAGTTATTTATACCGTAGAATGCTAAGAAAACTAAAAGGGAAACCTATGTGTCCAATTTGACTACATTCTTTATCATTTTAGCTAAAGAGCCTACAAAACATTGCTGATATACTGTTGTTCGAAGAACTGTGATGCCTATTTTCTTTCCGTTTTTACTCATCTAATCTTGAATTTTGAGGTGCTATTTTAGCACTTTTTGTTAGAGTATCAGATTAGAAAATGGAATCCATGAAGTTTAGCTTTCGCTTCTCGTGATATATTTTGAATAACTCGCGCAAGTTTCAGTAGCCATTCCGTTTTTCTCTACAAAACGTCAGGTTTAAAATGGATATTTTGTGAAACTCTTCATTTTTAATCTCTCTTTTTTTAGCATAAAAAAAATCAAAAAAAAATTCCGCTTCTTCAGGCGTCTACGGCCATCTTCAGAGAAGACATGAACGGCAAGATGAGGTTTCTGATGAGGAAGAATCGCCAAGACGCGTATCCTGGCCAGATCACCAGCTAATCTAAACTCAATCAGTATCGGATGCTGTTTTTTCAGTCGGCACTTCCGATTAGCTTGATTTAAAATGTTGACATCGGTAGTAAGAGAAAACTACAAATATGTATTGTTCTGTTGTAATTTACACATGCTTTACAAATAAGAATAAGAATGTAATATATTCCTTCATTATAAGACATCATGAAACTTGGCGTAACGAGAAGTAGAAGAAGGGCACTTTTTTTGGCGAAAGGAAAGCTGAAATTATAAATGGCTAATCTGATGAATTGGTTGAAGCTTGTAACCGTTACAGTACTCATGCAACTGTTACAGCAATCTTGTACTATTACAGTAACCTGGTGAACTTGATGTATATTAAAGAAGTATGCTCCGTAGAGACTCTCGAAACGAGGAGTCGGCACTATGCAGTCGGAATAGGAGACCTTATCTGACCATGAGGGAGAGGAGTACATGATGAACATGTGAGAGAGAACTATGAAAAGAGAGAGAGAGAGAGAGAGCTTTGAAGAAAGAGAGAGCTATGAAGAGAGAGAGAGAGAGAGTTAGAAACAGAGATAGAGATGGAAACTAGAGAGAGAGAAAGAAGGCTAGAGAAAGAAGGATAGAGATTGAAAGGAGAAAGAGAGAGAGAGAGATTCAGAAACAGAGATAGAGATGGAAACTAGAGAGAGAAAGAAGGCTAGAGAAAGAAGGATAGAGATTGAAAGGAGAGAGAGAGAGAGAGAGAGAGAGAGAAAGACATTGGCCCACTTCCTTCCCGTGTTTCCTCGATTCCAATCTCTGCTGGAAAAGAATCCTGCAGCTCTTCGTGCTGAATATCGCCCACGTCAGCTCGGCCGTCCTTGAACTAACAATGGTCAAGAAACTTTGTCGCCTGCAGTCTCTTTATCGCTCTCTCGCTCTCTTTCTCTCTCCCCTTTCTCTCTCTCCAACTTCCTCCTCTCTCTCTCTCTGTCCTCCTCTTGCCTTCTCTCTCTCACTCTCTTCCTCTGTCTCTCTCTCTATCCCTCTCTCTATCTCAATAACTCTCAATCTTTCTCTCCAACACCAACTTGCATCCTCCATACGTGAACTCCTTCACTGTGTCTTTTCCGTTGCTGCTCCTCCCACATCTTGCCGAGTTCCGCATAGAGCCTGCTGCCCGTAAGTGGCCGTATCGTCTCCTCTCAATTTATCGCTTTTTCCCCTTTTAAATATCAAGAACAGATCAATACCATATTTTGTATTTAAGCTCTTTTTGTATGTCAGTCATTTTAATATTAAGAGATAGATCAAATCCATTTTTTAAAGTTCTGTTTTAAGTAAGTTTTCTTAATATATGAGGTTCTTTGTTATGAAATATGTCCTTATTCGTCTTTCTACTTATTCAATACCTTGGCCGTTCTTTTTCTGAAAGAGAGAGAAAGAGAGAGAAAGAGAGAGAGAGCGAGAGAGAGCGAGAGAGAAACACGAACCAATTGGAGCGAGAATGAGAAAGTCGACCGTGTGCCGATATCGAAGAAAGCAGTCGAGGTAGACTTCCTTCATATAGCAGCAGGATGAATATAAAGATATCTACTCTATATCTACTTCACTCTCTTTCGGTCCCACACTTTCCCTCCCTTCTCTCTCTCTCCCTTCTCTCTCACTCTCTCCCCTCTCTCTCTCTCACTATCTCCCCTCTCTCTCCCTCTCACTCTCTCCCCTTTCTCTCTCACTCTCTCCCCTCTCTCCCTCTCTCACTCTCTCTCTCTCTCACTCTCTCCCCTTTCTCTCTCACTCTCTCCCCTCTCTCCCTCTCTCACTCTCTCCCCTCTCTCCCTCTCTCACTCTCTCCCCTCTCTCCCTCTCTCACTCTCTCCCCTCTCTCTCACTCCACCTGAATCGCCACTTCGGCAGCCCGTCTCAGCGCGAGTTCAGGAAAGCGATGCGAGCCGAACCACGGCGTGACTTCTGCCATGCCATTCTCCTTGTACGCCGTCAACAGTCTACATTAAAAAAAAAATTTCCTGGCAAAATTTTCTAATTTAATTAGTCCCGAAGAAGCACTATGTAGGTGGTACCTGTAGACCGAATGTCGCGTGTTCTGATGGAAAGCATGCACAAATACACGGTGCTCATGCGAGTTGCGGAAGACTTCGACAAGCCTCTGTGGAAGAATGGTGTTACTTTGAAGAAATTAAAATTATATGAATGTATATAGATCAAGAAGATAAACTAATGAATTTGAGTGATTAAATGTCATATGAATGTTAAATATTATTTAAAAATTTAAAAATCTAAGATTAAAAATTAGAAATTCAACCAACCTCGATGCTCACCTCTTCCGAGAGGGGCGGCAGGCAACGGACGATTCGATGGCCATGAGGCACTCGAGGCGGGGAGATCGTGTCGAAGCGGAGCTGAAGTCAAAATATTATCTCTCTCACTCTCCTTCTCTCTCTCACTCTCTCTCTCTCTCTCGTTCTCTATTTCTCCCTCTCTCTCTCTCTCTCTCTCTCTCTCTCTCTCTCTCTTCACCTCTCTATCTCACTTTCACAATCTCGCTCACGTCCTCTCTCTAAAACTCTCCACCCCTCTCCCTCTCTACCTCGCTCTCCCTCTCTCCCTTAATCTCTCTCTATATCTCCTTCCCTATCTCTCTATTCTCTCTCTCTCTCGCTGTCTCATTCTCCCCTCCTTCTCTCTCTCTCGATCTCCCTCCTTCTCTGCCTCTTTCCCTCAATCCCCTCTCTTTCTCTCTCTCTCTCTGACCCGTAGACTGACGCGCCCAACGATCTTCTCGAGTAGCCGACTCGGCCTCCTCTCCATCGTAATTCGAATGCCTCCATCGATGACATCATTGGCCGGATACTCGACCTTTACTACTGATCTCTTTGATCTCTTCAGTTCAGAAAACCCGCCAGATATCGGATGCGCGTCTTCCGCATCCGATACTTGCCGGCTTTCTTGAACCCTTGCCAACCTTGTCGTCGAGAGTTGCCTCGCCAATGTAGAGCCGGCGACTCCAGGCGCCCTTGTGCAGAAGGGTTGACGCGGGCGTTAGACTTAAATTTAACCAATAAAAAGAAGTTAAAATGGATCATTCATGGCCATACCATAAGCAATGTTCATATTCCTTTCTCCTCCTCACAGCGTCCACTCACTCTTGTCATTTCTTCTTAACTCTCACAAGTTCTTCTCGCTCTTCTATCTCTTGACCTAATAAGCTCGTTTTGCTGTCTTTCACGCACATCTTTCCTTTATCTCCCTCTCGCTCTTTCTCCCCTCCCTCTTTTTCTCTCCCACGCTCTCACTCATTCTCTCTCTCTCTCTCTCTCTCTCTCACACGAAGGCCGTCTCCTGTCCGCTTGCAACGTGCATGAGATGAAGCTGCCTGTCTGGTTCGATGGCTTCAGATGATGCATGGAAGAGGATAGACACCGTGCAGCTGAAAATGATAAACATCCTCATTTTCATCCCTTCTCGTCTTCCTTAATTTTCATTGTTTACAAAACGTTGAGGACAGTATTCCCTGAACATTTTATCCCTCTCTCTCTCTCTCTCTCTCTCTCTATCTATCTATCTCTCTATCTCTGTCCCGTTTTCTCTCTCTCTCTCTCTCTCTCTCTGTCTCGATAGCTCTTTCTCAGCCTCTCATTCTCTCTCTCTCTCTCTCTCTCACTTTCTCTCTCGCTCCCACTCGTATCCCACTATGAAGTTCGTTCGGTCCTATAACATAAGTAACTGTGTCCTTCACATAATCAGCCCAAATATATACATTTTTTTTTTTGTTAGATTTTGTTTTTTGAGGGACAAACTTATCGCGGAGATGCGCAGAAAGTATGAGCACCTCATGGAGGATTCGATGAAGAAGCCAGTAATGCAAGGAGAATAGCAGAATGTAGAAGGCGCATAAAAAAATGACGATTTCTGTGACGAATTAATTATTTAGTTAATTAATTAATTAATTAGTAAAATAATTAAGCAAGTCATTAATGATCAATGTAAGATTTCATGATTGGCCGGGATGC
>CALZFC010000132.1:187500-297500 GCA_945643635.1 Allodiplogaster sudhausi
CCGATCCTCGCCGGTCCTTGTTGATTCGATTCGACTCGATTCGATTCGATTCGATTCGATTCGATTCGATTCGATTCGATTCGATTCGATTTGATTCGATTCGATTCGATTCGATTCGAATCGATTGAATTGAATTGAATTGAGTTGAATTAAATTGAATTGAATTGAGTTGAATTGAATTGAATTGAATAACACGGGAACGACACGGGAACAACACGGGAACAAGACGGGAACGACATGGGAACGACCCGCGAATAATACGGGAACAACACGGGAACAAGACGGGAACGACATGGGAACGACCCGGGAATAATACGGGAACAACACGGGAACAATACTGGAACGACATGGGAACAACCCGGGAATAATACGGGAACAACACGGGAACAATACTGGAACGACATGGGAACAACCCGGGAACAAGACGGGAACGACACGGTCCTCGTCGGTCCTCGTCGGTCTTCGTTGATTCGATTCGATTCGATTCGATTCGATTCGATTCAATTCGATTCGATTCGCTTCAATTCGATTCGATTCGATTGAATTGAATTGAGTTGAATTGAATTGAATTGAATTGAGTTGAATTGAATTGTATTGAATTGAGTTGTATTGAATTGAATTGAATAACACGGGAACGACACGGGAACAACACGGGAACAAGACGGGAACGACATGGGAACGACCCGGGAATAATACGGGAACGACACCGGAACAATACTGGAACGACATGGGAACGACCCGGGAATAACTAGCGAACAACACGGGAACAATACTGGATCGACATGGGAACGACCTGGGAACAAAACGGGAACGAGACGGTCCTCGTCGGTTCTCGTCGGTCCTCGTCGGTCCTCGACTGTCCTGGCCGATCCTCGCCGGTCCTTGTTGATTCGATTCGACTCGATTCGATTCGATTCGATTCGATTCGATTCGATTCGATTCGATTCGATTCGATTCGATTCGATTTGATTCGATTCGATTCGATTCGATTCGAATCGATTGAATTGAATTGAATTGAGTTGAATTAAATTGAATTGAATTGAGTTGAATTGAATTGAATTGAATAACACGGGAACGACACGGGAACAACACGGGAACAAGACGGGAACGACATGGGAACGACCCGCGAATAATACGGGAACAACACGGGAACAAGACGGGAACGACATGGGAACGACCCGGGAATAATACGGGAACAACACGGGAACAATACTGGAACGACATGGGAACAACCCGGGAATAATACGGGAACAACACGGGAACAATACTGGAACGACATGGGAACAACCCGGGAACAAGACGGGAACGACACGGTCCTCGTCGGTCCTCGTCGGTCTTCGTTGATTCGATTCGATTCGATTCGATTCGATTCGATTCAATTCGATTCGATTCGCTTCAATTCGATTCGATTCGATTGAATTGAATTGAGTTGAATTGAATTGAATTGAATTGAGTTGAATTGAATTGTATTGAATTGAGTTGAATTGAATTGAATTTAATAACACGGGAACGACACGGGAACAACACGGGAACAAGACGGGAACGACATGGGAACGACCCGGGAATAATACGGGAACGACACCGGAACAATACTGGAACGACATGGGAACGACCCGGGAATAACTAGCGAACAACACGGGAACAATACTGGATCGACATGGGAACGACCTGGGAACAAAACGGGAACGAGACGGTCCTCGTCGGTTCTCGTCGGTCCTCGTCGGTCCTCGTCGGTCCTCGCCGGTCCTCGTCGGTCCTCGTCGGTCCACGTTGATTCGATTCGATTCGATTCGATTCGAATCGATTGAATTGAATTGAATTGAGTTGAATTAAATTGAATTGAATTGAGTTGAATTGAATTGAATTGAATAACACGGGAACGACACGGGAACAACACGGGAACAAGACGGGAAAGACATGGGAACGACCCGCGAATAATACGGGAACAACACGGGAACAAGACGGGAACGACATGGGAACGACCCGGGAATAATACGGGAACAACACGGGAACAATACTGGAACGACATGGGAACGACCCGGGAACAAAACGGGAACGACACGGTCCTCGTCGGTCCTCGTCGGTCCTCGTCGGTCCTCGACTGTCCTGGCCGATCCTCGCCGGTCCTTGTTGATTCGATTCGACTCGATTCGATTCGATTCGATTCGATTCGATTCGATTCGATTCGATTCGATTCGATTCGATTCGATTCGATTCGATTCGATTTGATTCGATTCGATTCGATTCGATTCGAATCGATTGAATTGAATTGAATTGAGTTGAATTAAATTGAATTGAATTGAGTTGAATTGAATTGAATTGAATAACACGGGAACGACACGGGAACAACACGGGAACAAGACGGGAACGACATGGGAACGACCCGCGAATAATACGGGAACAACACGGGAACAAGACGGGAACGACATGGGAACGACCCGGGAATAATACGGGAACAACACGGGAACAATACTGGAACGACATGGGAACAACCCGGGAATAATACGGGAACAACACGGGAACAATACTGGAACGACATGGGAACAACCCGGGAACAAGACGGGAACGACACGGTCCTCGTCGGTCCTCGTCGGTCTTCGTTGATTCGATTCGATTCGATTCGATTCGATTCGATTCAATTCGATTCGATTCGCTTCAATTCGATTCGATTCGATTGAATTGAATTGAGTTGAATTGAATTGAATTGAATTGAGTTGAATTGAATTGTATTGAATTGAGTTGAATTGAATTGAATTTAATAACACGGGAACGACACGGGAACAACACGGGAACAAGACGGGAACGACATGGGAACGACCCGGGAATAATACGGGAACGACACCGGAACAATACTGGAACGACATGGGAACGACCCGGGAATAACTAGCGAACAACACGGGAACAATACTGGATCGACATGGGAACGACCTGGGAACAAAACGGGAACGAGACGGTCCTCGTCGGTTCTCGTCGGTCCTCGTCGGTCCTCGTCGGTCCTCGCCGGTCCTCGTCGGTCCTCGTCGGTCCACGTTGATTCGATTCGATTCGATTCGATTCGATTCGATTCGAATCGATTGAATTGAATTGAATTGAGTTGAATTAAATTGAATTGAATTGAGTTGAATTGAATTGAATTGAATAACACGGGAACGACACGGGAACAACACGGGAACAAGACGGGAAAGACATGGGAACGACCCGCGAATAATACGGGAACAACACGGGAACAAGACGGGAACGACATGGGAACGACCCGGGAATAATACGGGAACAACACGGGAACAATACTGGAACGACATGGGAACGACCCGGGAACAAAACGGGAACGACACGGTCCTCGTCGGTCCTCGTCGGTCCTCGTCGGTCCTCGACTGTCCTGGCCGATCCTCGCCGGTCCTTGTTGATTCGATTCGACTCGATTCGATTCGATTCGATTCGATTCGATTCGATTCGATTCGATTCGATTTGATTCGATTCGATTCGATTCGATTCGAATCGATTGAATTGAATTGAATTGAGTTGAATTAAATTGAATTGAATTGAGTTGAATTGAATTGAATTGAATAACACGGGAACGACACGGGAACAACACGGGAACAAGACGGGAACGACATGGGAACGACCCGCGAATAATACGGGAACAACACGGGAACAAGACGGGAACGACATGGGAACGACCCGGGAATAATACGGGAACAACACGGGAACAATACTGGAACGACATGGGAACAACCCGGGAATAATACGGGAACAACACGGGAACAATACTGTAACGACATGGGAACAACCCGGGAACAAGACGGGAACGACACGGTCCTCGTCGGTCCTCGTCGGTCTTCGTTGATTCGATTCGATTCGATTCGATTCGATTCGATTCAATTCGATTCGATTCGCTTCAATTCGATTCGATTCGATTGAATTGAATTGAGTTGAATTGAATTGAATTGAATTGAGTTGAATTGAATTGTATTGAATTGAGTTGAATTGAATTGAATTGAATAACACGGGAACGACACGGGAACAACACGGGAACAAGACGGGAACGACATGGGAACGACCCGGGAATAATACGGGAACGACACCGGAACAATACTGGAACGACATGGGAACGACCCGGGAATAACTAGCGAACAACACGGGAACAATACTGGATCGACATGGGAACGACCTGGGAACAAAACGGGAACGAGACGGTCCTCGTCGGTTCTCGTCGGTCCTCGTCGGTCCTCGACTGTCCTGGCCGATCCTCGCCGGTCCTTGTTGATTCGATTCGACTCGATTCGATTCGATTCGATTCGATTCGATTCGATTCGATTCGATTCGATTCGATTTGATTCGATTCGATTCGATTCGATTCGAATCGATTGAATTGAATTGAATTGAGTTGAATTAAATTGAATTGAATTGAGTTGAATTGAATTGAATTGAATAACACGGGAACGACACGGGAACAACACGGGAACAAGACGGGAACGACATGGGAACGACCCGCGAATAATACGGGAACAACACGGGAACAAGACGGGAACGACATGGGAACGACCCGGGAATAATACGGGAACAACACGGGAACAATACTGGAACGACATGGGAACAACCCGGGAATAATACGGGAACAACACGGGAACAATACTGGAACGACATGGGAACAACCCGGGAACAAGACGGGAACGACACGGTCCTCGTCGGTCCTCGTCGGTCTTCGTTGATTCGATTCGATTCGATTCGATTCGATTCGATTCAATTCGATTCGATTCGCTTCAACTCGATTCGATTCGATTGAATTGAATTGAGTTGAATTGAATTGAATTGAATTGAGTTGAATTGAATTGTATTGAATTGAGTTGAATTGAATTGAATTGAATAACACGGGAACGACACGGGAACAACACGGGAACAAGACGGGAACGACATGGGAACGACCCGGGAATAATATATATATATATATATATATATATATATATATACATATACAAAAAGAGATACAAAACTTAAGTTGAATTGAATTGAATTGAGTTGAATTGAATTGAATTGAATAACACGGGAACGACACGGGAACAACACGGGAACAAGACGGGAACGACATGGGAACGACTCGGGAATAATACGGGAACAACACGGGAACAAGACGGGAACGACATGGGAACGACCCGGAAATAATACGGGAACGACACCGGAACAATACTGCAACGACATGGGAACGACCCGGGAATAACACGGGAACAACACGGGAACAATACTGGAACGACATGGGAACGACCCGGGAACAAAACGGGAACGACACGGTCCTCGTCGGTCCTCGTCGGTCCTCGACTGTCCTGGCCGATCCTCGCCGGTCCTTGTTGATTCGATTCGACTCGATTCGATTCGATTCGATTCGATTCGATTCGATTCGATTCGATTCGATTCGATTCGATTTGATTCGATTCGATTCGATTCGATTCGAATCGATTGAATTGAATTGAATTGAGTTGAATTAAATTGAATTGAATTGAGTTGAATTGAATTGAATTGAATAACACGGGAACGACACGGGAACAACACGGGAACAAGACGGGAACGACATGGGAACGACCCGCGAATAATACGGGAACAACACGGGAACAAGACGGGAACGACATGGGAACGACCCGGGAATAATACGGGAACAACACGGGAACAATACTGGAACGACATGGGAACAACCCGGGAATAATACGGGAACAACACGGGAACAATACTGGAACGACATGGGAACAACCCGGGAACAAGACGGGAACGACACGGTCCTCGTCGGTCCTCGTCGGTCTTCGTTGATTCGATTCGATTCGATTCGATTCGATTCGATTCAATTCGATTCGATTCGCTTCAATTCGATTCGATTCGATTGAATTGAATTGAGTTGAATTGAATTGAATTGAATTGAGTTGAATTGAATTGTATTGAATTGAGTTGAATTGAATTGAATTGAATAACACGGGAACGACACGGGAACAACACGGGAACAAGACGGGAACGACATGGGAACGACCCGGGAATAATACGGGAACGACACCGGAACAATACTGGAACGACATGGGAACGACCCGGGAATAACTAGCGAACAACACGGGAACAATACTGGATCGACATGGGAACGACCTGGGAACAAAACGGGAACGAGACGGTCCTCGTCGGTTCTCGTCGGTCCTCGTCGGTCCTCGACTGTCCTGGCCGATCCTCGCCGGTCCTTGTTGATTCGATTCGACTCGATTCGATTCGATTCGATTCGATTCGATTCGATTCGATTCGATTCGATTCGATTCGATTCGATTCGATTTGATTCGATTCGATTCGATTCGATTCGAATCGATTGAATTGAATTGAATTGAGTTGAATTAAATTGAATTGAATTGAGTTGAATTGAATTGAATTGAATAACACGGGAACGACACGGGAACAACACGGGAACAAGACGGGAACGACATGGGAACGACCCGCGAATAATACGGGAACAACACGGGAACAAGACGGGAACGACATGGGAACGACCCGGGAATAATACGGGAACAACACGGGAACAATACTGGAACGACATGGGAACAACCCGGGAATAATACGGGAACAACACGGGAACAATACTGGAACGACATGGGAACAACCCGGGAACAAGACGGGAACGACACGGTCCTCGTCGGTCCTCGTCGGTCTTCGTTGATTCGATTCGATTCGATTCGATTCGATTCGATTCAATTCGATTCGATTCGCTTCAATTCGATTCGATTCGATTGAATTGAATTGAGTTGAATTGAATTGAATTGAATTGAGTTGAATTGAATTGTATTGAATTGAGTTGAATTGAATTGAATTGAATAACACGGGAACGACACGGGAACAACACGGGAACAAGACGGGAACGACATGGGAACGACCCGGGAATAATACGGGAACGACACCGGAACAATACTGGAACGACATGGGAACGACCCGGGAATAACTAGCGAACAACACGGGAACAATACTGGATCGACATGGGAACGACCTGGGAACAAAACGGGAACGAGACGGTCCTCGTCGGTTCTCGTCGGTCCTCGTCGGTCCTCGTCGGTCCTCGCCGGTCCTCGTCGGTCCTCGTCGGTCCACGTTGATTCGATTCGATTCGATTCGATTCGATTCGATTCGAATCGATTGAATTGAATTGAATTGAGTTGAATTAAATTGAATTGAATTGAGTTGAATTGAATTGAATTGAATAACACGGGAACGACACGGGAACAACACGGGAACAAGACGGGAAAGACATGGGAACGACCCGCGAATAATACGGGAACAACACGGGAACAAGACGGGAACGACATGGGAACGACCCGGGAATAATACGGGAACAACACGGGAACAATACTGGAACGACATGGGAACGACCCGGGAACAAAACGGGAACGACACGGTCCTCGTCGGTCCTCGTCGGTCCTCGTCGGTCCTCGACTGTCCTGGCCGATCCTCGCCGGTCCTTGTTGATTCGATTCGACTCGATTCGATTCGATTCAATTCGATTCGATTCGATTCGATTCGATTCGATTCGATTCGATTCGATTTGATTCGATTCGATTCGATTCGATTCGAATCGATTGAATTGAATTGAATTGAGTTGAATTAAATTGAATTGAATTGAGTTGAATTGAATTGAATTGAATAACACGGGAACGACACGGGAACAACACGGGAACAAGACGGGAACGACATGGGAACGACCCGCGAATAATACGGGAACAACACGGGAACAAGACGGGAACGACATGGGAACGACCCGGGAATAATACGGGAACAACACGGGAACAATACTGGAACGACATGGGAACAACCCGGGAATAATACGGGAACAACACGGGAACAATACTGGAACGACATGGGAACAACCCGGGAACAAGACGGGAACGACACGGTCCTCGTCGGTCCTCGTCGGTCTTCGTTGATTCGATTCGATTCGATTCGATTCGATTCGATTCAATTCGATTCGATTCGCTTCAATTCGATTCGATTCGATTGAATTGAATTGAGTTGAATTGAATTGAATTGAATTGAGTTGAATTGAATTGTATTGAATTGAGTTGAATTGAATTGAATTGAATAACACGGGAACGACACGGGAACAACACGGGAACAAGACGGGAACGACATGGGAACGACCCGGGAATAATACGGGAACGACACCGGAACAATACTGGAACGACATGGGAACGACCCGGGAATAACTAGCGAACAACACGGGAACAATACTGGATCGACATGGGAACGACCTGGGAACAAAACGGGAACGAGACGGTCCTCGTCGGTTCTCGTCGGTCCTCGTCGGTCCTCGACTGTCCTGGCCGATCCTCGCCGGTCCTTGTTGATTCGATTCGACTCGATTCGATTCGATTCGATTCGATTCGATTCGATTCGATTCGATTCGATTCGATTTGATTCGATTCGATTCGATTCGATTCGAATCGATTGAATTGAATTGAATTGAGTTGAATTAAATTGAATTGAATTGAGTTGAATTGAATTGAATTGAATAACACGGGAACGACACGGGAACAACACGGGAACAAGACGGGAACGACATGGGAACGACCCGCGAATAATACGGGAACAACACGGGAACAAGACGGGAACGACATGGGAACGACCCGGGAATAATACGGGAACAACACGGGAACAATACTGGAACGACATGGGAACAACCCGGGAATAATACGGGAACAACACGGGAACAATACTGGAACGACATGGGAACAACCCGGGAACAAGACGGGAACGACACGGTCCTCGTCGGTCCTCGTCGGTCTTCGTTGATTCGATTCGATTCGATTCGATTCGATTCGATTCAATTCGATTCGATTCGCTTCAATTCGATTCGATTCGATTGAATTGAATTGAGTTGAATTGAATTGAATTGAATTGAGTTGAATTGAATTGTATTGAATTGAGTTGAATTGAATTGAATTGAATAACACGGGAACGACACGGGAACAACACGGGAACAAGACGGGAACGACATGGGAACGACCCGGGAATAATACGGGAACGACACCGGAACAATACTGGAACGACATGGGAACGACCCGGGAATAACTAGCGAACAACACGGGAACAATACTGGATCGACATGGGAACGACCTGGGAACAAAACGGGAACGAGACGGTCCTCGTCGGTTCTCGTCGGTCCTCGTCGGTCCTCGTCGGTCCTCGCCGGTCCTCGTCGGTCCTCGTCGGTCCACGTTGATTCGATTCGATTCGATTCGATTCGATTCGATTCGAATCGATTGAATTGAATTGAATTGAGTTGAATTAAATTGAATTGAATTGAGTTGATTTGAATTGAATTGAATAACACGGGAACGACACGGGAACAACACGGGAACAAGACGGGAAAGACATGGGAACGACCCGCGAATTATACGGGAACAACACGGGAACAAGACGGGAACGACATGGGAACGACCCGGGAATAATACGGGAACAACACGGGAACAACACTGGAACGACATGGGAACAACCCGGGAACAAGACGGGAACGACACGGTCCTCGTCGGTCCTCGTCGGTCCTCGTTGATTGATTCGATTCGATTCGATTCGAGTCCTCGCCGGTCCTCGTCGGTTCTCGTCGGTCCTCGTCGGTCCTCGTCGGTCCTCGTCGGTCCTCGTCGGTCCTCGTCGGTCCTCGTCGGTTCTCGTCGGTCCTCGTCGGTCCTCGCCTGTCCTCGCCGGTCCTCGTTGATTCGATTCGATTCGATTCGATTCGATTCGATTCGATTCGATTCAATTCGATTGAATTGAATTGGATTGAGTTGAATTGAATTGAAATAAATTGAGTTGAATTGAATTGAATTGAATAACACGGGAACGACACGGGAACAACACGGGAACAAGACGTGAACGACATTTGAACGACCCGGGAATAATACGGGAACAACACGGGAACAAGACGGGAACGACATGGGAACGACCTGGGAATAATACGGGAACGACACGGTCCTCGTCGGTCCTCGTCGGTCCTCGTCGGTCCTCGTCGGTCCTCGTCGGTCCTCGTCGGTCCTCGTCGGTCCTCGTCGGTCCTCGTCGGTCCTCGCCTGTCCTCGCCGGTCCTCGTTGATTCGATTCGATTCGATTCGATTCGATTCGATTCGATTCAATTCGATTGAATTGAATTGAATTGAGTTGAATTGAATTGAAATAAATTGAGTTGAATTGAATTGAATTGAATAACACGGGAACGACACGGGAACAACACGGGAACAAGACGTGAACGACATTTGAACGACCCGGGAATAATACGGGAACAACACGGGAACAAGACGGGAACGACATGGGAACGACCTGGGAATAATACGGGAACGACACGGTCCTCGTCGGTCCTCGTCGGTCCTCGTCGGTCCTCGTCGGTCCTCGTCGGTCCTCGTCGGTCCTCGTCGGTCCTCGTCGGTCCTCGTCGGTCCTCGCCTGTCCTCGCCGGTCCTCGTTGATTCGATTCGATTCGATTCGATTCGATTCGATTCGATTCAATTCGATTGAATTGAATTGAATTGAGTTGAATTGAATTGAAATAAATTGAGTTGAATTGAATTGAATTGAATAACACGGGAACGACACGGGAACAACACGGGAACAAGACGGGAACGACATGGGAACGACCCGGGAATAATACGGGAACGACACCGGAACAATACTGGAACGACATGGGAACGACCCGGGAATAACTAGCGAACAACACGGGAACAATACTGGATCGACATGGGAACGACCTGGGAACAAAACGGGAACGAGACGGTCCTCGTCGGTTCTCGTCGGTCCTCGTCGGTCCTCGTCGGTCCTCGCCGGTCCTCGTCGGTCCTCGTCGGTCCACGTTGATTCGATTCGATTCGATTCGATTCGATTCGATTCGAATCGATTGAATTGAATTGAATTGAGTTGAATTAAATTGAATTGAATTGAGTTGAATTGAATTGAATTGAATAACACGGGAACGACACGGGAACAACACGGGAACAAGACGGGAACGACATGGGAACGACCCGGAAATAATACGGGAACGACACCGGAACAATACTGCAACGACATGGGAACGACCCGGGAATAACACGGGAACAACACGGGAACAATACTGGAACGACATGGGAACGACCCGGGAACAAAACGGGAACGACACGGTCCTCGTCGGTCCTCGTCGGTCCTCGTCGGTCCTCGACTGTCCTGGCCGATCCTCGCCGGTCCTTGTTGATTCGATTCGACTCGATTCGATTCGATTCGATTCGATTCGATTCGATTCGATTCGATTCGATTCGATTCGATTTGATTCGATTCGATTCGATTCGATTCGAATCGATTGAATTGAATTGAATTGAGTTGAATTAAATTGAATTGAATTGAGTTGAATTGAATTGAATTGAATAACACGGGAACGACACGGGAACAACACGGGAACAAGACGGGAACGACATGGGAACGACCCGCGAATAATACGGGAACAACACGGGAACAAGACGGGAACGACATGGGAACGACCCGGGAATAATACGGGAACAACACGGGAACAATACTGGAACGACATGGGAACAACCCGGGAACAAGACGGGAACGACACGGTCCTCGTCGGTCCTCGTCGGTCTTCGTTGATTCGATTCGATTCGATTCGATTCGATTCGATTCAATTCGATTCGATTCGCTTCAATTCGATTCGATTCGATTGAATTGAATTGAGTTGAATTGAATTGAATTGAATTGAGTTGAATTGAATTGTATTGAATTGAGTTGAATTGAATTGAATTGAATAACACGGGAACGACACGGGAACAACACGGGAACAAGACGGGAACGACATGGGAACGACCCGGGAATAATACGGGAACGACACCGGAACAATACTGGAACGACATGGGAACGACCCGGGAATAACTAGCGAACAACACGGGAACAATACTGGATCGACATGGGAACGACCTGGGAACAAAACGGGAACGAGACGGTCCTCGTCGGTTCTCGTCGGTCCTCGTCGGTCCTCGACTGTCCTGGCCGATCCTCGCCGGTCCTTGTTGATTCGATTCGACTCGATTCGATTCGATTCGATTCGATTCGATTCGATTCGATTCGATTCGATTCGATTCGATTCGATTCGATTTGATTCGATTCGATTCGATTCGATTCGAATCGATTGAATTGAATTGAATTGAGTTGAATTAAATTGAATTGAATTGAGTTGAATTGAATTGAATTGAATAACACGGGAACGACACATGAACAACACGGGAACAAGACGGGAACGACATGGGAACGACCCGCGAATAATACGGGAACAACACGGGAACAAGACGGGAACGACATGGGAACGACCCGGGAATAATACGGGAACAACACGGGAACAATACTGGAACGACATGGGAACAACCCGGGAATAATACGGGAACAACACGGGAACAATACTGGAACGACATGGGAACAACCCGGGAACAAGACGGGAACGACACGGTCCTCGTCGGTCCTCGTCGGTCTTCGTTGATTCGATTCGATTCGATTCGATTCGATTCGATTCAATTCGATTCGATTCGCTTCAATTCGATTCGATTCGATTGAATTGAATTGAGTTGAATTGAATTGAATTGAATTGAGTTGAATTGAATTGTATTGAATTGAGTTGAATTGAATTGAATTTAATAACACGGGAACGACACGGGAACAACACGGGAACAAGACGGGAACGACATGGGAACGACCCGGGAATAATACGGGAACGACACCGGAACAATACTGGAACGACATGGGAACGACCCGGGAATAACTAGCGAACAACACGGGAACAATACTGGATCGACATGGGAACGACCTGGGAACAAAACGGGAACGAGACGGTCCTCGTCGGTTCTCGTCGGTCCTCGTCGGTCCTCGTCGGTCCTCGTCGGTCCTCGTCGGTCCACGTTGATTCGATTCGATTCGATTCGATTCGATTCGATTCGAATCGATTGAATTGAATTGAATTGAGTTGAATTAAATTGAATTGAATTGAGTTGAATTGAATTGAATTGAATAACACGGGAACGACACGGGAACAACACGGGAACAAGACGGGAAAGACATGGGAACGACCCGCGAATAATACGGGAACAACACGGGAACAAGACGGGAACGACATGGGAACGACCCGGGAATAATACGGGAACAACACGGGAACAATACTGGAACGACATGGGAACGACCCGGGAACAAAACGGGAACGACACGGTCCTCGTCGGTCCTCGTCGGTCCTCGTCGGTCCTCGACTGTCCTGGCCGATCCTCGCCGGTCCTTGTTGATTCGATTCGACTCGATTCGATTCGATTCGATTCGATTCGATTCGATTCGATTCGATTCGATTCGATTCGATTCGATTCGATTCGATTCGATTTGATTCGATTCGATTCGATTCGATTCGAATCGATTGAATTGAATTGAATTGAGTTGAATTAAATTGAATTGAATTGAGTTGAATTGAATTGAATTGAATAACACGGGAACGACACGGGAACAACACGGGAACAAGACGGGAACGACATGGGAACGACCCGCGAATAATACGGGAACAACACGGGAACAAGACGGGAACGACATGGGAACGACCCGGGAATAATACGGGAACAACACGGGAACAATACTGGAACGACATGGGAACAACCCGGGAATAATACGGGAACAACACGGGAACAATACTGGAACGACATGGGAACAACCCGGGAACAAGACGGGAACGACACGGTCCTCGTCGGTCCTCGTCGGTCTTCGTTGATTCGATTCGATTCGATTCGATTCGATTCGATTCAATTCGATTCGATTCGCTTCAATTCGATTCGATTCGATTGAATTGAATTGAGTTGAATTGAATTGAATTGAATTGAGTTGAATTGAATTGTATTGAATTGAGTTGAATTGAATTGAATTGAATAACACGGGAACGACACGGGAACAACACGGGAACAAGACGGGAACGACATGGGAACGACCCGGGAATAATACGGGAACGACACCGGAACAATACTGGAACGACATGGGAACGACCCGGGAATAACTAGCGAACAACACGGGAACAATACTGGATCGACATGGGAACGACCTGGGAACAAAACGGGAACGAGACGGTCCTCGTCGGTTCTCGTCGGTCCTCGTCGGTCCTCGTCGGTCCTCGCCGGTCCTCGTCGGTCCTCGTCGGTCCACGTTGATTCGATTCGATTCGATTCGATTCGATTCGATTCGAATCGATTGAATTGAATTGAATTGAGTTGAATTAAATTGAATTGAATTGAGTTGAATTGAATTGAATTGAATAACACGGGAACGACACGGGAACAACACGGGAACAAGACGGGAAAGACATGGGAACGACCCGCGAATAATACGGGAACAACACGGGAACAAGACGGGAACGACATGGGAACGACCCGGGAATAATACGGGAACAACACGGGAACAATACTGGAACGACATGGGAACGACCCGGGAACAAAACGGGAACGACACGGTCCTCGTCGGTCCTCGTCGGTCCTCGTCGGTCCTCGACTGTCCTGGCCGATCCTCGCCGGTCCTTGTTGATTCGATTCGACTCGATTCGATTCGATTCGATTCGATTCGATTCGATTCGATTCGATTCGATTCGATTCGATTTGATTCGATTCGATTCGATTCGATTCGAATCGATTGAATTGAATTGAATTGAGTTGAATTAAATTGAATTGAATTGAGTTGAATTGAATTGAATTGAATAACACGGGAACGACACGGGAACAACACGGGAACAAGACGGGAACGACATGGGAACGACCCGCGAATAATACGGGAACAACACGGGAACAAGACGGGAACGACATGGGAACGACCCGGGAATAATACGGGAACAACACGGGAACAATACTGGAACGACATGGGAACAACCCGGGAATAATACGGGAACAACACGGGAACAATACTGGAACGACATGGGAACAACCCGGGAACAAGACGGGAACGACACGGTCCTCGTCGGTCCTCGTCGGTCTTCGTTGATTCGATTCGATTCGATTCGATTCGATTCGATTCAATTCGATTCGATTCGCTTCAATTCGATTCGATTCGATTGAATTGAATTGAGTTGAATTGAATTGAATTGAATTGAGTTGAATTGAATTGTATTGAATTGAGTTGAATTGAATTGAATTGAATAACACGGGAACGACACGGGAACAACACGGGAACAAGACGGGAACGACATGGGAACGACCCGGGAATAATACGGGAACGACACCGGAACAATACTGGAACGACATGGGAACGACCCGGGAATAACTAGCGAACAACACGGGAACAATACTGGATCGACATGGGAACGACCTGGGAACAAAACGGGAACGAGACGGTCCTCGTCGGTTCTCGTCGGTCCTCGTCGGTCCTCGACTGTCCTGGCCGATCCTCGCCGGTCCTTGTTGATTCGATTCGACTCGATTCGATTCGATTCGATTCGATTCGATTCGATTCGATTCGATTCGATTCGATTTGATTCGATTCGATTCGATTCGATTCGAATCGATTGAATTGAATTGAATTGAGTTGAATTAAATTGAATTGAATTGAGTTGAATTGAATTGAATTGAATAACACGGGAACGACACGGGAACAACACGGGAACAAGACGGGAACGACATGGGAACGACCCGCGAATAATACGGGAACAACACGGGAACAAGACGGGAACGACATGGGAACGACCCGGGAATAATACGGGAACAACACGGGAACAATACTGGAACGACATGGGAACAACCCGGGAATAATACGGGAACAACACGGGAACAATACTGGAACGACATGGGAACAACCCGGGAACAAGACGGGAACGACACGGTCCTCGTCGGTCCTCGTCGGTCTTCGTTGATTCGATTCGATTCGATTCGATTCGATTCGATTCAATTCGATTCGATTCGCTTCAATTCGATTCGATTCGATTGAATTGAATTGAGTTGAATTGAATTGAATTGAATTGAGTTGAATTGAATTGTATTGAATTGAGTTGAATTGAATTGAATTGAATAACACGGGAACGACACGGGAACAACACGGGAACAAGACGGGAACGACATGGGAACGACCCGGGAATAATACGGGAACGACACCGGAACAATACTGGAACGACATGGGAACGACCCGGGAATAACTAGCGAACAACACGGGAACAATACTGGATCGACATGGGAACGACCTGGGAACAAAACGGGAACGAGACGGTCCACGTCGGTTCTCGTCGGTCCTCGTCGGTCCTCGTCGGTCCTCGCCGGTCCTCGTCGGTCCTCGTCGGTCCACGTTGATTCGATTCGATTCGATTCGATTCGATTCGATTCGAATCGATTGAATTGAATTGAATTGAGTTGAATTAAATTGAATTGAATTGAGTTGATTTGAATTGAATTGAATAACACGGGAACGACACGGGAACAACATGGGAACGACCCGGGAATAATACGGGAACAACACGGGAACAACACTGGAACGACATGGGAACAACCCGGGAACAAGACGGGAACGACACGGTCCTCGTCGGTCCTCGTCGGTCCTCGTTGATTGATTCGATTCGATTCGATTCGAGTCCTCGCCGGTCCTCGTCGGTTCTCGTCGGTCCTCGTCGGTCCTCGTCGGTCCTCGTCGGTCCTCGTCGGTCCTCGTCGGTCCTCGTCGGTTCTCGTCGGTCCTCGTCGGTCCTCGCCTGTCCTCGCCGGTCCTCGTTGATTCGATTCGATTCGATTCGATTCGATTCGATTCGATTCGATTTGATTCGATTCGATTCGATTCGATTCGATTCGATTCGATTCGATTCGATTCGAATCGATTGAATTGAATTGAATTGAGTTGAATTGAATTGAATTGAATTGAGTTGAATTGAATTGAATTGAATTGAATTGAGTTGAATTGAATTGAATTGAATAACACGGGAACGACACGGGAACAACACGGGAACAAGACGGGAACGACATGGGAACGACCCGGGAACAAGACGGTAACGACACGGTCCTCGTCGGTACTCGTCGGTCCTCGTCAGTCCTCGCCGGTCCTCGTCGGTCCTCGTCGGTCCTTGTCGGTCCTCGTCGGTCCTGGTCGGTCCTCGTCGGTCCTCGTCGGTCCTCGTCGGTCCTCGTCGGTCCTCGTCGGTCCTCGTCGGTTCGATTCGATTCGATTGAATTGAATTGAGTTGAATTCCAGAATTTGACCAAAATTTGAACATTTGACCAGTATTTGACCAAAATTTGACCAGAATTTTACCAGTTTTTGACCAGAATTTGACAAAATTTTGACCAGAATTTTACGAAAATTTGATAAGAATTTGACCAGTTTTTTACCAGAATTTACCAGAATACCAGAAAAAAGCAGAATCGATCTCGCTAACAGAAGCGCCTAAAAGCGTCCTTTCAAGAAGATCATTTAAAAAAAAGTTGGTCAAAAGGGCGATCAAAACATCTCTATGTCGTAGGAGAAACAGCAGATGAGAACTTTGACAGGCCGTTTGAGAATTGACCACAACGAGAAACCGCCTCCCATATGAATACTCTCTTATGAACGCCCAGATTCATGGGCCTAATACAAGCATTAGGCCGTAACTGCAGAAGCACAACGCTTCTGGTTCTGTCGTTTAGAATGCAGGAGACGAGGGGAGGGATGGATTTTCGAGGATTTATCTTCTGGAACCGCAACAACACTAAAGAACACGCTTTACCGCTGGCGAGGCGGGCGTAGACCAGGAACACAACCGCTCTCGAGGCGGGTGACAACTCACACTGACTAGAAAATGTGCCGAGCACAACCAACAATGACAAGTGCTACGTGACATAATGAAACATTAAAAGACACTAGGAATAATCATAAAGAACCACTAAACTATAATGGCCACTATACAAATGGAACTACACATATTGGAATGAGTGGGCGCAGGGTTTCTAGAGTGGGCCTGCCCACTACAGAACGAGCCCGATGATTTGCGATTCGAACAAAATAATTTATGCATGCATTTCTAGAATGGAGTGATGGCCACAAAAGATCATAAAACGGCGGAGAAGAGGAAGACGGCGGAATTCGTTGTCTGAACATTACTATGAATTCATAACATTGTAATTTAAAAATTAATAAATAAATCTTTGAACAAAAAATATACGTATTATTAAATAATCATAAACTTTGGATCAAATTTAGTCATATTATTAAATAATCATAAAGTATTTAAAAGAAATTATTCAGTATATACGTAAGACGCTGTCAATTAAAATGTTCGCACGAGCTGACTGCTGCAAGGGGAATGCTAGCACTACGAAATAGGCCGTCATTGCGAGCGCAGCGAGAAATTGATGCTATTTTTGGGTTTCGGCTTTGGCACTTTATACCGCCAGACCCTTCAGCACGAGAGAGAGAGAGAGAGAGAAAGAAAGAGAGAGAGAGAGAGAGAGAGAGCGATAAAGAGAGAGAAAGAGAGAATGCTGCCGCCAAGCACCGAAATGGCGGAGGGCAGCAAGCAGAGACACCAGGACGAAGATATAGAATATATGCATTTTGCATAAACATAGAAATATGATATGAGTAACATTAAAATATATCCATGGTACTGAGGGGTATGCATGAAAAGAAAAGATATGAACTTTGCACCGCTGTAATAATTAAAGATTTGACTGATCAATGCGGTCAAGAAGCCTTAAATTCTTTATGCAATTTTTAAAGAAGCAAGATTTTGATCTCTCATTTTTAAATACTCTCTCACTCACTCTGTCCTCCGGCGAGGGTGGCCGGACAGCATGTACCCGGGTGGAAGGTGGATGGATCGGCTAGATCTCGCCGGAGAGTCGTTAGAGACAGAAAAATTGCACTTTTTTCAAGTGAATCAGACGTTCCCCGGCAAAGCAAGCCCCGCGAGTTCTCCCCCCCCCCCTCCCCCCACCCCAAAAAAAACGACACTTTACTACGGCGGCTGCCTTTGAAAACTATGGCGTTTTACTAGAAGATTCCAACGCGGAATATGGACATTTTAGGTACTGTGCTGAATGGAGCTTGCGTGATACATAACGTCATCTTTCATAGGCGATGAAAGTGAGAAGTTCTTTGGGCAAGCAACGAAACTAAACGTGTGAGTGTGTGTTTGAGAGAAAGAGAAAGAGAGAGAGAGAGATAGAGAGCCTATTTTCGAGACTGCTCGTGTCAGTTATGAACAATGTTACTTTTATGTTACCGAGTCAACATTATTTCTCCTAAGTGAACTCAGCTCTCCATATCATCATCAAACCGCAAATTATACATATAAATTTTGTCGAGAATCTTCATTTATTTTTTCTGAAGGATTAAAGCATTGTTCAGCATTCGTGTAGATGGCGATTTACATTTCAACCTTAAACATATCAACTGAACTCCAACTACGAGGTGAAGATGTCAAGATTGCCTGAAAAGTCATGATTCGCACTTGCGATATTGATCGAGATGAATGTGATGTGCTCGTTATCACCGAATTTGTGACGAGGATGTGGATCTTATAATCCATAGTGTCCAAGTTCCAAAATAGCCAAAGAATAGCACAATGTAATTTTATCGTATTGCAAAGGAAGTTTGATGCATAAGCTGTTTGCAGAAAGATTCATCCCCAGTAGATCGATGTCCTCATGCTATCCACAAATAATACCGATTGACGCTAGGGAAGACGCGAATGAGGGAAGAGTGCGCCTACTTAAGCAGACTAGGAGTCGGGAAACGCCAGGTCAGTCCCACAGGATGCAACCCGCACTCTTCTGTCTAGCAGTCGTTTTGCTGGGTGCTTCCGCGCTCACACCAAAGGACCCGCCCTATGGACAGCTGTCCGTGAAAGGCACGAAGCTGGTGGGCGCCAACGGCGAACCCGTCCAACTCATCGGAATGTCGCTGTTCTGGTCTCAGTGGATGGGACAGTACTTCAGCAAGGACACCGTCAACGCACTCGCCTGCCAGTGGGGCGCGAACGTGGTGCGTGCCGTGATGGGCGTCGAACAGGGCGGCTACCTCAGCAACACGCAGAGCGGACTTGCGAAATTGCGCACAGTTGTGGAGGCGGCCATCGAGCGGGGCATGTACGTGCTCATCGACTGGCACACCCACGAGGCACACAACAGCAAGCAGGAGGCGATCAACTTCTTCAAGCAAATGGCCACCGACTACGGCAGGTACCCGCACGTGCTTTACGAGACCTGGAACGAGCCACTCCAGGTATGTCTTTGAGGTTGTCTCTTCGCGGCTTCAGTGAACACTTTAGGTAGACTGGAACAGCGTTCGGAAGCCCTACCACACCGACGTGCTGAAGGCTATTCGCGCCATCGACCCTGACAACGTGGCCGTGCTGGGTACTCCAAATTATTCGGGTGGCTCGGCCATCACCGCCGCCAGCAACTCACCTCTGTCGGGTATGCAGGAATGCACACTTCACTCTCACGTTATGTTGTAATTTAGGCCAGACCAACATTATGTACGTGCAGCACTTCTACTCTGGTACGCACCGCGACGACGATCGAAGTGCCTACTCGAGTGCCGCAGCCAAGATTCCGGTGTTCATTTCGGAGTACGGAATCTCCGAGGCTGACGGCGGCTCCAACGGCCAGATCTACCCGGAAGAGACAAACAAATGGTACGCACTGCTGGACCAAAACAAGGCCTCCTATCTGGCGTGGTCGATCTGCGACAAAAACGAAGGCGCATCGGCGCTCAAGCCTGGCACCCAGGCCAACCAGGTGGGCAACGACGCGCAGTTGTCCCGCTCCGGCGTCTTCCTGAAGAACATGATCAAATCGAAGAAGCTGTTCTCATGCGACGGCAGCCTTCCGTCTCCTCCAGCTCCGGGTCCTGCACCTGCTCCAGGATCCGGCACCATCGTCCGGTACCAACGGAGTGCCTGTCCATGTAAAGACTACGAACTCCTGGCCGGGCGGCGCTCAACTCGACATCGTTATCACCAACAACGGCGCATCGCAGATGTGCTCTGCGCAAGTGAAAATGCAGAAGGATAGCTCGACATCTATCCCCAATTTGTGGGGACTGGAGAATGCCGGCGGCGACCAGTACAAGACGCCCAACTATGTGAAACTCGCGAGTGGTCAGGCCCACTACGCTGGCGCGATCATCAGCGGAACGAAGATCCCGTCCTTCAGCGTCGTCAGCTCCACTCAATGTTAGGGGCTCTAAAGTCCTATGATCCACCCGGTTCGACAGAGAGGGAGAGAAAGACGTCCACCGTCTCTTCTTCTCCAGAACTCCAAAAGCAGTGAACCTCACCGTCGTTACCATTTATGTGTTGCTGATAAACTCTATTCGACTCAGTGAATTGTGTGTATTGGGGGAAAACAGAAGAAGAATGCATGCACATTTTGATGCATCGGCCGGGAAGAGTCAACTTTTCCAAATACTCTCTCTCTCTCTCTCTCTCTCTCTCTTTCTCTCTCTCTCTCTATCTCTTGGAGAAAAAATGATTTAAAGGTGATGATATTTGTGTGCGTTATAACGAAAATTGCTACGAAATGTGATCAATCTAAAAAAGGAGTATCGATGAAGCGACCAAAAAGAAACGAAAGAAAGACTATAAAAGGGTCAATAGAACATCCATTTCGGAAACAGTTTATAATCGTTAATATAATGCAAACTCAATATACACCTTTAATCAGCGGCTAACATATTACAAAAAGCCTGTTTCATTTATTAAGGAAGAACGGCTGATCAGTGAACATGAAGCGTCTGGGAGTCGACCCCGCGAGCGGTGTCCTCGACCCCAAGGAGCCCCTCCTGGTCGCTGTCTCCGGCGCCTTCGCCTACGGCCAGGTTCTAAAAATAAAATACAAAGAAGGAAAGAACATAAATTAAGAATAAAGATAAGAAAGACGCATTTTTTTTCCCAGGAGGACACGAACAACGACCGCATCACCATCGAGTGGAGTAACACCCCGGACGGCGCCGCCAAGCAGTTCCGCCACGAGTGGTTCCAGGGCGACAGCATGGAAGAACCTCCCCATCGAGTACAACCCCTGATTGGCCCCGCCCCGCTCCGAACACAGTGTCACCGCTGAATTTGGCTTCTGTCACGTCCTTCTTCTTGAATAAAGAATATAGAGACAATCTGTAGCTTCTAATTTACTGAACAGGACCTGATTGAACGAGCGTGTTGTAAACTGTGACGTTTGAACGTTCATTTCATTGGCAGTTAAACTCGGTGAGCATGATTCGTCTAGTCAGTCCTGCCTCATTGGCGTAAAATCCAACCGATTCCGTGTACTTTCCAACTTGCCCCAAGACAAGTCGACCCGACGGACTGACTCTTACATATTAGAGACGCCGACCAAGACTTCTTCCACTTATCGAAGTGACATATGTATGTAGATCAAAACTAGAAGTGGTGGAGACAAAAGAGACAGGAGCATACTTAAGCGTAATGTCCTAATCAAATTTTGGAAAAGATTCTTTTTTTTTTCCCGAACAAAGTTTTGATTTTATCACCTTTTTGCACAAATAAAAACAACTTTAATTCGATTATTTAGCTTTTTTTTTATAAAAAGTAATTATTGTCATATATAATATATATTTTTTAAATTTATTAGCTTACATCAAACATTTTCATTTCGCCCTGAAGAGAGCAAGGAGAAGAAAAAAGGGATTAAGTGCGTTGATTTGTCATCCCATCGATCTGCACTCCTTTAAGATTTGAATGCATTCTTTCATAGACAGTAGACAGTCACTGAACAATCAAACTACTTCCGCCTCCTCAATAAGTTGCGCGTTGTCTTTTTGGGCATTTCTGCTTAGTTTGCCGAGATTGAAATTCATGTTTAATAATGTACTCTCCTTGGGCAGGACAATTTGAAGATAAAATATTGATAAACGTTCACCTCTCTCTCATTCGCTGTCCCTCTCACTCACACTCTCTGTTACTCTCTCTTCCTCTTTCTCTTTCTCTTTCTCTCTCATTCTATCTCTCTCACTTGTTCTCCATCTCTCCCTTGTCTTCTTTCTCATTCTTCCTTTCTCTCTCATCCCCTCTCTCTCTCATTTTCATTTTCACAGTCTCTTCCAAGCGTTCAGGTAAGTGTGGACGGGCAGGCAAGTCAAATCTCAAAATTTGTTGGAAATTTTTTGCAGCGGAAAATGTTTTCGTCTCCAGATTGTTGATGATTATGAGATTGCTACAAAGTGCTATTATTTTTGTGCTATTTTTACTGTTGCATCCAGAAGAAGTCAAAGCACAACGTTAAGCTGTATAAACAACAAGGAAGAGTGCGGGAAGGCGAGAGAGAGAGAGAGCGAGAGAGAGGGAGAGAGGTGAGAGAGAGAGAAAGAGAGAGAGAGATAAAGAGAGAGAGAGAGAGGGAGAGAGATAGAGAGAGGGTGAGAGAGTGGGAGAGAAAACGAGAGACTACATGAGTGAGGCGAGAGACAAATGGAAAGAGAATAGACATTTGACATGTCCGAAATAGTCAACAATTGTCAACCTGCAGGCTGACGGTCCAGGGGTCGAAGAGGAGACGGAGTATGCGTAATAGAGAAAAAGAGAGCAATGAGAGTGGGTACTTGAGAAGATAAACCGCATGAAAAGAGAGCGAGAGAGAGAGAGAGAGAAAGAGAGAGAGAGAGAGAGCGAGAGAGAGCGAGAGAGAGATAAAGAGAGAGAGAGAGTGAGAGAGAGAGAGAAAGAGCTACACGGAAGGAGAACAGAGGTTTACTAGTAAGCGGTTTATGTCTGCTGCGCTACCGCTACCATTTTTCTAAACGCCTTGGCAGGAGCGTTCTTCCGTCGCACAGCGTTCTGAATTTTGGGTGATTATTAGGACACTTTTTCTCTATTTCTCTCTAATTTTTTCTCTCTATTTCTCTTTCTCTCTCTCTCTCTTTCTTTCTCTCTCCCCTTCTCTCTCTCTCTGTCTTTCTCTCTCTCTTTCTCTCTTTCTCTCTTTTTCATTCTCTCTCTTATCTCTCTCTCTCTCTCTCCCTCTCTTCAGCCAATAGTCCTTTAGAACGGCGCGATCAAGAGACTTTTACGAAAAAGAACGCAAATACATGCCAGAACTGCAGTCATAGAAGAGTGGGCGGATCGTGTGGCATTGGATTGAGAAAGAGAAAAAGAGAGAGAGAGAGAGAGAGAGAGAGAGAGAGAGAGGGAGAAAGGGCAAGAATGGGAGGAAATAAGAAAAGAGAGTGAGACTGAGACAGTGAAAGTGGGAGATCTTGGCAGTATGTGAAAGTGGGATTAGAGATAGCAGTTTAGAAAGAGTGTGGACTCGGAGTCACTCTACAAGAGATTGGGTATATAAAACGTCTTGGCAGGAGTTAGAACTCACCAGCCCCTCCCTCCTTTCAATATCCCCATAGGTAGAGAGAGTTGGAAATTTATTTTTTTTCATTTATTAAAAGAACTATTTTATTGCCAAAAAAATTTCTGTTATATCTTACAACTTTTTATATCTAATAATTTTTACATGGCTTTTTTTCTCGTTATTTCGGCATATGAGAAATAATATTCGCAATTGTCTTCTTGTCTTTCTATGTCTGCATTTCATATACAACTTTGGTGTGTTTTCCATATTGAGCGTATGTATGTATGCTAGCGATCGAACTTTGGTTTCAATTCATGCATATTTTCGCCCGCATATCCATAGCTACTTTCGTAGCCGCCGTTACTTCGAAAGGAAAATTTGTTTTTTCAAGAATATTAAGTTATTTTCTACAGTTATCAGGTGCACGTGAAAAATTACGCAAATTCAGGAGGAAATAATTATATTACTTTTGTTGTCTTTCATTTTATTTATGATTAAAAATATTTTCAGCCTACGTGCAGATTCCGAGAAAGAGAGAAGAGAGAGAAAGAGAGAAGACAGAGAGAAGAGAGAGAAATGGAACGTCTAAGCAGCCTCGTCATCCCCGACTTTGGCCTTCGCACCCAGGATGTCAAGTACATGCACGTGAACTCGGTGGTGCGAGGCCGAGGCCCCGAGCGTCTCAAGTATCTCGATCTCGAAGGTTTGCGACGAGTTTTCAACTTTATTCCACAATCATTATCGATCTCGATCTCGAAGGTAATCAAAAAAATTTTTATGTATTATACATATGTGCAAAAATCATCCTTGTAACTTATAGGGCAGGAATGAAAATGAGCATTCATTATGTTTCGTAGATATTCCTCCTTTTCAAAAAGCCTACCTGTTTTGGTTTCTATTTTTTATTTGGTTTTTTGTATCGTATACCTTTAATTTTTAAAAAAATCTTTTTTTTTTCATTTTTTGCAAAGAATTTGTTATGGCAGAAAGTGCCAAAATTCTATCATGTAAACACATTTGCAAGTAATTACTCAAGAATGCTCACGGTGAGAGGTTTCTGGATGAAATAGATGATATCATTTTGATCATCCTCTCATGTCTCTTTTTTCTCTCTCTCACCCTCTCTCTCACTCTCTCCTCTCACTCTCTCTCTCTTTCACCCTCTCTCTCTCCATCTCTCTCCCTCACTCTCTCTCTCTCTCGTCATCTATGTATGTCTGTCTCTAGATGTCTGTCTCTCTCTCTATCTCTTTATTTCAGGTCGCTGGTTGCTTTCTGGCTCGTCGATCCCTTACATCTCGGCTACTTTCAATCATCTGCAACGTCTGAACGATGCACAGCTGCCAATGAGGGTATGACGAAGGGAGGGAGAGACAGAGAAAGAGAGGGAAAGAGAAACCGAGAAAGAGAGAGAGAGAGAGAGAGAGAGAGAAAGGCATAAAAATAGATATGGAGGTAAGGAGAGAGAGAGAGACAACAACAAATAGAAAAAGAGAAGAAGAGTCAGAGAGAGAGAGAGAGACAGAGAGACAGAGAAAGAGGAAGGTAGAGAGAGAGCGTGCGAGAGAGAAAGAAACAGAAAGAGAAAAAGAGAGAGAGAGAGAGAGAGAGAGAGAACAAGTTGAGGAGGATTTTCTTCCTCAATTTTCTGTGAGTGTACAATGTAGGCTACTAGTCTCGGTTGATCTCTCTGAGAGAGCGATCTCATATTATTGTGCACACACACAGGCACAACAAGAATCCCAGCACGAACAAGAACAATACGTATACCGAGGGGGGACTTTGTTAGCTGGGCGGGCTACGTAGCCATTTCATGCCAATGTAAACATGGTAGTAGCCATCTCGCTGCTGTGGCATTTTTTGGTTGTTGCCATATTGCAAGAGAGAGAGAAAATGGGAGAGGGAGCGAGGGACAGAAAGAGAGAAAGAGAGAGAGAGAGCGCTAAACAGATAGAGATCATTGATAGAGAGAACGAGAAAGAACGTATGAGGGAGAGAGGGCGAGAGAGAAAAGGTGCAGATGAGAAATAAGAAGCAAAGTAAATGGACGGCAATCGGGGGCGGCAAAGGCCGAGTCCAGTATTAGGGCGGCCATATCTCTCTCAGGAAGAGGAATGAGTAAGAGAGAACTTTCTCTTTTTTTTGTGTGTGCTTTCGGGTTCCACACAAGCGACGTCGACCTTGTGTGTGTGTGCTGAAGGTATTAGAAGTTACTAAATAGCGGACGGGGGTGGGCGACTTACCATTAGCAGGGGGGGCAACCTCGCTTTTTGCAATTCGTTTGCTCTCTCTCTCTCTCTCTCTCTCTCTCCTTTGACTCTCTCTCCTTTGACCCTTTCCTTTCTTTCTCTCTCTCTCTTCACTCTCTCTCTCTCTTTCTCTCTTTCTTTAGCCTTATTACTCTCTTTCACCTTCTCGCTCTCCATACCTGTCATTCTATAACTCTTCTCAAGAAAATGCTCTGAACTTGCCGGCGCCACCATTTCTGAGCCACGATTAGTCTCCGCGGTTCCTTCCTAAATCACTACTGCCCTTCCGCGAGACTGCCATAGAGAGAGATGTTTTATGTCAACAGCGCTTGCTCTCTCGCTGTAGAAGAAAAGTAGAAAGCAAAGTAAAAAAAAATCTTTCAGAGGAGAAAGAAGTAAAAAAAAAATTATGCACACTATCAAATAAAACATGAATAGTTAGTTTCTTATTAAAAGAATTGCAGGTGCAAAGGAAAGTCAATAGGAAGGGCGTATTTTTTTGGAATAACCAAATGAGGCTGAAAAATAGCTTTTTTGAGCGATGAAGTAAATATTTAAAAAAAGTAATTAAATGTTAATTAAATTAATTTTTTTATTTAATAAATTAAAATTTTTTTTATTATTCACAGGATATGTCCGAGCAGCCGCTGAATGCGATCGGCATGGTCGGGTGGGCAAAGTCGTCGCAGGACGTAGAGAGGGACGCGTCGCGCAGCTCGCGCGACGCGTACAAGTCGATGACGCTCCCAAGACGTACTGCCTCTCTCTCTCGCTCCTTCTCTCTCTTGCTCTTCCATTCTCTCTCTCACTCGCTCTCTCTCTCTCTCTCTCTCTCTCTCTCTCTCTGTCTATGCCTCTCTAGCTCTCGCTCTGTTGTTCTTCCTATTACTCTCGCTTGTTCGTCTCACTCCTTCTGCTGTCCTCATCCTTTCTCTCTGGTTCCCTCTCTCTCTCTCTCTCTCTCTCTCTCTCTCTCTCCCCTTCAGGCTCAACCGTCATCACTCGTTCGCGCTCGCCCGTTCGCATCGAGGAGCAGCCGCCGAGTCCGCGCGAGGAGGTCCCATACCGATCGGCTGGATACGGTACTTTGATCTTTGATCTCTGATCATTGATAATTGATCTTTGGTATATAAAACACACTATAAATCATCTGTTCTCAGGCGAAGCGCACATCAAGCGCAAGCTCTCCGTCTCCGAAGCGTCGCCCCGTTCGCGTAGCGCCTCGCCCATCAAGGTCACCACCGACTACGATCGCTCTTCGCGTCGGGACCCGGGATACGGTAGCGCGTCGCCGTCGCCACGCGATAACGGTACGATGATGCAAGAGTGTGCGCCCGGGCTAATATCTTTCTGATAATTGGCGGGAAGTTCAAATTTGAAATTAATTTTTGGCGCCTGCTCAAAAAGAAAAGCTTATCCTAGACTATTTCCTGCTACTATCATTTGAAAGTGTGTGCTGTATAGGGGAGAAAATAGTATTACATAACTTTCGAAGATCTGCTTGCCTCTATCTCTGTGCTATACTACCCTTTTTTTCTTTCCGCCAGAGCCATGACAGCTAACGAATAAACACTTTCCTTCTTTTCGCTGAACTCTTAGCACAAATTCCTTTCAACTCCTTTCGCAGGCCTAGGAAGAGAAGGAATAGACCAAGAATTTCAGATGAAGAGCAAAAAGGGGAATAAAGAATTGAAAGAGAGCGAAGAGAGATATATTATGAAGGAGAGATATAGTGAAGAGAGAAATGAGGGAGAGATATAAAGATGATGAGAGACAGAGAACCAGAGAGAGAGAGAGTGAGTGAGAGAGAGAGCGAGCGAGGATGAGAAAGGAAATGGCAAGGACAAAAGTGGGCGATCATGAAACGGTGGTTCAAAGTGCGTTTTACAATTTAGAGGGATTTGGCACCCAATTTAACCATGTTTAAGGCGCTTATTCGACAAAGTGAAAGTTGGCCTTTTAATCTTTAAAAAAAATGAGGATGAGGACGACAAGTGGAAATGGTTTGGGCTTATGTATTTCTGTACGTGTCAAGTGGCCAGGGCTTGCTAAACTTGTTCAGTTCTGACTTTTAGAGGGAGGGAGAGGGAGGAAGAGAGAGAGAGAGAGAGAGAGAGAGAGAGAGAGAGAAAGAGAGAGAGAGGGTGGAAATGAGAGAGAGAAAATGAGAGAGAGCGACAGAGAGAGACAGAAGAGAGGGGAGGAGAGAGAGAATGCGGGAGAGGAGAGAGAGAAAGTTATTACTTTCAACCCATTGAACATTCCACTTGGCGTCGTTCTCTCCAAGACATCATAATTTGCTGGCACAAATAAAAAAATAAAAATAAATAAATTCACCGAAATCAAATGAGCTCTTGATCTATTGAAATATGAGGGAGAGACTACAATGCATTCAAACATGTTTATGCACATAGAAGAAGTAACTTTTATAGCACAAATTGCTCTGTGAATCGTTGTTTTTTTTTATATTTTAGTTACCGATCCCAATGACCACATTCTACCTTTAACAACGCTCTCCGATAACACCAATAACATTATAATTTATCTTAAGAAATGACGACCAAACCAGCATTATCTACACTTTTTTTCCCTAATTTCCGGCCTTGGCTTACGTTCCTATTTGACGGCCCCTGCTCTGTGTTCTCAATTTCCGGCCCATGCGCAACTTTCCTAATTTACGGCCCTTGCGCTACTTTCCTAATTTACGGCCCTCGTCTCATATCATTTTGCCATTTTACGTACACGCACAGACTTGACCGATCCGTACCGGCCTCCTCATCGTACGCAAGGACTGAGCTCTCGGCCCGCCTCTCGCACACGTCTGCACGACTCGGACTACGACGACACGTATCTTAGGACGGAGAACGAGAATTGTCAGTTAGAAGGAGGCCAAAAAAAAATTCAAGTTTAACAGGATGTTGACACCACGACCTTGCTATTGAGCATGGATACTTTTCCCCCCTTATTTGTTCTCCTTTATTTGCCAATCCTACAATATGTAACATGGCATATGACAAAATAATAAAATGTAAAATCAACCCCTCCAGTTTTTTTGTTGTCGTTGAGAAGCATCTTCTTTTTCCTTTGAAGGACCGAAGACATTGAACGATTTTTTTATATAATTTGTTATGGATTTTAAATGAAGAGATTCCTCTCGGCGATTCCATTGAATATAGCCAACCACAACCTAAACAATACATGCATGCATGCATATAGCTCGCAATTACTCGGACGAACTGCGCGTGATGACGGGCGGCCGCAACGCGTCTCGGAACGCGTCGCGTGACATCTACCGCGAGAAGCGTCACTACTCGGTGTCGCCGCGCTCGCTCGCCGCCTCGTCGCCGCGCTCGCTCGGATCCGCTGGCGAAGATCTTGGATCCGGGTAAGGAAACAAAAAAAAACTTCTTCTTTTTTCTTTCTTTCCTTCTTCTTTTTTAGGCATGGTTGAGTTGGAAAATTTGTTTAAAAAAAATGAAATTTTTTTTCCTAAACGTATTTCACACGAGTATTCTTGTATGCAATATTACCACATCATCATCCATCGCTCAAACACATCCATAGCACATCATCATTTGTTACGTTGTAACTTTGCACCAAAACATGCACGGGTTCAGCGAGGAAGGGGGGGGGAGGATTCTGATAAAGCAGAGCAATATAAAGAGAGAAATAAATGTAGAGAGTAATTGAGAGCGAGCGAGAGAGAGGGACTGATAGAATGAGAGATTAAAAGTGACTGATAGAAAGAGAGATAAAGAGAGAGAGAGAGAGAGTGAGAGAGAGAGAGTGAAAGAGAAAGAGAGCGACAGAGAGAGAATTAGAGAGAGTGAGAGAGAGAGTGAAAGAGAAAGAGAGCGACAGAGAGAGAATTAGAGAGAGTGAGAGAGAGAGTCAAAGAGAAAGAGAGCGACAGAGAGAGAATTAGAGAGAGAGAGAGAGAAAGTAGGAAAGGCTCCACTTCCAGTTCCGAGTTCGGCTCTCCGCGTCCTCGCGATCGCAGCTTTAGCCGCGGCCGCAGCGCCGGCGGCAAGTCGACTCCTCCGCCGGCATCGGACGAGGCATCATTTATTTTATTATTTTAAAAATTTACATTTTTTTTGCTAGTTGCTAAAAAAATGTGACGCCAATTCAAGTGAATATTTTTGGCACACAGAAATTTAATTAACATCAAACACGTAATAAGAAAAAGATGCGAAAATTTGTTCTTTTCTTTATAGTTGGGGATATTTTTAAACATTTTACTTATTATTATTCATAAAAAAATATGCATCACATGAATAAATTACAAATTGCACACAGGTCATCATGATGTCGTACCAGATGAAGAAGACGTCCACGACCGGCTCGCCCGGCACCTACAGACGCAACTGGATTCGCACCTAATGGCCAAACAACCACCAAAACGAGAAAAGCATAAGAGCCTAATTTTGGTGTTGTCAATCGAACGAGCCTTTTCTGTATTTTCCTAAATTGCTTCACGCCAATGGTGTGAAGTACTGTAACTACACGAATATATACATACACCGTAGCTTCAATATATATTCGATGCACTCCGGCTTATTCTTATCGAACACTGCTGCTTGATTATACTGGGATCGTTATTGGTTTTGGTGCTTCTTCTCTACTCTCTCTTCTTTTCTTCTTTTCTTTCTCTCTCTATCTCTCTCATTTCACTGGATAACTGCCGTCTCTGCTCATTTTTCCTCTGCTTCCTTTCCAAGACACTGCCTTCTCCTTCTAGAGAATGCCCCATCAGAATCATTTGTTGATTTGTCGTAACTCGAAGAAGGAGAACTTTTACATCGCGAAAATATCACTTTTAATCGAATAAAGCATAAAAAACTTTTATTACATTTTAAAGATCGAAAATGCAGAGGAGCATTAAATGTTATTTTTTGCTCAGAGGTGGAGACAATTTTATTTATTTTTCTTTATTTCGAAAAGGCGTCAATTATCGGCTGCTGCGGCGGCGCGCCACCAGCGTAGAGATAGAAACTGGAGAGATGAGCTGCGTCTAGAAGCGATGGCGGGAGAAGAGCATTTGGTTGGACGCCTAGGTTGGTGGACGGAATCGAACCCGGACCATGTGGACCATGCCGCTAACGCACTACCCCTAACCCATGCTAACCACATTGGCCGGCAGACTTGCTATGGCTGCTTCCACTTCCACTTCCGCATTTTTCACGCTGGTGGCGATTCTTGAACCAATTCGAGATCTGTGGATGGATATTAACATGCCTTATTTTTGTAAATGTTAATAATATAATTATAAAACAGTCATCCTTGTAAGTTAATTAGCTCTAAAATATATATTTTTTAATTATAAAAACCTGCACAATTTCGAGCTCGGTCACGCGTGAGATCTCACGCTTCTGCTCCAGCGTCGGATAGGGATTGCCCTTGTAGAACTGCTTCAGGAACTAAAATGAGGAATGAACCGGCGAATCGGAAACAGAGGAGCTTTTGTGAAAGAATAACTGAACTATTAGAGGTAACAATGAATTTTTTAAATACGTACATTAAAAAAGTGTGTGCGTAAAACAGTAGAAAGTATTCGTAAAGAATACTTTCTACTACTAAAAAAAAGTAGAAGCAAACAAACCTTTCTGCTGTTCTCCTTGAAGCTGTAAACGGTCTCCTCGCCGTCCCAGATGGACGCGGGCGGTGGATACTTTCGACGCAGTCTGTACTTTTCGACGGCGCCCAGCATCTTTTGGCGCTTTCGTTCGTTCTGTGTTAAAAAAATAGTTCGTAAAAATATCGAGAAAAGTGTTACGTTTATTATCAGAGTTACCTTTTTCTCTGCAAAAATATTATGGCCGAAAAAAAATATGAACCCCACCCCCCTCCAATTATTTCTGACACGATTTGGAATAGCGCTATAGTATACGGTAGGTTTGAGCAGGCTTTTGTTTATTATAAGGAACGACTTCCAGAACTCCTTGTGGTGTGAAAATAATATACAGTATAAAAATTTTGTATCCACTGTATACGTTAGGCTTAGGTGGAGTTTTGTCTGGTTATGATATGGAAGGCGGTCGTAGAAAACGACCACCTCTTCGTGGCGTTTAAATAATATCATTGAGCAGGGTTTGGTTTCTAATAAGGAAACAGCTTTCATAGTCTACCTCCTTGTACCGCGCGCGATCCTTATAGTATACGGTAGGGTTGAGCAGGGTTTAATTTCTAATAAAAAGTGATCAGATACCTCTTTGTAGCGCGCGCGATACCACAGCTCCTGGAGGTCCTTGAAGTAGTGCGGAGAGAAGGACCCACGCGTCACGACGTCGAAGAGACGCTCGAATTGGCACGAGTGGAAGAGCGCGTAGATATAGCCTGTGCTTTTCTCGTACTTGTTATGGATATAGCGGCTCTATCTCTCTCTATTTCTTTGTCTCTTTCTCTCTCTCTCTCTAACCACTCTGTCTCTTACTCTTTCTGCATACCTCTCTCGCTCTCTCAATACATATTTCTCTCATCTCCTCTCTCTATGACTCGCTCGCTCTCTCTCTATTTCTCGTATCTTCTCTCAATCAATAACTCGCTCTCTCTCTATTTCTCTCATCTTCTCTCTCTCTCTATTTCTCTCATCATCTCTCTCTATGACTCGCTCTCTCTCTCTACCTCTCCCTCTCTCCCTCTGTCTGTTTCTCTCTCTCTCTCTCACCCTCACCCATCATGACATCATCCGGCCAGAGTCCGCCGCCCTGCAGCACTAGCTGCTGCTCATCAACAAACTCGCTGAACAGCCTCACGAGTACGCTGCCGTCGCGACGGTGATACAGCGCAGTGCAGATGCAACCGAGCTGACCATGAAACGGAGTTACGGAATAGAACGGAGCACTCGAGCTATGGCGGTTTTACGGGGAATAGACCGGGAGGGTATACGGTTACTAATACATACAGATACAAGCGTTATTAGAAAAGAAAGTGACAAAAACTTAATTCCATATAATAATATAGTACATGTAATTTTTTTTGCTTACATTGCTATTTATTATATTATTTGAATGAGAAAGGAAATGTTGACAAAGTTGACGTACATTTTATATGCAGTTAATTAATTTTGCTGAAGAAGCACTCACTTGTTCAGCCGTGAAGCTGTAGCCGGACGAGTAGCGCATCGATGCTCGAAATAAGCATGTGCCTCAGCTTCTCATCACTCCGGCCATTCTCTCTGTGCTTTCTCTCTCTCTCTCTCTCTCTCTCTCTGTTTCTCGCTCAATTTCTCTTATTTTCTATCTCTATTTCTCTTTCCTCTCTTTCTCTCAAACAGTCTCTCTTTCTCTATCGCTCTTTCTCTGCCTCGTTCTCTCTTTCTCTCAATCGGTCTCTCTCTCTGCTTCAGCTCTGCTAATTGGGTAAAGAGATCCGCTGAAGACATGAGCGGCCTCTCTCTCACATATGGATACGCAGAGATCAGCGTTGGAGTCGTCTCCGATTTCATGTAGAATACTAATGAGAAAAGCAGTAAAATATGACGAAATTATTTCCGACCAACCAACAGTAATATTAACTGAAATGTACCTGCATAAAATATAATGTGTACTTTAAAGTTTACATCTTTTATATCTTGTGAATTTCATACTCTCATTCAAGATAACATAGTTTAAGAATTCGCTCGCTACTCTGTCACAATCATATATCTTCATGTCCTGCAGACGATTCTTATCCCTTTGCGACAAAGTATGCGATCTCTCATAGTAGAACATGCTATTTGTGCGCTATTCAAAGGAAACAAATTTATTATCCATAATCAATGTTTATATTTTTCCCGTCAATCATCATTCCTTGAGCAAATTTATTGGTTATGAGAACTCATTGTCAGCAAAATTCCTTTGGTGTTCGCGTCTTCCTCACTCTCTCTCTCTCTCTCTCTCCATCTCTGCCTATTGCAATCTAACAAAATTTTGCACTCATTAACCCTTTTGTCTCATTCACTAATCAATTAAGGCAATCAAAATATCTCGATAGGGGCAAAAACAATAAGCATCTCATACCTGTTTATTCTCTTTACTTCTAATATGTCCTTTGAATGCCCTTCTCGCACTTGTACCTTTTTGCACTATTATAATTCATGTGGAACGTGAGTTTCGCCAAGGCTGAACTTCTAAAAGGCCAAATGTCATTGTCCGCTCAGCTCATTCTTCCTCGCATCCAGGATGCGAGAGTGGTCGGCTGCCTCCTGCCTCTAGACTCTCGAGAGCCTGTCATGATGCCCCGTTTAGCAGTCGCCAGCCTCGACAGCGTCTTCAACTACATGGCCAGTCAGTAGTGTACCTTTTTATTTATATATTTTTCGAACATGCTTTTTTCTTAAATCATTTCGCGGTCTTTTGAAGAACGAAAATGTATAATATGCTTATTAATTTTTTCGTAAAATTCTCAGGCAAGCCCGGCTGGTGGTCGAGGCATCGACTGAGCATCTTCTGCTACCTCGCCATCTCATTCGTGGCGTCGATCGGTATCAATGCGAATTTCCAGGAGGCGAACGATGTATGCAAATTAAATATTCAACATGGACTACTACTGTATGACTCGTTCAAACGTTCGATTCTTTTGGAGACTCCTTCAACTCCTTTGGATGCCTTCTGCAATTGCACAATTCAGCTTCGTGCTTCTGCATACATGAAAGGAATGGTTTGTGGCGTGGCTGTCAAGTAATTTACAAGCATAAAGTGCTGAAAAATGAAGTAAAGAAATCATCTCCATGTGTCTCCTTCAGGATCAACATGCGCTGCAAATGAAGATCACCCTTGTCGTCTGCTTTCTCCTCAGTGTGATTACTTCATGCATTGCTCACACGTAGGTTATTTTTAAACATATATTAATTTATCTTCAATTATTTATGTATTAATTTAATTATTTGAATTATAACAAAGGTTCAAAGAATTTACGTAAATCTCTCTTTTTTGTATTTCTGCAAAGGCAAAATTTCCTTACAGTGGCCGCCGCCTTGTTCTTCGGCCACTTCTCTCGCTCAGCGCTCTGCTCAACCTGGCCAAGATCTTCTTTAACGAGGACGTCGTTCCGCCTCACTTCAGAGGCATCGTCGTTGGCTTGGGCCTGGCCTCCTCGGTGGTAGGTGCTTCAGGATCAGCTTTCCAAGAAAAAAAAATTGGGTTTTTAATGTATTTAAGTTTAAAAAAATTTGAACTAAAGAAAAGAAACAAGCAAAACTGCGTGGAAAACATTATTGAATTTTAAGTATTCAAGTTTATATATATATACATATATATATATATATATATATATATATACAGTACCGTCCAACATTGTTGGGTCCGAAATTATTCCGATTAATTAAATTAATTTAAATAATTCAAACTGGAATTGCGAAGTGCTGAGGACATGCCGTGCGATTTTGTCGGAGGGTTTTATGTCTTTTTTCATTGCGCGTCACCCTAGAAAAACCGTTTTTCAAAATATGCCGAAATGACAAAAATCTGACAATTTTTCAATGCTACGCTGTTTAGCGGAATTTTTTTACGGGGTGTTCGGCTGAGAAAGCAGCTGGCTGAATCCACAGCCAAACTACAAACAACAAATTAGAGTGAAATTTTCTAAGCGCTTCTTATTTTGTTTGAGTTTCTTCCTCTGTTTTGCTTGAGTTACTTATCATATTTGGGTATAAATGATAAGAAAAATGGAAAATAAGATTTTCTGTAGCAAAAAACTTGCTCCCGCAGAGCATCGAACACCGGACCTTGAGATTCCCAACTAAACGCTGTAGCAATACACCACACCTAACTTGAGAAAAGAAGAATGTACCTTTTCTATCCGGACCCGAAACAGTTATCTCTTGGAATGAAGAAGATCGAAATAAGAGGAGATAGAGGGGGAGAAGGAGAGAGATAAAACAAGATTGAGAGAGATATATTGAACGAGAGAGAGAGAGAGAGAACAACAGAGAAAGAGAGGAGGGGATAGATTGAAAGAGTGAGAGAGATAGAGAGAGAGAAAGGGAGAGTGAGAGTATGTGTGAACGAGAGAGAAAGAGAGAGACAATAAAGAGAGGGAGAGAATGAGAGAGACAGTAAAGAGAGGGAGAGAGAGGGAGAGAATGAGAGAGACAGTAAAGAGAGGGAGAGAGAGAATGAGAGAGACAGTGAAGAGAGAGAGGTCGATGGCAGAGATTGTCAACTTGTTTCAATGAAAAGCGTTGCAGTGCGTTGGGAGGTCTACGCTTTGCAAAAATTAACCAGACAAGCCCCTTGAATCGTCATCCTCCACGCTTCGTTGGTGAGGCTGCGGACAATGTTCTAGTAAAGGTACATTCCATTTCTTCCAAGTTGCGTGTGGTGTATTGCTATAGCGTTTGGCTGGGAATTTCAAGGTCCGGTGTTCGATGCTCTGCGGGAGCAAGTTTTTTGCTCGCTACAGAAAGTCTTATTTTCCATTTTTCTTATCATTTATACCCAAATATGATAAGTAACTCAAGCAAAACAAAGGAAGAAACTCAAACAAAATAAGAAGCGCTTAGAAAATTTCACTCTTATTTGTTGTTTGTAGTTTGGCTGCTGGATTCAGCCAGCTGCTTTCTCAGCCGAACACCCCGTAAAAAATTCCGCTAAACAGCGTAGGATTGAAAAATTGTCAGATTTTTGTCATTTCGGCATATTTTGAAAAACGGTTTTTCTAGGGTGACGCGCAATGAAAAAAGACATAAAACCCTCCGACAAAATCGCACGGCATGTCCTCAGCACTTCGCAATTCCAGTTTGAATTATTTAAATTAATTTAACTAATCGGATTAATTTCGGACCCAACAATGTTGGACGGTACTGTATATATATATATATATATATATATTTATTTATTTATTTATTTATATATATATATTTATTTATTTATATATATATATAATATGCTGTATCAAACAATATTTTTTGTGCGTAAGAAGCATCCGCCTCAGGAGCAGTTTACACTGTGCACCGTTCTCTTCGTCGAGCTTCTTCCGACTTCCGCGGTGTCAGTAGTTAATTAGCGCGATTAATTTGGTAAAAAATTAAAACAGCACAAAAACTTTACACTCTCTCAACAAGTGTGCTGTCACGCACTTGCGAGACCTGTATAATGAAAAGTACGCGAGAATGAGAGAGAGAGAGAGAGAGAGAGAGTGCCTACTCCCAGCGTGAACGCGGCTGTTCAACATATTACATTAAAACTCTGGCTTGAATTGCCTGACACATGGGCAAAAGAGCATGCGATATCGAGAGACACGAGTAGAATGGTCAGGGAAATAAAAAAAATTACGGCTCCTTTAATTCTTTCACGGCGACCGTAACTCTTCAATCTTCCATTGTCAATCCTTGTTCAAATCGTGTTCAATCGACACTTTCAGAGCCTTTACGTTTGCGATCGCGATGTGTGGACTGGAATTCGCTGCCTTCATTGTAATTCTCATTCTGCGCCACGCTAATTGGTTTGCTTTCTTCGATTTAAATTTTCAAAAAAAAGTCATTTTCAATATAATTATCTTTTTTTTAATATAAATCTAATTACGCAACGAATGCTAGGCGTTGATTTAGGTTGACGCTCTACATTCTCCAAGCTGCCCTATGCATTGTGGCGTTCGTGCTGACTTTGTGAGCTAATCGAGAGTTTTTTTATTTGCAATAAAAAATAAAGAGTATCCTCGCTAAAATAAATAATAATTATTATTTTCCAAAAAAAAATTCATTTTAAACAAATAAATTGGCATGCGCGCAGCTTGGCCACAAAATCGCCGTCCATCATGCTTCTTCAACGTGAGCACTCTTCCCTCAAGGCGTTCTTTGTCCGAGGCTTGCTGAGCAAAGGTGTTTCAGATGGACTGCGCTTGCTTCTTTTTTTAATATAATTTTTTCCAATAAACATCTGTGACTTTATACAACAAGTTGATGGCCAAAAATCAGTTGAATTTTTTATTTTAAGTTTTACGACGCGTTTAGAAGGAAAAGCAAGATTAGGAGGAAATTTCTTTAATAATTCACATTTGAATTAACAGTAAAAGAAATGGATTAGGAGGTCGTTTCTTTGAGCAAATGTAAAGGCGCCTTACGGTTAACGCGCGGCGATTCAAATGTGAATTAAAATACTTTAAACGAATTTTGGCATTGTGCCAATTTTGTTGTCGTTGTTGTTGTAGAATCGGCACTTGCTGATGAGATGGTGGACGCGGTCGAATTTCGCGACGACGACTACGAGCACTCCATTTGGCACTACATTCTCAAGGTTTCGTTTCGAGAGTTGCAGCACGCCCGGTTTTGTGCGGCGTCTCTGAATCCTCCTGAAGGCCAAGCGGCCTCAATAAAGGAGCGATGCCGAATAACTTAACTTACCGTATTTTCTCTATTAGTACCCCCCCCCCTCTAATAGTAAAGTCATTGAAAAACCTCTGATAAAGTCATTGAAAAATGGAACCCATCCTTCTAGTAGACTCCCCCCCTCCAATAGTACCCCCCTCTCGCAAGGGTATTGAAAAATAGAACCCCGGGGGTACTAATAGGGAAAATAGGGCGACTTAATCTCTATTTACGGCATTAATAAGATCAGCACGTGGCAAAAATTACACGGCATTTTGGTAGTTGACAAACGATCAATGACAATTGACAATTTCATCAACTTTAGGTTTTGAAGAGCCGCTCAATGTCTTTCTTGAGCATCATCTTCTTTGGCAGGTAAGTTGCGTTCTTTTTTCTTAATTCAATTTTCGAAATTAGAATCGTGGAAAAGGGACGCGTGGCATTGGTACATAAATAATATGTATAACATTAAAGAAAAAAAATACATGGCCTTTTTCGTGAACGTTTTTTGTTTATTTTTCCTTTTAGCTGCTTATCACACATGCAGTGGATGGGAACGACCGACTCGTTTTATGACTACAACCTTGGCTTTTCCGAGGTTTGCTGCTTCTTACCGCTTAGATTTCATAAGAATGCTACCCATAGTTTTATTGTTTTATTGATTGCAACATTTTACTCCGCAATATCAAAAGGACTGAGAAAACTCCTTTAAGAATTGCTTTCTGCGTGGGATTGGACAATCCTATGTCCTTTGCATTATTTACTGCCTCAACTGCTCTCGGTTGGATGCCCAATTTCAAACATTTACCCGGTTTTTTTCCACTTTCTGGAGTTCGAAACGCAACTTGTTCATCACAGTTGTCGGCATCGCCAATTCGCCGCCGTCGCCAGCATCCTACTCTTGTCGGGTTTAGCGACTGCCTTCTTCGTGAATCTCGTGCACCGGCCGAATTCGTGCATGAACGAGGCGCCGTCGTTTGGTTCGGTTTTTTATGATGCATTTATGTATGAAGGAAAAAAAATTGTAAAAAAATTAATGTTGTAAAAATATTGATCTAAAATGTGTCATATGACATGAAGGATGTCTCTGGGGATTCCCCAATTATATCTCATCAAATTCCGGGCTTGATGAGCTGTGCTAACATGTAGCCGCTTTGTTCGTATCCTATAATAATTTATCAATAAATTGGCAGATGAAACGATTAGAATGATTCAGACAAAATGGCTCGACTTCAAGCTTGAGTTTGGCTCCTTTAATTTTTTATATTTATTTTTTTTATTTTTACATATTTTTTTATGTATTTGAGGTATCTCCATCTTCGCTATTGCGGTCATTCTTCAGCACGCTTTCAGCGCCTCAGCAGTTGTCTTGCTATTTTCAATGATGCTACAAATCACGCCGATCATTATGCGGTAAGCGAAGAATTCCAACAAATTTAGCTGCATACATATATAGAGAAATAAATATAAATTTATTAATTTCCTTTATTATGATAAGCTCTCATAATGTCCTCTTTTAAAAACATTAATAAGAACGCTATGCACTATACATATGAATTTTATTTTTAATTTATCTTAAATTATTTTATTATTATTAATTAATTATTTTTAATTTATTTTAAATTATGTTTATATTAATTAATTAATTATTTTTAATTTATTTTAAATTATGTTTATATTAATTAATTAATTATTTTTAATTTATTTTAAAATATTTTTTTTTTATTCATTAATTAACAGCGCCCCCGCCGCTGCGCTGCTCTTTACGATTTCAACGTTTGTCGCCTTCGCTCGTTCGCTCGTACGCAAAAAGGATGAGGTTTTTTTTAAATACTTTATTATTTTCCTTTATTTTGATAATCTCCTCCTTTATATACATTTTCGTGAAATTTAAAATAATTTCTACATAGGTAACTACAAAACGACACTAATATTACCATTAAAAAAGAATAAAAATAGTATGTAACAAAAAGACTATTCACCGTCCTTATTCAATGATTTGTACAATTCCCTCTCTCTCTCTTCCCATCCAGCACACCGCGATGTTCTGTGCTTTTACTGTCCTTCCCACGTGTTGCGCCGCCATCTGCTCGCTCCATCTCCGCCATCTGCCGGCGCATATGGCAAATTTTTTTTTAAAGAATTTATTTTAATAAAAATTATCATAAATATAAAAAAATAAAATATAAATTAAAATATATAACAAGGCATTTTTTTAAAGAATTTATTTTGATGAATATAAAAATTAAAATAAAAAGTAAAAATAACAATAAAAAATAAAATAAATATCCAGGCACTATTCGAAATATAATTCATGACTTATTTCCCGTTCAGTTCGACTACGTCAACGACCTCCTTCGACTTGCGAAGCAGCGCGATAAACAGCCGAAAAAAACCAACGACGGTCCAGCGCCCATTGCCAAAGAACAAATGTCCTAATCATTAAGTCTCTTCTGATTCGAACTGAATAAAATATAAATGACAATCTACTTGTGCCCCCCTCTTGAGAGCAACAATACGAATTCGCGTTTCTCAAAGATAAAGGCTCGTGTGAGTACTCAACACACAACTTCGGGCAAGTTGGAAGGCAGATAGGGAGAGGCGGTTCAATACTATTGTCTGTGAGGCTATGAGGAATAAAAAAGGATTCAAACGGGACCTTAAATCTTTCTCATCTGGCAAAAACATCAGCACAAAATTGGTGAAATCTGATGGATCACTGGCAACTAATTCGTCGGAAATTTAAGGTGTTATAGCGGATTTTTATAACAAGTTGTATCAAGGGGATTGTGGAAGTAATTTTAGATTAAGACGATCAGAAGATGATTTCATTCCTATCGGGCAAAAGATGAAGTTCTAGCTGAATTGAGAAGGTTGAAATGTGGCAAAGCACCGGGAATAGATGGCGTCACTCCAGAATCCCTATTGGTAGGTGGGGACTTATTGGCTCCAATATTAGCAAGGATTTTCAATCAGGTATTAGAAGGTGATATTCCGCGGGGTTTTGGTGACTCAAAAATCAACTTACTTCCAAAAAATCTGGGGACTTATCAAAGATAAAAAATTACCGCCCCATTAGTTTACTCCCGCTTGTACAAAAAGTACAAAAAGTAATGACTGGCGTTCTCAACAAAAGATGCCAAAACACTTTTGATGATGCTGTAGGGGCTGAGCAATCGGGTTTCCGAAGAGATCACGCCACTGTTGACTGCATTCACATACTCAATCTACTTGCGTCAAACTGCAGAGAATACGGCCTTCCACTTTACTTGCTATTCCTAGATATTTTCAAGGCTTTTGATAGCGTCGAATATTCGGCCGTACTTTCGGCAGCTAAGACACAAGTTGTTCATAGCCACGTCACTCAGTTTCTACAAAAATTAACATCCGAAAGCAAATCAATGGTAATGGTAAATGGTAAAGGGGTTCCAATTCACGTTGGTAAGGGTGTAAAACAAGGGGACTGTCTTTCACCACGTCTTTTCACAAGTGTTTTGGCAGAGGTTTTTCGAAAACTAAATTGGTCAAAGAAAGGTATAAACATTAATGGAAGATATCTCAATCACCTCCTATTTGCTGATGATGCAGTTCTTATTTCTCATGATTCTCGACAAATCCAAACCATGGTTATAGAGCTGGAATATGAATTATTCAAAGTAGGGCTTTCAATTAATGGCAGCAAAAGACATTAGGGATGTCGAGCAGGACGGGAAGGTGGTTGGTGGTAATGTGGTAAAACTTGTAAATAAATGCATTTATCTGGGAACAGAATTTCACCTTGATGGATGGCAAAAAGGGGAGGTTCAACGTCGTATCAGGGCGGCCAGATTTGCTTTCAATCGCTATAGGACTATTTTTAGTAACAAGGCTGTCCCAATTTCAACCAAACGAACACTTTTCAATGGGTGCGTCCTACCTGCCTTTACCTACTCATCGGAAACATGGGCTATTACTCGAGCTACTTTAATGTCTGTCGCTGTCGCTCAAAAACGAATGGAAACGTTTATGCTAGGAATCTCAATTCTTGATAGAAGAACGAATGAGTGGGTGCGAAAAATGACAGGAGTAAAAGATGTCGTGTCTGAGTGCATTCGGAGAAAATGGAGGTGGTGCGAGCGGATATCAAACTTGGCGGACTGGAGATGGGCCCGAGCTATCACGGAGTGGTATCCACGTCGACCTAACCGGAAGCGAGGTAGGCCGGCTACGAAATGGCGGGACGACTTTACCAAGATCCTTGGTGCCAACTTCCTCCATCATGCATTAAATCCCCAAGAATGGCGAAGACTCATGGCTCTTCACAGAAACGACTTGAACCCGTTGACATAAAGCGTTGATTGATTGATTGATTGTGAGTACTGTCCACGGTATATCATTGATTTTTCTTGCTTTATAGTATATCAATGAAGGCAATAATCTGCTACTACATATCTGACTGTATACAGAAGCAACACTGAAAATTGCACTAAGTTTCGTCTGCTTTGAAGGAAAATATAGCAAAATATGTTAATGTGTCTTATCGGACAGGACGTCAGGAGAGGATAGAAAAAATGAGCACAATTATCAGTGAGTGCAACTAATGCAAATTTCTTCTGTTCTTGGAACTTCTTCTGCCGCCTAGGGAAAGAACAAGAAGAAGGAATAGAGGAATAACAAACATTATTCACTTCAGTACACCTTGGCCATTCCAAACTGTCTAGTCAGTTTCCAAATTTTGGGACCAATAAGGCCTACTTTTAGAAACTACAATTTGGCTTTATGCGTAGTGTTGAAATAAATTTGGAAAGTGCTCATTTGCATATAAATTTGCATACTTTCACCACATAAACTGAGGGAAAAAATCGTTAATTTCTAGTATCAAATTGCGAACTTATTAAAGGCAAATTTTCCATGAAGATTTCAAAGTCTAATAAAAGCAGGAAAATCCTTGTTCCCATGCTTTCCAGGGATCAGAAGGGATCCGTTGTTCGCGCGTCTTAACGCGAATATTAATGGCGACTTTGTGTCGTGTTTTACTTTGCTTTTTCGGACAACAGAAAGAGAAATATGCAGAAAATTCGCTCGAGGAATCGAAGAACAAGGCAAAAGTTATCATGTCGTTCAAAAATAAAATTTCAGTCGTATCATGATATTTCATCATCAAACCATGACATTTAAATGCGCTAAAAATATAAATAACATTTTAGTGAAGATCCTCAAATATATCTAAATTCCACATTCTGTACGTAAAACCCCAGATGAATTATTTTTATGATCGCAAATAAGTTTTCTCTTCAAATAACTCACGAATATCGGTGAAGCAAAATTGATCTCGGAAAATGCCATTTTTTTCTTTTCGAGGACCAAATTCGTCAAAGTCTTTCAAAAACTATCAAGTTTCTGGATGAAACAACACGGCTTGTCGAGCCTGAAATGTCTTTATGAGACGAAAAGTGGGCATAGAATAACAAGGGAATCATCTTCATTTGGAGATGTCGAGATGGGCAGCCGCTCTAGCCGAGGAAACAAGTGGAAACTGACCGAGTGGAGCTCCAGCAAAAGAGTCACAATAATATGGAATTTGAATTAAAAGGGCAATCGATATGGAAAATTCAAGAGCGCTTACTTGGAAATAGTGCAGAAAGGAAGGTAAAATCAACCTTCTTACGTGAAATACCACTCTTTTGCTGACATTTCGTATTTGAAACTACGAATTTCACGTTCGAAACGACGAAAATTTTCATAAATTGCGAAACCAATGGTAATTTTACTGAAAAGTGCAAGAAAAAGAGCATAAAAGCCAGCCTGATCAGGTCAGTTGCACATTCAAGAAAGTCGTCTCTCTTCGCTGCTCTTCTCGGCTGCTTTTTCACTGAACCCATCTCGCTGTCAGTCATTGTCCTCCTCTCGCCACTCTACTTTATTGCATCTCATTTCATCAAACTACGTTGCTTGATGAGCTGTGCCAATATCCTCCTCCTACGATTTCTAGCCTTGAACTACTATTTATCATCTAAAATTGACAGATGAAAAAAGTTTAACTTTGTATTTCCGCTCCTACTTCTTCTTGCTAATGTTTGGCATGAATATCAATCAAATAATACTGCTGTCTACATACTTTAGTTTTCTCCGTCCAAGAGGAGATCTGCTTGCTGTGCGCGGAAATGAATAGCAGCACTACGGTTCGTACAAGAGAACAAATAAATAAAGAAGAAGAAGTAGAAGAATATGTTTCTTTGACGAGAGAACAAATATATAAAGAGATAGAAAATAAATAAATTTTCTTTCAGAAGTGCTACCTCGGCAGAGGCGGTGATCGTGCATGAAATCGCGCCAGAGATGGAACGTGGTGCGTGCTCGAAGTGTTTCTTGAGCGTGAAGGGTGGAAGGTTCTGGACGGGCCGTGCGAGAGGGACCAGACGGCCGGATGTTTGCCGGTCGAAGGCTTCGATTCCAACAAGCCCATCTACATTTGTGCGTGCGACTCGAAAGGCGCACGGGATGGCGTCTGCAACACGAATGCGTGTATCAATGCGAGCATCGATGACGTCGGCCAGTACGCGGTCTACTTGACGACAACGACTCTGCCCACCACCACTACAACTACCATTCCGAGCACTGTTGTCACCGACGGAGTGGTTGCTGAGCAGGTTCGGCAGAAGGAGAAAGAAAAGATTGTCTTTGTTTCATTAAGGCTTCAGGCTATTCCTGCATGTAGATCAATATCTGCCTCATTTCACAAACCCTCTGACATGCCTTTCCAGACTGGCTACATCACCTGGGCTATCGTTGGCGGTGTCGTTAATTGCCTGGCTCTCGTGGCTCTCGCAGCTTTCGGTGCCATCGTCGCAGGTCTGGAGATATTGATTGATTCGTTATCGATGAATTAACATCGATCTATCTTTTCTAGTCGTCTTCAAGCATCGCAGAGCAAAGCAGAAGATGGAGAAGGAGAAGGAGAGCCGACCGCTCGCCAACGACGTGACCAGCATGACTGACACGGACGAGTCGACCTTTAACGAGACGTCTGGAAAGCTCCCGAACGCCCCCGAGGAGCAGATCGAGAGCCGCATGGAAGGTGGGCTTAGAGATGGGGGATATTTGAATTTCCCGCCTCGTACCACTGGAACAGTAAATGAGAATTGAAATTGAGAGAATTTTGAAATTTAATATTTTCCAATGCTTATCAAGTGAAAAATTAATTCATTTTAATCGCAAATATTATATATATATACATTATATATTCAAGTATTCTTTTTCTCTACAGAACTTGAGAAGGCTGTGTGCAGCTTCCCATTAAACAACATTGATCAGCGCATTGACAAGGTATGTTTTTATCTTTTTGGATGCCAGCCAACTGCAAGAATATTGGTTATTGAAAATCTTTGATCATTGATTATTGATCCTTGATCTTTGATCTTTCTTTTCAGGAACTCGCCAAGTACGAGCACGACGCAGGCGAAGTTTACCCATCGGTGGCGGCCGACGAGTATGGCTCAGTGGAGACGGCGAACAAGTGGCGGCTTGCTCAGAGGTTAAATGTTCCCGCCAAATTGGGTTTGAATATAATTTTGAATTTTCAATATACTCTACGCCAATCGTGAAGCAGACGGCGCTGCCACGCTACGGCGTTCTGCCGCGTCTCAACGCGAATGTCGTCCGAGGGAGTGGCGGCATCATTGTTGGCCAGGTTACTGTAATCAATGAGAATTAGCATTTCAGAGAAGAATGACGTCACCTTAAATACAAGATAATGATAAAAGATATATTTGAAAGGTTACTTTTTTCAAAATTTATATTTAATTTTTTGTTTAATGGTAGGAAGAATGAAGTTGTTGTAAATGAGGATAATGATTTAAATTTATAATGTAAAATAATAAAATAACTAAAGAATAAAAATTTGCGATATAAATAATTATTACAATTAAATTAAATTAAAATATTAACCGAAATACATATGGCTTTCTTCCAGATCGTGACCGAGCGTCAATTGCCAATCTTTTGGGAGACGGCACTCGAGATGGGCATTGGCAGCATTGTGCACATTTGCGAGCGTGCTGAGCAAGATGTAAAGATTTATACTATTGAAATTTAGAAGATGTCTCGGATTGAACTATTAAAATTAAGATCTCGAATTACTACTATACAAATTGAATACAAATATAAACATGAGAAAGAAAAACACACAATGAAAAAATTTTTTCACATACGGGCAAATAAAATAAATTAAAATAAATTAATTCAGTAATAATTAAACAATTAATTACACAAACACAGATTGGCTTGAATCTGCCGCTCGCTGCCTCGCCGCAGGAGCTGCAGCAGCTTGTAGACGTCTTCGTCGGCAAGAATTCCGGATCGGATTTTGAGATCGAGAAAAGTGAAAAGGAGAAGAGCGTCACGAAGGAGAAGTTTGTACACATTTTCAACATGCCCACCAAAAAGCATATTAATGGAACATGTTTGTACGGCTTGCTGGAACATGTACGGCTGGCTGGAACATATGTATTGGTACGGTTGGCTGGAACATTTTTGTATAACTGGCAAGAACATACTTTTATGGCTGGCTGAAACATTTTAGTACTGCTGCCTGGAACATAATTATTTAGTTAATTAATGGAGAGCACAACGAAAAAAAAACTCCTACCACAACGTGCCTGACAGATAGTAAAAAGTACAGTGTAAACAATCCTAGAAATGGTGCAACTTCCCTTTGCACTCTCTCCACTGTAATGTGTGCTTACACAATTGCTTTGGGAACGGACATGTCAAGAAAAACCCGGCCAATGTTGGTTGCGCGCAGCGTATTGAATGATTGGCAAACTGCAGGAGTCCAATGGCCCCCCTCGGCACAATGTGGCTCCGTCAAAAAACATTTGTTTAATGGCGCGAAGTTTTAAAAACTGAGAATGCAAATTATTTAAGAGGGATTTTTGTGAGTTCAGGACACTTGCAAGCGAAATTTTTAGCTCAAACCGACCAAATAGGGCAAAAAACAAAATATTATTTATTCGTCTTAAACCTCCTTTAAAGTTGATTTTCTTCAGGCCCCCTCCAGAAAAGCGCACTCTTCCGGCCGAGCAGGAGACGCGCCTCTCCGTGATGCTCTCCTACGACAAGAAGCACATCATCACAGTGCGCGTCGAGGAGGAGCCGCTCATGGTGAGAGCAGGATCGATTACTGTAGGCGCACTAAAAATAGAGAGTTATGCTGTTTGTTATGGAATTAACGTATCCTATAAAATTTCATAATTCCCTAACAGAGCAAATACGGTCCTGGGAATGATGCAAATAGAGGAAATACGGTCCTTGGGGGTACTAATAAAGAAAATGCGATCTCCACATTTTGAGGAGGCCGTCGAGGAGCACTCGTTGCGCGTGGAGCTGCGCAGCCTCGACGGCAAGACGGTCGAGAAGGCCGCGCTCATCGCGCACACCAACGTAGCTTCTTCGTGGCAGGAGCGATGGATGGCTGCCCCCCTCCGACTTGACGGCCATTCTGGCGAGAGATCTACTACTAAATATGATGATTGTTATAGTAACATACGTGAAAGTATAATTGTGACAAGGCAGAAAGAAAGTATGCAGTATTGTAGAAAGTAGTAAAGTACGTACAGTAGCGTGCAATGATGGCTAAACGTTGACCACCTAAACTTCGTTAGGAACACAACTAGATGCATCCCTTATAAGGCTTTTCTTGCCGGGACCATCTCACATTTCTTTCCTATTTTCAGCCCGTGGTAGAGCGTGAGTTGGCGCGCTTCGAAAAGTTTGTCCCGACGAAGAATCTCGAACACCACCGCGTACACTCATCTCTCATATTCCGCACATCTCTCTCTCTCTTTCTCTCTCTCTCTCTCTATCTCACTTTCTCGCTCCCTACCACCCACTCTTCCCTCCCTCATTCCCTCTCTACCCTCTTAGTTCCTCATTACCTCTCTCTCCACCTCTCTTTATCTATCTCTCACCGTCCCGCTCCCTTTCTCTCTCTCTCTTTCTCTTTCTGCTCTCTTTCTCTCTTTCTCTCTATTTTTCTCTCTCTTTCTCTCTCTCACCATCTCTCTCCCTCTCTCATCTCTCTTGCAGGTTTTCATCCAGGACGGCACGGGTTGCGGCCGTTCCTGCCAGCTGGCCGCCATCATTAACGCGCTTCGCCAGATCTCGCATGCTCCTCGCACGTATGAAAAGGCGCCGATCTTGTTTGTGCGTTATTTGATCTTTGATCTTTGTTGCTTGATCATTGATGTTTGCTTCATGATCTTTTATGTTTGATCCTTGATCAATATCTATCAATATATATATATATATATTCTTACGCCCAATACCATAAATGACATTTACATAATTTTTGGATTGTGCGCGATTTATATATGATCTTTGAACATTGCAAATTATTAGTTGCTTCAACGCCAACTTATACACCTTTTCCAATTGCACACACATTTCCAGAATGAAGTCCTCTCTCACGTGGTGGCGGTGAAGGCGTCTCGCTGCGGCTCCTTCCAGAATGTCACGGTATGAGAGAGATGGCTCTCAGTATGGATGGCTACTACTTTTTGGCGGCAGCCGTGTATTCAATCGTAATCGCATACTTGTTTATTTAACTTGTAAAAATTTAATTATCGTACATTAAATACGCTATTTCACCCTGACACCATTAAAAGAGGATGATAATACGACCAACGGTCAATTTAAAAAGAAAAGTAAAAAAAGTCATGTAAATTGATTGTACACAGGAAGGCCACTTGGTATTCTATATCGTCGCTGCTCATGTCGCCCAGCGACTGAAGACGCAGGAGGCTCGTCTTCTCATCACATTGTTCATGGACGAGATCATCGATAGAATGAGGTATTTATTTATTTATTTATTTGTTTACTTACTTATTTGTTTATTTGTTTACTTTATTTATTTGTTTACTTATTTATTTCATTAATTTAATTAATTATTTATTTATTTATTCATACATAAAGTTCCATGATTGATGGCGTGTTACTTGCCAATAAAAAAATTGTTACTTGCCAATAAAAAAATTGCAAGATAAAATGATGTGGGTAATAATAATTATTATTATTGCAATAATAGAAATGTATGTTATTTAGAGAAAGAAGGAGAGAGGGAGGGGCAATGACAGATAGAAAGAGAGAGAAAAGAAGACGTCGATAATACAAGTGCAGATCAAAAAGAAGATGTGTATAATTTTTTTATAATTTCAAACAACAAAAATCATTAAATCTTTAGCGCGCAGAGAGTGTTGATGAAGGACGACCTCGAATACGACAACATCAAGCAGCTCGCGGTCTTCCCGACGAATTTCCCCAAGCCCGCCACCGTCCTTGACTACGCCCATCCGCCCGATGTTTGACTCCGCCCACCCGCCCGAACTTGACTCCGCCCACCCGCCCGCCGTTAGACTCCGCCCATTCTCTAACATAACACATCCACTGACCCTTTCAATGGCTCCCGTTCTCCCTTCAATTGTCATTCCTTAAGACATCCTTGTCATTCCCTATGAACGTATAAAGTCAGATAATTCATTCGTAAGCTCTTAATGTTTTTCAACTGGACGTGGGTCTGAGCCGGAATGTGGGCTTTTGTGCTTTATCACACTGGTTGTGAGAATTTTGAATGCAGATTCAAAGGGTAAAATTGGTGTTTGCATCAAATGTAGAGAATAGGAAGCGGTTTTTTTTTCTTCCTCTGCTCGCCAAATTGAGAACGCTGCGTTGCATCATACCATATGGTCGACTTCTTCTAGGCAACATTAAAGGAGCTCCTTCCTTTGTTGAATAACTTGAATATGGTTTCTCGTATACGCCTTCGCTTTGGTCGATATCGGAGGTTTGAGAATGATTGTTTTTCCTTCACTTGCTACAAATTGATAAGCAAGAAAACGTTTGGGAAGAGAAATGTTTTACAACGGTCATCAGGAGCTGGCCCTCTTCTTTGCCACTTTTGCTCTCGACATGAAATAATGAGCGAATCGCATCAGCACAAATCGCATAGGTTTTACTGCGCTAGAAAAATGGCCCCCGGATGGCTCCTTGAATTGTGTCTTGCCCTAATCGATGCGAAGACGGCCTTCCACCGCCGCCACCACCGAGCTGGTCATATCAAGGCAGAGCAGACATGCTGGACGCCCCCGAGGACTATGGCGTGACAAACTCGACCGAAACCTGTCCACCACTTGGATGCGAACAGCAGTCATGAAGCCCGATGCCTTTCAGCTTGCCTTCAACCACCGAAGAACAAGGCAAAAGTTATCACGTCGTTCAAATGTGCAATTTCAGTCGTTTCGTAATATTTCATCATCAAACCATAAAAACAATAGAAATAACATTTTCGCAAAGATTCCCAGAAGTATCTAAATTCTATTCTGTAACTAAAAAAAGTCCCATATACCCAAATGAATAATTTTTTTAATGATCGCAAATAAGTTTACTTTTAAAATAATTCACGAAACGTCGAAATATAGATCAAAGAATGCCTTTTTCTCTTCTAACATCATAACTATCCCGTTCTTCTCAAAAATCATCAAGATTTTAAAAAGAAGCAACAGTTACAAAGCCTGAAATGTCTTTATTAGGAGAAGAAAACTCGTCATAACATAAATAGCAAGGGAATACAATAAATCGTCTTCATTCCCAGACTGTAGAGATGGGCAGCCGCCCTAGCCGAGGAAACAAGTGGAAACTGATCGAGTACGAGGAAATAGCCCGGAGAATGTGTGGAAAGGAAGATAAAATGTGCCTTCTTTCGTGATATGCCTCTCTTTTGCTAACATTTCATATTTTAAACAACGAATTTTTCCATAAATTATGAAATTAATAGTAATTTTGCCGAAAAAGTGCAAGCAAAAGAGTTAAAAAAACCGGCCTGACCGGCCTGATTAGAATAACAGCGTCTTGTTATTACAAATCTCGATATCCATAAAAAAATTCATAATGGACAATTACCAGGATCTTATTACGAAATTTGAAATCTGCATTGGATATGAAAATGATGTGGGTTCGTAATTCGCCATTCGTGAAAGAACAATCAGAGTTATGCAATTGCAATTCTAGACTTTTGCCTGCTTTCTACATTCAATTTTTCTCCTCGCTTTTCTAGAACAAATTGATAAATTCCCAAATTCGCTCCAAAAAATCGAAGAACAGGGCAAAAGTTATCACGTCGTTCAGATGTGCAATTTCAGTCGTTTCGTGATATTTCATCATGAAACCCTGAAAAAATAGAGATTACATTTTCGCAAAGATTCCCCAGAAGTATCTAAATTCTATTCTGTACCTAAAAAAGTCCCATATACCCCAAATGATTCATTTTGTTAAATATCGCAAATAAGTTTACTTTTAAAATAATTCACGAAACGTCGAAATATATCTCAGAAAATGCCTTTTCTCTTCTAACATCATAATAGTCGTATTCTTCTCAAAAATCATCAAGATTTTAAAAAGAAGTAACAGTTAAAAAGCCTGAAATGTCTTTATTAGGAGAATAAAAACTCGTATTAAAAAAAGTAGCAGGGGAATACAATAAATCGTCTTCATTTAGAGACTGTCGAGATGGGCAGCCGCTCTAGCTGAGGAAACAAGTGGAAACTGACCGAGTGGAGCTCCAGCAAAAGAGTCACAATAATATGGCATTTGAATTAAAAGGTCAATAGATATGTAAATTTCAAGTGCGCTAACATGGAAATAACCCTAGAAATGTGCAGAAAGGAAGATAAAATAAGCCTTCTTACGTGATATGCGAGCCTTTTGCTGACAATTCATCTCTGAAACTACGAATTTTTCCATAAATTACGAAATTAAGTGCAATTTTACTGAGAAAGTGCAAGAAAAATGAGTATAAAAGCCGGCCTGATCGGGGCAATTGTATCATTTCATCTCGAATCGCCCGCGTCTCTTGGCTGCTCTTCCCGCCTGCTTTCTCGCTTGTGAGCCCATCTTGCCGTCAGTCATTGTTTTCCTCTCGCCCCTCTACTGCATTGAATCTCATTTCATCATGATAACCGCATCTAATTTAGTTTGCTTCGTCGAAGAGTAGATCTGTCTCTGCGCAGGAATGCCGACAACGGTGGTTCGTAACGTTCTAGCTTACAAGACAACAAATTAAAAGGCATCTTTACTTCAGAAGTGTTATACTGGCGACTCCGAAAAGGCAGAACTTCCATGCGATGATGACCAAGTTGGAACGTGGTGCGCGCTTGAAGTGTACCTTCAAGATGGAGGAGATTGGAAGAAATTTCGCAAGGATCCTTGCGGGAAAAATAGGACGGAGGGATGTCTTCGAAACTTCAAGTCCAAGAAGCCGCGTTACAATTGTGCGTGCAACTCGGAAGGAGCGAAGAATGGCGTCTGCAACACGGATGCTTGGATGACGGAGAGCGTGAACGACGCCATCAGGCAATACAATGCCACCTTGACGACGACGACGACTCTGTCCACGACCACTGCGAGCACTGTCACCGGCGAAGTGGTTGCTGAGGAGGTTGAATAATGTATTTGTTGAATGAAAGCTTAGAACGATTGCTGCCGTCTTTCATAAAGCCTCTGACTTTACTTCAATCTTTTTCAGTCTGGCTTTATCGTCTGGGCTATCGCTGGCGGCGCCGCCTTCCTTTGCTTGGTTCTCGTTGCTGGCGCAATCATCGTAGGCGGTAAGGCAATATTGATTAATTGACTATCAATTGATCAATATTGACCTTTCCTTTCCAGTCGTCCTCATGCGTCGCAGGGCAAAGCGGGCGCAGAAGAAGGAGAAAGAGAACCGACCGCTCGCCAACATCGACTTCGCTACAATGACTGACACGGACGAGGCGACCTTCAACGAGACGTCGGGAACACTCCCCAACGCTTCCGAGAAGCAGATCGAGCGCCGCCTCAAAGGTGGGCTTAGAGAGGGGGGATTTGAATTTCCCGCCGCCTATTATCATTTGATGAATATGTGAGAATCATTTGATAAATTTGCACTTTTTTCTCTTCAGCGCTGGTGAAGGCGGTGACCCGCTTCCGTTTCACGGACGTTGACCGACGCATGAAGAAGGCATGTTTATATCCTTTTGGAAGTCAAGTACTACTATAATATTGATTGATCTTTGGTCTTTGAACTTTGATCATTGATCCTTGATCTTTTCAGGAATTCGCCAAGTACGAACACAACGCAGGCGACGTTTACCCGCCGGTGGCGGCCGACGCAAAACCGGACGAGTATGGCTCGGTGGAGACTGGGAACAAGTGGAGGCTTGCTCAGAGGTTAAATGTTCCCGCCAAATTGGATTTGAATATATATTTTTTTTCTAATTTTCAAGTTACTCTACGCCAATCGTGAAGCAGACGGCGCTGCCACGCTACGGCGCTCTTCCGCGTCTCAACGCGAATGTCGTCCGAGGAAGTGGTGGCATCATTGTTGGCCAGGTTACTGTAATTTATGAGAATTAGTATATCTTATTTTAAATAAGGATAATGATAAAAAATATATAAATAAAAATTAAAATAAAATAAATGATATAACAAATTATTAAAATAAAATAAAATTGAAATAATAATCGATATATGCTTTCTCCAGATCGTGACCGAGTGCCAGTTGCCCATCTTCTGGGAGACGGCACTCGAGATCGGAATCGGCAGCATTGTGCACATTTGCGAGCAAGATGTCAGATTTGCTATTTAAATTTTGATCTCAGATTCACTGTTCAAATTAAGATGTCCTAATTAATATTCAAATTATTAATTCTGACATCTTAATTTGAACAGTAAATCCGATATCTAAATTTCCGGCAAACTTTGTATACACTAATTGTTTTTGTACCCTCCTTTAAGATCACAGATTTACTACGCATACGATTTGCGAGAGAATCAAAATCGATCAAAGCGTCCGCAGACATAGCCAAAATGGAATAGCTTGGATTTTGTTCAAAAGTTCCTTATAGGTGCTTTCTGATACGAGGAATCGGTCTTTAAGTCTGAAAATGCCTTCTTCGTTTGCTATGACGGCTTGAATTATGGAGCTCGCCGCGCTGGGAGGCGAGTTGGATGCACTTTTGAGGTCACTGCGCCTCACTTTGTTAAGATATTAAAGGGAAAAATTAACACCATAATAGACAAGATATTGCTCTAAAGAACACAAGAGAAAAGAAGTGAAAATGTCCAAATTTAAATGTCAATTCAATAGTTCATTTGAAGGCTATTTTCATGCTCTTCAACCGTTTAGGTATGGTTCTTAGCATGAAAACAGCTTTCGAATGAACTATTGAATTGGGAAAACTTAGGAAGTCAATATGCATCCTCAAAGATTAAAGTCTATAAAACACTTAAATTTGGAAATTTTCCCTTTTTTTCTTTATTTGTTCTTTAGAGCAATATCTTGGCTATCATGGTGTAAATTTTCGTTTCTATATCTCAACGTGCGGCGCAGTGACCTCAATCGTGGATCCGTTTCGCGTCCCAGCGCGGCGAACTCCATAATTCAAGCCATGATAGCATTTTCAGCCTACCAGACCATCTTTAAAACATCGATTCCTCGTATCAGAATGCACTTATAAGAACCTTTTGAGCAAAATCCAAGCTGTTCGATTTTGGCTTTATCCGCAGCTTTTCGATTCTCTCGCAAATTGCGTCATATGAAGAGTTCGGATTTGCTATTCAAATTAAAATGACAGGCGTGCTAGTCATATAAAGATCTCGGATTAAATATTCAAATTAAATATCAATACACAGATTGGCCTGAACCTGCCGCTCGCCTGCTCGGCTCAGGAGCTGCAGAAGTTAATCGACGTCTTTGTCGGGAAGAAGAACCGCGCGAGTGCTGGATCGGAATTTACGAATGAGGACAGTGAGAAGAACGAGAAGACCATCACTCTGGATGGGTTTGTACTACTTTTTCAGCATGGCCAGCAAAAACAAATAACATATGAATGGAACATATATGTTTGTACGGATGCACAGGGGTCACACCCCATATAAAAATTTGCAAGATTTTATGTTCACCAAATATGAGATACTACACCGCCGCAACAAATCATGAGTTTTCCGCTCAGGACCACCTCTTTGTGACATAGAAGAAAACTACCGATTTTTAGGACCCGTGTGATACACGAGCCATACTAATTTGCTACGTGGTGTGTTTGAAAGTGTAGTTTTCGAACGGTTGTAAATTGTTAAAGGTGGACTAGAAAATACCGTTAGGGATATTCACCCGTTCACCTGATTCACACTTGATATGGCAAGTTTTGGACAGGTGTGACCCCTGCCACACCTGTCCAAAATAAGGATAATGATAAAAAATATAAAAATAAAAATCCTTGAACATTTTTGCACGACTGGCTGGAACATTTTTGTACGGCTGGCTGGAACTTTTTTTTGTATTTGTTCTTGCTTCAGCTGGAACAAATACAAAAAAGAGAAGCGCACTCTTCCGGCCAAGCAGCAGACGCTCCTCTCCGTGATGCTCTCCTACGACAAGAAGCACATCATCACAGTGCGCGTCGAGGAGGAGCCATTTGTGGTGAGAGCACAATGGATTACTGTAGGCGCACTAAAATGTAAAATTTATACAAAATTTAAATGTCTCGAAATAGTTCCCCCTCCATCGCAAGGGAATTAAAAAATAGAACAAGCCCGCGAATCAGGGCCGTGTTTTCTCTACTAATACCGAAAATACGGTCCTCATTTTGAGTACGATGTGGAGGAGCGCACGTTGCGTGTGGAGCTGCGCAGCCTCGACGGCAAGACGGTCGAGAAAACGGCAGTCATTGCGCACACCAACGTCACCATGTGGCCGAGGGACATGGAACTGGCCCTGCTCACCTTTAACGACATTCTGGCGAGAGAGATTTATGATGACATTGTTGTTGTTGTGACATACACAGTACTTGTTGTGACATATACAATACTAGTTGTGACACATACCGTACTTGTTGTGACATTTCCATTCTCTTATTCAGCCAGTGGTTAAGTGCGAGTTGGAGCGCTTCGAAAAGTTTGTCCCGAAGAAGAATCTCGATCGTCACCAGGTACACTCACTCATCTCTTCTTCTTGTCTTTCCTCCCCTTCCTTCCCACTCACTCTCTCTCGCTCGCTATCTCGCTCTCTCGCCCTCCCTCCCTATCTCACACACATTCCGTCCATCTGCTCTCCCTTACATCACCTCTCAGCTCATTCCCTGTCTTTCTCTCTCGCACTCTCACCCTCTCTCGTTTTCCGTCCATCTCGCTCTCACAATCTCGCTCCCTCACATTCCTCTCCTATTCCCTCTTTCTCCTCTCTTTTTCTCTCTCACCATCTAGCTCTCTCTCACCATCTCTCTCTCCTCCCCTCATTCTCTCTCTCTACCCCTGCAGGTCTTCATCCAGGACGACACGGGTTGCGGCCGCTCTTGCCAGCTCGCCGCCATAATTAATCTGCCCCGCCAGCTCTTGCATGCTCCTCGCAAGAATGAAAGGGACGCCATTTTGTTTGTGCGTCTTTGATATGTAATGTTTGATATTGGATGTTTGATCCAAATTACTTCTCAGAAGGAAATCCTCTCTCATGTGGCTGCGGTGAAGACGTCTCGTTGTGGCTCTTTCCAGAGCGCCATGGTAGGACCTGTCAACTCGCTTATTATTGTCACAGGATACGGTAGCAGACGCAGCCGTGCATGTATTCCTGTGCCATCGTATCATAAATTGAGTCGAGATACTTTTCCCGGACTCTATTCGCCCACTCTCTCTTAGTAGGAGCATCAATCTCATCGTTAATTTTAACTTCATTTATAAACAAATGAATTAATAAATTAATTAATTAATGAGAATGATTGGCTTTCAGGATGGACACTACGTCTTCCTCGTCCTCGCTGAATACGTCATGTCTTTCGTGAAGAAGCCAGGGGATCGCCGCATCATCAAAGCGTTCACGCAAAAGAGCTGCGGGGCTATGGAGTACGTACTTTATTTATTTTCTCTATTGGAACCCCCCCCCCCTCTAGTAGTACCCCCTCCTTGAAAATGTCATTGAAAATAGTACTCTTCAATCTAATTTAACTCCCCTCCTCCTCCAATAATACCCTCCTAATAGTCTAATACCTCGACTCGAGACGTACACAGAGATGGTAACGGCCCGGCCCGGCCCGGGCGGGCCCGCGGGTCGGGCCGGCCCAATTTCCCAGGGCCCCGGGCCGGGCCCAAAAAAGCCATTTACCATCTCTGGACGAATCCTGGAGGCATCTGACTGGTAGTCAAAATTACAGATAGATTACCAGCAAAGTATTCTATCTGTCTGTAACTATTTGTGAGTACTATGAGCAATAAAGTATAATAAATATTTTAAATTTTTATTATTTTATAATATTAAAAAATTATATACATTTTTAGTGCCCTCTTCGATAAATCTGACGAGGACAGGTACGACAACACCAAGAAGCTCGCGGTCTTCCCAGAGACTCTCCCCAAACAGCCATCCATCGTCCCCAACCCTCCGCTCGCCAACTCCTCGCTCCGCCCAACACCATCCTCAGTCCCCAACCCCCCGGTCACCAACCCCTCGCTCCGCCCACCCTCTTAGACCTGACTCCGGCCACATTCCCACGCCAGACTCCGGCCACATTCCCACGCCAGACTCCGCCCACATTCCCACGTCAGACTCCGCCCACATTCCCACGCCAGACTCCGCCCATCCGTCAAATGCCTCCTCTAACATAACACACCCCACCTTCCCTCAGGCCCCTTTCTAGCATTTTCAACCCACTTCATCATCATGAACATTCCCCTATGAACATGGTGAATAAAGTGGTTAATTCGATAGTAATCTCTTGCCATTTGCACTCGAAACTGCGGCATTTTGATCTTTCCTTTTTTGCGGATCTTTTGATATCACACTGATTGTGAGAACCTTGTAAACAGCTGATGAATTTGAGTAAGCTGAATGGGCATGTTTCGGAATTTTCTCATCGTTAAAAATCAGGAGATTCGACTAATTAAGATCGGATGGGTAAAGCACAGAGAGAATTAAGAGAGCCTCTGTGTAAGGATCAAGCCGCACTCCATTGGCGCCTGACCGGGGGAGAATGTCGGATTTTGCTAATAAAATTGTATGTGGGAACAAGGGAAAATGACAATTTCACCAACTTTAGGTACTTTTTTGTATTTATAACTTTAGGTATTTTTCTTGAGCATCATCTTCTTTGGCAGACAGGCAGTTTTTTCCTTAATTCAATCTTCGAAATTAGAATCGTGGAAAAGGGACGCGTGGCATTGGTACATAAATAATATGAATATGTTGACATTGAAGAAAAATGATACATAGCCTTTTTCGAGAACTTTTTTTTGTGTAATTTTTTTCCTTTTAGCGGCTTATCACACATGCAGTGGATGGGAACGACCGACTCGTTTTATGACTACAACCCTGGCTTTTCCGAGGTTTGCTGGTTCTTACCGCGTAGATAACATAAGAATGCTACCGTTAGCTACCCATAGTTTTATTGTTTTATTGATGGCACATTTTACTATATATTGATAATTGAGAATCCTTTAAGAATTGCTTTCTGCATGGGATCGGACAATCCTATGTATGTCCTTTGCATTATCTACTGCCTCAACTGCACTCGGTTGGATGCCAAATTTCATACGTGTACCCATTTTTTCCACTTTCTGGAGTTTGAATTTTTTTTTAATTTTAAATTTCCAAGGCCCCGCAGGGCCGGGCCCAAACTAGGGCCCGGCCCTGGGCCCGATTGGGCCCGTTTTTCGAAAAATTTGCAGGCGAACATGCTCACGACAGCCCTATTTCGTATTGGTCATACGTATTATGGCAGATTAGGAGTCTAATTCCGCTATTCAATGCAATAAATGAAAGCTTTGTGAACAGTAAATCGAACAACAATTTTTTTCTGATAAAAGGACGAATTAGAAGTAGTAATTTCACATGTTTAAAAAATCGGGCCGGGCCGGGCCGAGATTTTAAGCCCTAAGGGCCGGCCGGGCCCAAAAAGGTTGGGCCAATTTGCATTTCTGCCAGACAGTTTTCATATTACTCTTATTCAGAATGTAACGGAAGAAAGTCGCTCAAAGTTTCTGGATATATGATTTACGCCAAGATGAACTTATCCATAAAGAAAAAAACTTAGGTTAATTATTCTCCGGATACCTCCATTAAATACATTTATAAGGATGCTACATACATATGAATTTTTTTAAATTATTTTCTTTATTGATTTATTGACAGCGCCCCCGCCGCTGTGCTGCTCTTTACGATGTCAACGCTTGTCGCCTTCGCTCGTTCGCTCGTACGCAAACAGGATGAGGTTTTTTTTACTACTTTGTTCTTTTCCTTTATTTTGATAATCTCCTCCTTTAAATAAATTTTCGTGAAATTTATAATAATTTCAATAAAAAAAGCAAAACGACACACGACGCTATATTATTAAAAAAAGAATAAAAATAAAATGTAACCAAAAGATTATTCACCATCCTAATTGAATGATTTGTGCCATCCCCTCTCTCTTCCCTTCCAGCACACCTCGATGTTCTGTGCGTTTACTGTCTTTCCCACGTGTTGCGCGGCCGTCTGCTCGCTCCATCTCCGCCATCTGCCGGCGCATATGGCAAATATATTTTATTTTTTTTAGAATTTATTTTAATAAAAATTATCATAAATATATTAAAATTTTTTATAAAATAACATAAATAACAAGGCACAATTTGAAATAATTCATGACTTATTTCCCCTTTCAGTTCGACTACGTGATCGCGCTGCTTCGACTTGCGAAGCAGCGCGATCAACGGCCGAAAACGAACGACGGTCCAGCGCCCCTTGCCAAAGAACAAACGTCCTAATCATTAAGTCTCTTCTGATTCGAACTGAATAAAAGATAAATGACAATCTACTTGTGCCCCCCTCTTGAGAGCAACAATACGAATTCGCGTTTCTCAAAGACGAAGGCTGGTGTGAGTACTGACCAAGGATGGTATATTATTGATTTTTCTAGCTTAATAGTATATCAATGAAGCCAATACTCTGCTACTACATGTCTGACTGTATACAGAAGCAACACTGAAAATTGTGTTAAGTTTCGTCTGCTTTTTTAAAAGGAAAATATAACAAAATATGTTAGTGTGTCTGATCGAACAGGACGTCATGAGCGGATAGAAAAAATGAGCACAGTTATCAGTGAGTGCAACTGATCCAAATTTCTTCTGTTCGCGACTTGGAACTTCTTCTGCCGCCTAGGGAATGAAAAATAAGAAGGTACAGACGAATAACAAACATTATTCACTTCAGTACGCCTTGGCCATTCCAAAACACCTAGGGCTCCAATCTTTAGGCCCAATAAGGGCGTACTTTTAGAAACTCCAATTTGGCTTTATGCCTTGTGTTCACCAAATTTGCAAAGTACTCATATAAATTTGCATATTTTCACACCATCAACTGAGGAGAAAAAATCGCTAATTTCTATTACCAAATTGCGAACTTATTACCGGCATATTTTCCATGACGATTTCAAAGTCTAATAAAAGCAGAGAAACCCTTGTTCCCCTGCTTTCCAGGGATCAGAAGGGCTTCGTTGTTCGCGCGTCTTATCTCGAAAATTAACGGTGACTTTGTGTCGTAGTCTACTTCGCTTTTTGGAACAACAGAAAGCGAAATAATGCATAAATTCGCCCGAGGAATCGAAAAAGAAGGCAAAAGTTATCACGTCGTTCAAAAATGAAATTTCAGTCATTTCAATATGTTTGATCATCAAATCATGGCATTTGACCTCGCTAAAAATATAAATAACATTTTCGTGATGATCTTCAAAAGTATCTAAATTACATTCTGTTAAAACCCCAAACTTTATGATCGCTAATAAGTTTTACATTTCAAATAATTCACGAAATATCGGTGAAGCAAAATAGATCTCTTTCAAAAACTCTCAATTTTCTAGATGAAGCAACAACGGCTTGTCGAGCCTAAAATGTCTTTATAAGACGAAAAGTGGGCATAGAATAACAAGTGAATCATCCTCATTTCGAGACCGTCGAGATGGGCAGCCACTCTAGCCGAGGAAACAAGTGGAAAATTCCATAATATTGTGACTCTTTTGCTGGAGCTCCAGCAAAAGAGTCACAATATTATGGAATTTGAATTGAAAGGTCAATCAATATGGAAATTTCAAGTGCGCTTACGTGGAAATAGTGCAGAAAGGAAGGTAAAATCAACCTTCTTACGTGAAATGCCACTCTTTTGCTGACATTTCGTATTTGAAACTACGAAAATTTCCATAAATTGCGAAACTGATGGTAATTTGACTGAAAAGTGCATGAAAAAGAGCATAAAAGCCGGCCTCATCGGGTCAGTTGCACATTCGAGAAAGTCGCCTCTCTTCGCTGCTCTTCCGGGCTGCCTTTTCATTGAGCCCATTTCGCCGTCAGTCATTGTGTCAATATCTCCTACGATTCCTACTAGCCTTCAGCTATTCATCATCATAAATTGACTGATGAAAAAAGATTAATTTTGCGTTTTCCGCTCCTCTTTCTTGCTTGCTAATGTTTGGCATGAATATCAATCAAATAATACTCCTGTCCACATACTTTAGTTTGCTCCGTCGAAGAGGAGATCTGCTTGCAGTGCGCGGAAATGAATAGCACTACGGTTCGTATCCGTGTTCTTGTTGACTAGGGAACAAATATATAATGAAGAAGAAGAAGAAGAAAAAAAATGTTCTTTTTGACAAGAGAAAAAATAAATAAAGAAGAAGAAGAAGAAAAATTTTTTTTTCTTTTGACAAGAGAACAAATATATAAAGATAAAAAACTTTTTTTTTCTTCTTTCAGAAGTGCTACCTCGGCAGAGGCGGTGGTCGTGCGGCAATCGCGCGAGAGATGGAACGTGGTGCGAGCTCGAAGTGTTTCTTGAGCGTGAAGCGTGGAAGGTTCTGGACGGGCGTGGAAGGTAGAGGGACCAGACGGCCGGATGTTTGCCGGTCGAAGGCTTCGATTCCAACAAGCCCATCTACATTTGTGCGTGCGACTCGAAAGGCGCTCGGGATGGCGTCTGCAACACGGATGCGTGGATCAATGCGAGCATCGATGACGTCATCGGCCAGTACGCGGTCTACTTGACGACGACGACTCTGCCCACCACCACGACCACCACTGCCATTCCGAGCACTGCTGTCACCGGCGGAGTGGTTGCTGAGCAGGTTCGGCAGAAGGAAAACGAAAAGATTGTGTTTGTTTCATTAAGGCTTCAGGCTATTCCTGCATGTAGATCAATATCTGCCTCATTTCACAAACCCTATGACATGCCTTTCCAGACTGGCTACATCACCTGGGCTATCGTTGGCGGTGTCGTTAATTGCCTGGCTCTCGTGGCTCATCGTCGCAGGTCTGGAGATATTGATTGATTCGTTATCGATGAATTAACATCGATCTATCCTTTCTAGTCGTCTTCAAGCATCGCAGAGCAAAGCAGAAGATGGAGAAGGAGAATTAGAGCCGACCGCTCGCCAACGACGTGACCAGCATGACTGACACGGACGAGTCGACCTTTAACGAGACGTCTGGAAAGCTCCCGAACGCCCCCGAGGAGCAGATCGAGAGCCGCATGGAAGGTGGGCTTAGAGATGGGGGATATTTGAATTTCCCGCCTCGTACCACTGGAACAGTAAATGAGAATTGAAATTGAGAGAATTTTGAAATTTAATATTTTCCAATGCTTATCAAGTGAAAAATTAATTCATTTTACTCGCAAATATTATATTTATATATATACATTATATATTCAAATATTCTTTTTCTCTACAGAACTTGAGAAGGCTGTGTGCCGCTTCCCATTAAACAACATTGATCAGCGCATTGACAAGGTATGTTTTTATCTTTTTGGATGCCAGCCAACTGCAAGAATATTGGTTATTGAAAGTCTTTGATCATTGATTATTGATCCTTGATCTTTGATCTTTCTTTTCAGGAACTCGCCAAGTACGAGCACGACGCAGGCAAAGTTTACCCATCGGTGGCGGCCGACGAGTATGGCTCAGTGGAGACGGCGAACAAGTGGCGACTTGCTCAGAGGTTAAATGTTCCCGCCAAATTGGGTTTGAATATAATTTTGAATTTTCAAGATACTCTACGCCAATCGTGAAGCAGACGGCGCTGCCACGCTACGGCGTTCTGCCGCGTCTCAACGCGAATGTCGTCCGAGGGAGTGGCGGCATCATTGTTGGCCAGGTTACTGTAATTTATGAGAATTAGTCATTTCAGAGAAGAATGACGTCATCTTACATACAGGATAATGATAAAAGATATATTTGAAAGGTTACTTTTTTCAAAATTTATATTTAATTTTTTTGTTCAATGGTTGTAAGAATGAAGTTGTTGTATATGAAGATAATGGTTTTAAAAAATATAATGTAAAATAATAAAATAACTAAAGAATAAAAATTTGCGATATAAATAATTATTACAATTAAATTAAATTAAAATATTAACCGAAATACATATGGCTTTCTTCCAGATCGTGACCGAGCGTCAATTGCCAATCTTTTGGGAGACGGCACTCGAGATGGGCATTGGCAGCATTGTGCACATTTGCGAGCGTGCTGAGCAAGATGTAAAGATTTATACTATTGAAATTTAGGAAATGTCAGATTGAACGATTAAAATTAAGATCTCGGAATACTACTATACAAATTAAATACAAATATAAACATGAGAAAGAAAAACACACAATAAAAAAAATTTTTTTTCACATACGGGCAAATAAAATAAATTAAAATAAATTAATTCAGTAATAATTAAACAATTTATTACACAAACACAGATTGGCTTGAATCTGCCGCTCGCTGCCTCGCCTCAGGAGCTGCAGCAGCTTGTAGACGTCTTCGTCGTCAAGAATTCCGGATCGGATTCTGAGAGCGAGAACAGTGAAAAGGAGAAGAACGTCACGGAGGAGAAGTTTGTACACATTTTCAACAGGCCCACCAAAAAAGCATATTAATGGAACATGTTTGTACGGCTGGCTGGAACATATGTATTGGTACGGTTGGCTGGAACATTTTTGTATAGCTGGCTAGAACATACTTTTATGGCTGGCTGGAACGTTTAGTACTGATGCCAGGAACATAATTATTTAGTTAATTAATGGAGAGCACAACGAAAAAAAAACCCCTACCACAATGTGCCTGACAGATAGTAAAAAGTACAGTGTAAACAATCCTAGAAATGGTGCTACTTCCCTTTGCACTCTCTCCACTGTAATGTGTGCTTACACAATTGCTTTGGGAACGGACATGTCAAGAAAAACCCGGCCAATGTTGGTTGCGCGCAGCGTATTGAATGATTGGCAAAGGGCAGGAGTCCAATGGCCCCCCTCGGCACAATGTGGCTCCGTCAAAAATTTCTTGCCTTGAAAATGGCAAAAGTTTTAAAAACAGAAAATTTCTTGCTCAACCTGACCAAATAAATCGAAAAAGTTTTCTCATTCTTGTTTCCTTTTATTTTCTTTTTCTTCTTAATATTTTTTACCACGTGTGTTTTCATTCACATGCAACACCGTAATAAATTGATTGATTGATTGAAAAAAAACAAGATACTATTTATTCGCCTCTTAGGCCTCCTTTAAGTTTGATTTTCTTCAGGCCCCCTCCAGAAAAGCGCACTCTTCCGGCCGAGCAGCATGCGCGCCTCTCCGTGATGCTCTCCTACGACAAGAAGCACATCATCACAGTGCGCGTCGAGGAGGAGCCATTTATAGCCATTTATTCCATTTACATTTTCTCTCTCTCATCTCCCTTGCAGGTCTTCATCCAGGACGACACTGGCTGCGGCCGCTCCTGCCAGCTGGCCGCCATTATTAACGCGCTGCGCCAGATCTCGCATGCTCCTCGCACGTATGAAAAGGCGCCGATCTTGTTTGTGCGTTATTTGATCTTTGATCTGTATTTCTTGATCATTGATGTTTGCTTCATGATCTTTGATTTTCGATTCTTGATCAATTTCTATCAATATATATATATTTTTTTTCCAAATCCCATAAATGAAATTTACATAATTTTTGGATTGTGCACGATTTTTACATGATCTTTGACCTTGACAAATTATTGATTGATTCTACGCCAACTTATACACCTTTTCAAATTGCACACACATTTCCAGAATGAAGTCCTCTCTCACGTGGTGGCGGTGAAGGCGTCTCGCTGCGGCTCCTTCCAGAATGTCACGGTATGAGAGAGATGGCTCTCAGTATGGATGGCTACTACTTTTTGGCGGCAGCCGTGTATTCAATCGTAATCGCATACTTGTTTATTTACTTTTTAAATTGTATTTATCGTACAGTAAATAAGCTATTTCACCTGAACACCATTAAAAGAGGATGATAATAATATGACCATGGTCAATTGCAAAATAATTTTTTTTTACCGAAAAGTATTTAAAAAAAAAGCCATTTAAAGTGATTGTGCAAGAATTCCACTTGGACTGAAGACGCACGAGGCTCGCCTTCTCATCACATTGTTCATGGATGAGATCATCGATAGAATGAAGTATTCATTTATTTATTTGTTAAAGATAAAATAATGTGGGTAATAATAATAATAATAATTGATACAATAATAGAAATGTATGCTATTTAGAGAAAGTGGGAGAGAGACAGAGAGAGAGAGAGAGGGAACGAAACAGAGTGAGTGAGAGAGATAGAGAGAAAGACAGATGAAAAGAAGACGTCAACAACACAAGTGCAGATCAAAAAGAAGATGTGTATATTTTTTTATAATTTATAACAACAAAAATCAATAAATCTTTAGCGCGCAGAGAGCGTTGATAAAGGACGACCTTGGGTACGACAACATCAAGAAGCTCGCGGTCTTCCCGACGAATCTCCCCAAGCCCGCCACCGTCCCCAGCCCTCAGGTCAAAGCTTGACTCCGCCCATCCGCCCGCCGTTTGACTCCGCCCATTCTCTAACATAACACATCCCCTGACCCTTTCAATGGATCCCATTCTCCTTCACTTGCCATTCCCTAAGACATCAATTTAATTCCCAATGATTGAATAAAGTCAGATAATTCATTCGTATGCTCTTACTGTTTTTCAACTGGACGTGGGTCTGCGCCGGAATGTGGGCTTTTGTGCTTTATCACACCGGTTGTGAGAATTTTAGATGCAGATTCAAAGGGTAAAAATTGGTGTTAGCTTCAAATGTAGGAAATAGAAAGCGGCTTTTTTTTTCTTCCACTGCTCGCCAAATTGGGAACGCCGAGTTGCATTATACCATATGGTCGACATCTTCTTGGCACCATTAAAGGAGCTCCTTCTGTGATAATAACTTGAATATGGTATCTCGTATATGCCTTCGCTTTGGACAACTTCGGAGGATTGAGCATGATTGTTTTCTCTTCACTCGCTACAAATTGATAAGCAAGAAAATGTTTGGGAAGAGAAATGTTTTACAACGGTCATCATGAGGTGGCCCTCCTCTTTCCCCTTTGCTCTCGACATGAAATAACGAGCGAACCGCATGAGCAGAAATCGCAAAGGTTTTTCTGCACTTGAAAGATGGCCTCCCGGATGGCTTCTTGAATCTCTTGTCCCAATCGATGCGAAGACGACCTTCCATCGCCACCACCACCGAGAGACTGGCCATATCAAGGCAGAGCAGACATGCTGGCCGTCCCCGAGAACGATGGCGTGTGACGAATTCGACCGACCGAAACCTGTCCACCACTTGGATGCGAACCGCAGTCATGCAACCCGGATGCCTTTCATCTTATAAGATGGTATACCTTCACCCACCGCCGTGCTAAGTCACTGAGTGCGGAATAAACTATGAAACTTTGGCATGATCGCCCGCTCAAAGTTGTAACACAAGGTTTCTAATAAGTAACACCTGATCGCAACGCACACCGGCCGCATCGTCAAACACCGTTGTGTAGTAGTTGACGTGTCACGAACAGGGAAATCTTTCACCAAAAAAACATTTTGCTACTTGTCCTTCATCGTCAGCCAACGTATATGTTTTTGTCCCATGTTCAAATTTGCCGTTCTTTTTTTTAAAGAATCTTTTTTAAAGAACATCGACGTCACTTTCTGTCAAATGACAAACTTCTTTTCATGAATGCAGGATAAATTGTTTGAAAGCCTGGATGTGTTTAAAGGGGGATGATTAGAGCGCAAATATGAATTTGTGTGAGATTTCAAATGGACGCTCGTCTGTTCGCACAATCATTCGCTTTTTTCATGTAGTGGGTTTCTGCGAAATAGGACATAGCACCTCACACCAAAAATGAGAGTGCCTACTCGCAGGGTGAACACTTGGTCACTGCGAGGCTAAAGAGTAAGAGGAGGAGCGAGGCTTCCCTGAAGATAATGTTTTGTTTCGAGTGAGCCCAGATACATACATTTGTGGCTGCAATACTAATACGAATGCAACATCTGGGAATGGATCAATGCAAACGAGAATAACATTCGGTCTACTTGACGAAGACCACGGTGCACCGAGGGAGTCGTATATGACTAAGAAAATACTTTCCTTCGGTTTCAGGACCCCGTCACAACGACTTTTCTTCCACGATCAATTTCGGCGGCTGCTGATGAGGTGGTTCGGCGGCCGGAGAAATAACATGAATGTCCTTGTTGTACTTACATTCGCCGGAGCGAACCTTGGTTAATGCTTTATGATTTTGCTGGCCTCTGTCTCATGAGATAAATATGTATCTGCCTAATTTCATAAGCACTCTGATGTGCGCACAATCTTTTCCAGTCTGGCTTCACCATATTTCTTATCATTTATAGTGCTGTCCTTTGGCTCGCTTTCGTTGCTGGCGTAATCATCTCCATCGGTCAGAGGCGATATCGATTAATTCATATTATCAATTTATCAATATCGATTTATCCTTTTCCAGTTATCTTTATGCGTCGCCGTGAAAAGAAGAAGAAGGAGAGCGAGAAGCCGTTCAGCAGCAATGCGGAGGATCCGCGCCCCATCGCGGCCACCACGACTGGCGCGGACGAGGCGACCTTCAACACGACATCGGCTGTGTAGCAGTTCAAGAGCCGTATTCTGCGCGAAGGGGAAAATAGGAGACAACAACTGTTTTGCATAGAAAATGACGAATTTGAAATCTAGTTCTTTCCATCCATTGTCCCCAATCCCCCAGACCTACATATGTAAGTGTACTTACTTCGCCCTTCCACTCATTCTTGACTTCGCCGTCAATATCCCCATGACATGTAGTGTATAAAGTGGCTGTTATGTGGAGCCAAAAAGCCAGCAGAAGTTTGCTCATGAATTCGATGGTAAGCGCTTACCATTTGCATTCATATGATATCAGACTGTGTGGGAATGAGCTTTTTTGATCTTTCAAAGAAACTGATGAGAATATTGAATTTAGGTGAATTTGAATACAGCAAATTAGAGTTGCTTCTGCTCCTTTCCCCTCCCGATTGACCTTGAGAGCATCTGGTCAGAAGGATTAGCATCGTTAAAACAAACTTGAAATTCAGGGGGAGTCGTAGAAAATCAGATTTGTAAAGCACAGTGAATAGTTCGATGGAAACTCTTCATGCCACCCTTGGGCCTTCTGCTGCATTTTAGAGCCTCTTATATTAGTCAGCCACACAGTGGAATGAAATCAAAGATAACCCATTTTTCGTGTGCGTTCCGCGGGGATCAAAAAAATATTTTCATGTCTTTGGTTATGTGAATATGTGAATATTTGGTTGCACAGGAAAAAGTTCGTGCATGAATATCAGCAGGTTTCAATTGAATGCAGACTCTAAGCCATATTCGTGCAACCTGGCCAGCATTCATTCTCTCGCCGGATGCGTGATAACTTGACAATGAGAAATCTGCGCGTTTGCAATAATATACAGAAAAACAAAGTGCACTTGACCAATAATCTGCATCTCATTCATAAGTGTGAAATCTGCAATGAATATGAAAATGAATGTGGATGAGTCGGAAAAGCAAGGCAAATGTGGAAAAAGTAACAGAAAAGTGCGTTCGTAATGTGCCATTCGTGAAAGAACAATCACACTTAGGCAATTGCAATTCTACACTTTTGTATGCTTTCTACCTTCAATTTTTCTCCGGGCATTTCTAGAACAACACAAAGAGAAATAGAGAAATTCCCAAATGCGCTCCGGGAAATCAAAGAACAAGGCAATAGTTATCATACAAAAGTGCAATTTCAGTCGTTTCATGATATTTCATCATCAAACCATGCGCGCTAAAAATAAAAATAACAGGTTCGCGAAGATTTTCGAAAGTATATAAATTATATGCTCTACTTAAAAAAGTCCCACAAACTATAAAAAGAATAATTTTTTTTAATGATCGCTAATAAGTTTACTTTTAAAATGTTTCGCGAAATGTCGATGAAGAAAAATTATCTCAGAAAATACCATTTTTCTTTTCTAGCATCATATTTGTCGTAAAAAATCATCAAGTTTTTAAAAGAAACAACAGTTATAAAGCCTGAAATGTCTTTATGATTCGAAATGTGAACATAAAATAACAAGGGAATACAATAAGTCATCTTCATTTCGAGACTTTCGAGATGGGCAGCCGCAGCCGAGGAAACAAGTGGAAACTGACCGAGTGGAGCTCCAGCAAAAGAGTCACAATAATATGGAATTTGAATTAAAAGGTCAATCGATATGGAAACTTCTACACAAATTCATATTTTCGCCAATCATCCTCCTTTAAACACATCGGGGGATCTCACAATCAGTTAGTCACCTTTCCATGCTTTCAAACTAGGCATTCATGAAAAGAAGTTTGTCATTTGACATAAAGTGAAGTCTTTTCTTTGAACAAAGAACGGCCAATTTGAACATGGGACAAAAAACATATACGTTAGCTGACGGTAAAGGGCTGGCAAAATGTTTTGATGAAAGATTTGCCCGTTCCACGGTGTTTGCTGATGCGGAGAATGTGGAGAAAGGAAGATAAAATCAGCTTTCTTACGTGATATGCCACCCTTTTGCAGACATTTCGTATTTTAAACAACGAACTTTTCCATAAATTACGAAATTAATAGTAATTTTATTGAAAAAAGTGCAAGTAAGAGAGTTATTGGCCTGATTACTATAACTGCGTCTTGTTATTTCAAATCTCGATATAACGGCCAATTTCCAGGATCATATTACGAAATGTGAAATCTGCATTGGATATGAAAATGGAAAAGAGTGCCAAGCGTGGAAAAAGTACCAAAAAGATGCGTTCGTAATTTGCCATTCGTGAAAGAACAATCAGAGTTATGCAATTGCAATTCTAAACTTTTGCCTGCTTTCTACATTCAATTTTTCCCTCGCATTTCTAGAACAACACAAATAGAAATGGAGAAATTCACAAATGCGCTCCGAGAAAGCGAAGAACAAGGCAAAAGTTATCACGTCTTTCAAATGTGCAATTTCAGTCGTTTCGCTGATATTTCATCATCAAACCATAAAAACAATAGAAATAACATTTTCGCAAAGATTCTCCAGAAGTATCTAAATTCCATCTTCCATATACCCCAAATGAATAATCTTTTTAATGATAGCAAATACGTTTACTTTTGAAATAATTCACGAAATGTCGATATATATCTCAGAAACTGCAATTTTCTTTTCTAGCATCACATTCGTCGTGGCAGTGTGCAGAAATGAAGGTAAATTCAGCCTTCTTACGTGATGTGGCACTCTTTTACTGACATTTCATATTTTAACTACGAACTTTTCCATAAATTAGAAATTAATAGTAATTTTACTGAAAAAATGCAAGCAAAAGAGTAAAAAAGCCGGCTTGACCGGCCTGATTAGAATAACAGAGTCTTTTTATTACAAATCTCGATATCCATAAAATTCAATTTCAGTCGTCTCGTGATATTTCATCATCAAACCGTGGAAAAATAGAAATAACATTTTCGCAAAGATTCTCAAAAGTATCTAAATTCCATTCTGTAGGTAAAAAGTCCCATATACCCAAATGAATAATTTTTTTAGTGATCGCAAATAAGTTTACTTTTGAAATAATTCACGAAAAAGCAAAATAGATCTCATCAAAAAACACCATTTTTCTTTTCTTGCATCACATTCGTCGTATTCTTCTTAAAAATCGTCAAGTTATTAAATGAAACAACGACGGTTTGTCAAGCCTGAAATGTTTTTATGAGACGAAAAGTGGGCATAGAATAACAAGGGAATACAATAAATCGTCTTCATTCCGAGATGTTGAGATGGGCAGCCGCTCTAGCCGAGGAAACAAGTGGAAACTGACCGAGTGGAGCTCCAGCAAAAGAGTCACAATGAAATTGAATTTGAATTAAAAGGTCAATCGACATGGAAATTTCAAGTGCGCTTACGTGGAAATAACCCTAGAAATGTGTAGAAAGTAAAGTAAAATCAACCTTCTTACGTGATATGGCACTCTTTTGCTGACATTTCATATCTGAAACTACGAATTTTTCCATAAATTACGAAATTAAGTGCAATTTTACGGAGAAAGTGCAAGGAAAAGGGTATAAAAGAAGGCCTGATCTGGGCAATTGTATCATTTCATCTCGAATCGCCCGCGTCTCTTGGCTGCTCTTCCCGCCTGCCTTCTCACTTGTGAGCCCATATCGCCGTCAGTCATTTGTCTTCCTCTCGTGACTCTACTCCACTGGCATATTTCATCAAACTGCGGACTTTGTGATCTTTGTGCCAAAAGCTGCTGTGACTCCTATCATTCAATCATTCTAAATTTATAGAGAAAATATTACAATAAAATCCTTGTTCCCTCTCGTTTTCCTGCTTTAGAACTATTTTGAGATGAATATCAGGTGATAATCTTATCTTCTTTAGTTTACAACCGTTGAAGGACGATCTGCCTCCGCAAGAGAATGACTACTGTGGTTCGTATCGTTCTAGCTGGCAAGAGAAGAAACAAATAAATAAATTCTTTCAGAGATGTAACTTGGGCGGTGGCAATTCTCGTGACTGCGAATACGACGAAGATGGAACGTGGTGCTCGCTTGACGTCTTTCTACAAAGTGGTGAATGGCTGACCATGATCCGGGAATGCAAGAAGAATCAGACGGAGGGATGTTTTCCCATCCAAAAATTCAAACCCAACAAGCCCCGATACATTTGTGCGTGCAACTCGGAAGGCGGCAAGGGTGGTTTCTGCAACACGGATGCTTGGATCAATGCGAGCATCGATGACGTCATCAGTCAGTACTCTGTCTACTTGACCACGACGACGCTGCCTACTACCATTACGAGCACGAGCAGTATCACCGGCGAAGTGGTTGCTGAGGAGGTTCGGCAGAAGGAGAAATAAAGAATGTGTTTGATTAATGATTAAAAAAAACACTGCTTGAATATCTTTGTTTAATACAAAAGCTCTGATAATGAGTTCAACATCAGCTTTATTTCACAAGCCCTCTTACCGGAGCTCAATCTTTTCCAGTCTGGCTTCATCGTCTGGGCTATCGCTGGCGGCGCTGCCTTCTTTTGTCTGGCTCTCATGGCTGTCATCGGAGGCGGTCAGGCGATATTATCTGATTAACTATCGAATCATTCATTATCGATTGATTGATTTATTATCGATTAATCAAATCTATTCTTTCCAGTCGTCTTCATACGTCGCAGGGCAAAGCAGAAGAAGGAGAAGAGCCGACCGCTCGCCAACATCGACTTCGCTACAATGACTGACACGGACGAGGCGACCTTCAACGAGACGTCGGGAAGACTCCCCAACGCTTCCGAGAAGCAGATCGAGCGCCGCCTCAAAGGTGGGCTTCGAGAAGGGTGGAAATTTGAATTTCCCGCCACTTATAATCGTTGGACGAATAAATGAGAATTTCAGTATGAAAATTGAAAAAAAGAAGAAATGAATTATATTATAAGTATTTGGGCTTTTTTCTCTTCAGAACTTACAAAGGCGGCTCGCCGCTTCCGTTTCAAGGACATTGACCGACTCTTGGAGAAGTTACGTTTATAACTTCTTTGGAAGTCAAGTACTGCTGGAATATTGATTGATCTTTGATCTTTGAACTTTGATCACTGATTTTTAATCTTTTCAGCAATGCGCCAAATACGAGCACAGCGCAGGCGACGTCTACCCGCCGGTGGCGGCCGACGCGAAACCGGACGAGTATGGCTCAGTGGAGACGGCGAACAAGTGGCGGCTAGCTCAGAGGTTAAATGTTCCCGCCAAATTGGATTTGAATATAATTTTTTTCTAATTTTCAAGATACTCTACGCCAATCGTGAAGCAGACGGCGCTGCCGCACTACGGCATTCTTCCGCGTCTCAACGCGAATGTCGTCCGAGGAAGTGGCGGCATCATTGTTGGCCAGGTTACTGTATTTGATGAGAATTAGTATATCTTATGTTTAATAAGGAAAATGATAAAAATATTTAATAAAAATAAAAATAAAATAAAATAAATGATATAACAAACTATCAAAATGAAATAAAATTAAAATAATAATCGATATATGCTTTCTAAAGATTGTGACCGATCTGCTCATCTTCTGGGAGACGGCACTGGAGATGGGAATTGGCAGCATTGTGCACATTTGTGAGCGAGAGGACGCTTCGAAAAGTTCGTCCCGACGAAGAATCTCGATCGCCACCGGGTACATTCATCTCTCGTAAACTCCTCTCTCGTTTCTTCTCTCTCTCTCTCTCTCTCTCTCTCTCTCTTCTCTCATTCTCGCCCTCCCTCTCTCTCCCTCTCTCACACACATCACAATCATTTTCTCTCCCTTACATCACCTCTCAGATCATTCCCTGTCTTTCTCTCTCGCACTCTCACCCTCTCTCGTTTTCCGTCCATCTCGCTCTCACAATCTCGCTCCCTCACATTCCTCTCCTATGCCCTCTTTCTCCTCTCTTTTCTCTCTCACCATTTCTATCTCCTCCCCTCATTTTCTCTCTCTACCCCTGCAGGTCTTCATCCAGGACGGTTCGGGTTGCGGCCGCTCTTGCCAGCTCGCGGCCATGATTAATCTGCCCCGCCAGCTCTTGCATGCTCCTCGCAAGCATCATCAAAGCGTTCACGCAAAAGACCTGCGGGGCGATCGAGTACATTCTTTATTCTCTCTATTGTTGGAACCCCCCCCCCCCCCCCCACCCTCTAGTAGTACCCCCCCCCCTTGAAAATGCCATTGATAATAGTCCCCTTCCGTCTAATTGAACATACCCCCCTCTCCAATAATATTTCCCCCTATAAATAATAATACCCTTCCCCCTTAATAGTCTAATACCTCGATTCGAGACATACCTCAAATGAATCCTGGAGACATGGGATGCTCTTCCCAATGAACTGATTGCAAATTTATTCAAAATTACAGATAGATTACGAGTAAAGTTATCTATCTGCAACTATTTGTGAGTACTATTTGCAATACAGTATAATAAGTATCGTAAATTTTTTTTATTTTAAATATAAAAAAAATTATTGATTTTTTAGGGAAAATGTTAAATCTGAGGACGGGTACGACAACACCGACAAGCTCGTGGTCTTCCCGAAGACTCTCTCCAAGCCTCCCATCGTCCCCAAGCCACCCACTGTCCCCAAGCCTCCGGTTACCAACTCCTCGCTCCGCCCACCTTCAGTCCCCAACCCACCGGTCACTAACTCCTAGCTCCGCCCACCTTCAGTCCCCAACCCCCCGGTCACCAACTCCGCGCCCCGCCCACGCTCTTAGGCCTGACTCCGCCCACATTCCCACGGCAGACTCCGCCCACATTCCCACGCCAGACTTCGCCCACATTCCCACGCCAGACTTCGCCCACATTCCCAAGACAGACTCCGCCCACATTCCCACACGCCAGACTCCGCCCATCCGTCAAATGTCTCTTCTAACATAACACACCCTTCTATCAATTTCCACCCACTTGATCATCATGAACATTCCCCTAAAAACGTGGTGAATAAAAGGGACTAATTCAAAACTGCGGTTTGATCTTACCTTTTTTGCTCATCTTTTGATACCACACTGATTGTGAGAATCTTTTAAGCAGCAGTTGAATTCGAGTAAGCCAAATTGGCATGTTTATGGATTTTCTCATTGTTGAAAATCAGGATATTCGACTAATTATGATCGGATGGGTAAGGCACAGAGAGAATTAAGCTCTGAATCCTAATGCTTAGTCATGTTTCACTCTCTCTTTCTCTCTCTTTCTCTCTCTCTCTTTCTCTCTCTCTCTCTTTTGCTCTCTTTCTCTCTCTTTATCATTCTTTCTCTCTTTCTTTCTATCTCTCTCACCTCTGCTAACTAGCAAAGAGATCCGGGAGAAGACATAAGGTGCCTGTCTGATTTGGATATGCCTCCTCCGATCTCATGGAGAATGCTAATGAGCAAAGTAATACAAAATACCGAAATTATTTTCGGATTACACAGTTGTGTTTTTGTTACTGTTTAAATTGTATGCTCTGGAACGGTAGATGATTTAAGAACAGCGAAGTCACTTAATTTAACTTTGCCCATCTCTTTTCATGAATGTAAGAAGATGAATCGCTTTTAAAGCCTGGACAAAATTCTAACTGAGATCACAATGTGCAAGAATCAATGATCAATGATCACTATATTAAGGAGGGTGATCAGCGAATACGAATTTGCGCGTAAGGTGTGTGCTTTTTCATGCAGCTTCTTGCCTGAGAAATAGCATAAGACTGCCCGAGTCGCAGGGTGAACGCGCGGCAATTTGTAACTGAATAAATAATTTGTCCTTCGGTGATCGTCCTCCTTTAACATTGTAGGTAGATAATGGAAAGAGGGTCTCGGGGTTATTTGGAAGTATTTGGAAAGGGGGTCACTTCATGCTGCGCGGAAAGAGCGAACTGCTGCTGTTGCTGTTGCTGCCAGTAGTGATTAGAGATCTGGAAATAAGAAAAAGGTTCCAAAACAAATCCTTTGAGTAAGAACATATGAGAGAGAAAAGTGAGAAAAGAAAGCGAGAGTGAGAGGGTAAGGGAGAGAGAGCGAAGGAGGGAAGGTGAGAATGAGAGAGAGATATAACCAGAAGTGAGACAGAAAGACAGAGAGTAAAAGAGAGATAAATAAAGAAAGCAAGTGTGAGAGAATCGAGAAAGAGAGAGAAAGAGAGAGAGAGAGAGAGAGAGAGAGAAAAAGAGAATGAGAGCAAAATAAAGCTATGGCTAGCTGACAATTTGGGATGGATCGCCATAAAATGAGGCCAGGTTAAATGGCGGCGGTGGTATCGAAAAATGCTGGAGTTCCGATGGTTGGTAGGCTCGATGTGGCAACATCCCCCCGGACGAGCCCGCGGTCAACAGGCCGTACTGCTCTGAGGCGGCAGCAGCTGCAAGGAGAAAATAAAATAATTTTTTTTAATCGAATTAGTCCGAAAGTATTTCATGAATGAGTATGCTAATTTGCAATAATGCAGTAATTTTTCTACAAATTTTTGGTAATTACATTGCACGACTTTAGTCTACAAATTTCTGTTTATAAGAAAAAAATATAAAATATCAAACATTATTATACATATATAATAATAGTAATAATAAACTAGCCTTTGATCGCATCATTGTATGATGTCATCATGTCGGCGGACAGTCGCGTCTCTCCTTTATCTGCGTACGCCTTGGCGATCTGCTTCTTATATCGAATGCGCTTGTTGCCGAACCAATTGGAAACCTTATTTTTATTGATTTTTTTCTATTATTCGTGATTTCGGCGGCAATAAAAATTTTTTTTAACAAAAGGTACCTGAGATACGGTAATGTTACAAGCACGCGCGAGTTCCTCTTTCGTCTCCTCGCTCGGATACGGATTCGCTATGTGCGCTTCAAAGTAGGCGTTCAGCACCTATGAAATAGGCGGTCATGGCTTGTTGGTAAGTTGTTACGACTATGAGCCTGGCAGCCCTTGGCTCGATTCCCGTCTGGGCAAAAGATTTTGCGACAAATCAAACAAATGACAACCTCCGTGGACTTCTTGCAAAAGTTGCGTCGCTTTCGTCGATTGTCTTGAAAACGTGACTTGAGTGCCATGACGGCTTGGCAGATCGCCTGCTTCAGCTCCACCTGAACGTTGAATGAATTTGAATTTATTAAAATTAAATGAATTTATTTATATGAAAGTGAACAAGATGTACTCACGATCAGGCACATCCGGAAAAAAAAGCATTAAAATATCTATACACCATCATATAGTTTATTTCATCAACATTAATATTTTAATTTTTCACTATAAAAAGAAAGCGTAAAAAGAAAAGGGGAAAGGAAGAAATGAGAAGAAACCTGGATGCGCGAAAACTTGAGCTGAATTCCGGTGGACATTCGGTCAATGTCAGAAGAGGAGACGGGCCGCAGCCAGCTCTGCTCGATGAGCAGCTGGCGGACTTGCGCAGTGAACTCGGCGCACGACTTGAAATTTGTTATATATTTCTCTCTTTCTCTCTCTCTCTCTCTCTCTTCTCTCTCTCTTTTCCCTCTCTCTTCTCGCTCTCTCCCTCTCTCTCTCTTAAAGGAGGTCCGAGGCGAATAAATAGTGTCTTGTTTTTTTCGGCTTATTTGGTCGGGTTGTGCTAGAAACTTCGATTGCAAATGTCCCGAAGTCACAAAAACCTTCATGCCCTGAGGAAATTAACACTGTTTTCTACTTTGAATTCCCAAATATTTTATTTTCCCGCCATTTTCAAAAAATTTTGACAGAACAAAGCTGTGACCGCTGGGGCCAACCGAGTCATGCCCACGAATTGCATACATATGGTGCCCGCAACCAACATTGGCCGGGTTTTTCTTAACACGTAATCTCACCTGGCAGTGGTGCAAACCACAAGTTTCTGGGGAGAGAGGCAAGGGGCAGTGGAACCATTTCTGTTGATTCTTTACTCCGTACTTTTTATCATTCCGTCAGGGACTTCGTGGTAGGAGTTTTTCCCTTAAGACCTCCTTTAAAGGAGGGCGATCACCGAAAGATTAAATGATATTTCAAATTGCCGCGGCCCTTTGCACTCTCATTCGCGCGTGCTATTTTCACGCAGCGGGTTTGTGCGACCTGCGAAATAGCACGTGAGAATGAGAGTGAGGAATCACAGGGCAGACGCGGCAATTCGAGCCTGCATTAAATATTTTTTCGGTGATCGCCCTCCTTTAAAGGAGCCCAAAAACTCACACTTAAATTCGCGCCTTTTTGCCTGATACAAGGGTAAGAGAGCTCAAAAATCGTATTCAGTTTCGAGCTTCTTTAAATATTTATTTTGATTTTGACACTCTCTTTTTTTCTATTTACCTCTAGCAGCAAATCTATTTTCTGACAATCTCGAAGGAAATTAAATAGTCTTCGAGTTTTGAAAAATGGAATAAAAATACGAAATCTTTCTTCCGATGTACCAAATATAATAAGATATAAGATGACGAACACTTTCATAAATGCAAAGTTGCTTGTCGTAAAAGACGCGAATCTTGACGAGATGTGCCTTGTACTCGGAGTGATCGGAGGAGGACGACGAGGAAGCGACTGGTAGGTCCGGGTTACAACACTGGCAAAACGGGTCCAATTGTTAATTCGTCAGATCTTTACATAGAACATTGAAAATTTGATGAAAAGGGACCAGCCGTGCAATTAATCTTGACAAAACTGACGCCACTTTGTCCAAATGTTAATGAAGTTTTCATTTTGAGCTCAGTGAAATTTCAGTGAAATGTTTCATGAGGTTGAGGAGACCTTTAGGAGATCTTTTATATTATGTCTTTTTACCGGGGTTTTTCCCTGGTTTTTTTAGAGATATATTTGTAGGTATTTAGAGATATTTTGATGATTAATAATAAGATAATGCAAAATACAATTTATTCTAAATCGGGCAGAAGTTAAACCCACGCCAGATACCGAACCCGGTACCTCAAGATTCATAGTCTGAACCCCTTCGCATTACTCTATGCAACCACTTGAGCTACCCGAATGTGCCTGTCATATGACAATGCCTATCGAAGACACTAGCCTCACAAGCACCCATGAATCATTTTTGTGTTCCGTTATTTTTGCGCACAAAACGTGAAGTTGAATGACATTTAAAGTTGAGCAATCTTTCAGTCAAAGATAGGAAATAGCGTGCAACAGTGAGAGAAGAAAAGTTTCTAAAGAGCTTTTACAAACTTTTGCTCTCTCACTTTCAAATACTATTTCGTTTCCACTGACAAACTTCAATGAATTTTTTTGCTGAATGCATTTTTTAACCTTCACAAGGTTTTCCTTTCGTTATTTGGAATGTGAGTGAAGTTTGGTCATTTTCCATAGTAAACCCGCATAAAACCTGCGTGAAGTTTTTATTTATGCTCGTTCAAATTTCACTCAACGTTCGTTTCAGTTTTCTTCCAAGATTAATTGCACGGCAAATGTCAATTCGTCAAAGCTTCACAAAGAACTTTGCAATTTTTATTAAATGGGACAAATAGTCAATTAATACCTAAATTAATAAATACATAAAAAAAATACCTAATAGCTAAATAAATACTTAATACCTAAATTAATGTCTAACAACTAGATTAATAAATACTTAAATAAATAAATAAATAATATCTAAGAAGTGAATAAATGCCTAAATAAATACCTAATGCCTAAATGTGAATAATACTCTACCTGGCCTAATCCGCCAGCGATAACGACTCCCTCGGCAGCAAGCATGTTGTCCAGCAGAACGGTCTCCTTGCTCTCCTGCTCGATCTCGGGCTCCCGCCTCAAGGCGAGGGAAAGGGCTCAAAAGAGGAAGAATATTAAACAAACAAACCATCCGTGGGCAATCAGCCAAAATATGTATATCAAAAATAATAATAATAATAATATGTGATTTCAAATTGCCACCACATCTCTTCGCACTCTCTTACTTTTCGCGCGCAGCGGGCTTGTATAACTTGTGAAATACCTAGCATACACACGCGAGAATGAGCGAGTGTCTACGCTCAAAGTGGGGCAGATTTGAAGGAAGGAACAAATGAGGAAATCAAATTAATTAAAAATATATGTAACTATTTATATATTTAAAAAAATAATTAATTAAATAAAGTGAAATCACCACCCTTACCAGTCTTCTCCTTGACATTGCACAGAACGTCAAAGAGTGCCGGCCGCATCGGATGCTGCCTCAGCGCACTCTTGCGCTCGTTCGTGTTGTCATCCAGCGTGAGGAGAGAGATGCGCGCGAGGCGGTCGAGGAGAGCGAGCAGCGAGGAAGAGGAATAGGAGGGAGGAGAGGCGGCGGAAGAGGGAGAAGAAGACATCTAATATGGTAAGAGAGTCTATCTTAATTTATAAAGCAATTTAATGTTTAAAAGAGCTAAAAACTCAAAATATATGTATTTATAAATCTTAATTAATAAAACGATTTAATAATTTTGCCCTTTTTTGCCTAACACAACGGTGATTTTTAGTGTATTTTAGAGAGACACGAGTAGAGTGGTTGTCAAAATTGCAAATATGTAGATGTTCCTTCAAATCTTTCTTTGTCAAGCGATTTAAAATATTTATTTGAATTCAAAGCATAAGAGGACGATAGCGTTCAACAATAGACACGTCGACTCTAATCATGCAAAAGAGATGTTGTGACTCGAACCAAGGGTTTTTCAAGTATGATCGACATGCCAGACGCGCTCATTCCCAATCTCTCTCTCACTCTCTCTCTCTCTCACTCTCTCTCTCTCTCACTCTCTCTCTCTCTCTCTCTATCCTCTCTGTTTCTCTCTCGTTCTCGGTCTCTCTGTCAGAGAGTCAGTAGAATGCGGATGAATGTTGTGCATTATTTTGGATTATTTCATCTACATTATTCATTTTCAGTTAATTTGACAATGAACATGTTTATTTCACGTATGAATTCAGCGAGCAAATGATATAAATCAAAGGCGAGCAAAAGACGGTTTAGAGAGAGAGAGAAAGAGAGAGAGAGGGAGAGTGAGAAAGAGAGAGGGAGTGAGAGAGAGAGAGAGTGAGATATGGATAAAGTAGAAAATTTGTCCTTCATATGATGAGTCAGCGAGCGAATCCTTTTCGTAGTAATAAAACAAAAGACACAAATAAAGTGCGAGAAGAGAGCGAAATCGTGACAAGATTGAGACACCGAGAGTCTTTCTTCCAGTCAGTTTCCTTCCTCTTTCACTTTATGCCGCGAGCACACGGGTGGGGGCGAGAGGTCAAAGAGGCATCGATCCGACTGGAGAGAGGGAAGGGAAGAGAGAGAGAGAGAGAGAGAGAGAGAGAGAGAGAAAGAGAGAAATAGAGAGAGAGAGAGGGAGAGAGAGGGAAGGAGAGAGAGATGTAGAGTAGAGAGAGAGAGAGAGAGAGAGAGAGAGAGAGAGAAGGATACAGAGAGGGGAAGAGAGAGAGAGAGAGAGGGAGAGAAAGGGAGAGGAAAGGATAGAGAGAAAGAGAGGAAGAGAGAGGAAGAGAGTGAAAGAGTACAAACTCTAGAGTGAGATGGAGAAATATGGGGAGAGAAAGAGATGAAATTAGAGTAAAAGGAGAAAGAAAGCGAAATAATTGAATTTATGGAATATGAATCGGTCCAAGAAAACAGTACGCAATCAGAAATTTAATGAGACTTCAACCATGGCCACTTTTTTCGAACAAAAATTTAATGTATGGTTGTGTGCATATAGAAATTTAATATACATATATATATATATATATATATATATATATATATTGGATTTATTGAAATAAAATAGAAAAAATTTGACGGCAGTTGTAAAGGCAATTTACTGTCATTATACAGAGAGATCTTTTTTTTTGATTGATTTATTACGGTGTACATAAGGTAAGCACTCGTGTTGAAAGGATAATATAACAGTAAAACATAGAAGATGTCTATATAATGTATATAACTTAGCAGGATGTAGGATGGATAGTCATGAGGAGGGAGATGAAATTAGAGTGGGAGGCATCTTACAAGATTTGGCTATGATGTTGAATGCCTTGGCGGCTCGTATGAAAAACGAATGGGATCGGCTGGCAGAACGGGATGTCGGGTATGCAAGTTGAAATGAAAGACCGCGAGTCCGAGAATTACGAAAATTGAAATAATGACAAATACGATACGATTAGATATACGACGATGGCCAAAAATAAGACGACGAGCTAAAGTAAAATCAACATGTTCACGACGCGATTGAAGTGATGGGAGAGAGAGGATGCGGTTACGCGTCTTACTATCAGGCAGGTCTAGAGAGGAATATCCTAAACAACGGCGGAAAATTATCCGCGTAAAATAGTTCTGGGCCTTTTCTAGTACGCGAATGTCTCTTTTGAGGCGAGGGGAAAAGACTGAGGAGCAAGTTTCCAAAATTGGGCGAATATAAATAGTATAGGCAGAGAGTAGAGTAGTCTTATCACGAGAACGGAGAGAGCGGAGGAGGGGATGAGCTTTTGCGATGGCCCTGTTAGAGAGAAGAGAACAATGAGGACTAAATGAGAGCTTGGGGTCAATTTGTAAGCCAAGGTCACGAACAGAGTCAACAGTATCGAGAGTGCTACCATTTAATGTGTAAGGGGTCTTTGGATTTCGGAGGCCGAGGTGGAGTACGACACATTTACTAATTGCGAGAGGTAGTTGCCATATGTCTGCCCATTTAGCAACAGTATCGATGGCACATTGGAGGCTACTATGAGGTGCGGAAGCAGAAAACGACTGCAAAATTTTAAGGTCATCTGCAAAACAACGGGCCTTAACACCATGGCAAGAGATTTGACTAGGGAGATCGCTCGTATAAAGGATAAACAGTAATGGGCCAATAACTGTTCCTTGAGGAATGCCACTTATGACAGGACGAGGGGAGGAGAGAGACGCGCCAACGCGAACAACAAAAGTGCGGTTCGAGAGAAATTCAGAGATCCAAGCGATAACCATAGGAGGGAGAGAAAGAAGCTTTAACTTATGGATAAGCTTGGGATGAGATACTCTATCAAAAGCACGTGCATGATCAAAATAAACAATATCAGTAGTATGTCCTAAATGTGAGGCAGCGGTCCAGTGTTCAAGACAATCAAGCATTTGGAATTCAATTGATCTACGTCGTCTAAAGTTAAAATTGTTCATCGGGGATGATGTGAGCATCGTTGCACCAATTATGAAGCTTGCGACATAGTAATTTTTCGAAGATGCGAGAAAATATAGATGTAATTGAAATAGGTCTATAGTTGGAAGGATCAGACTATGGAGGCTTCTTTTTAATGGGGATAACAATAGAGGACTTCCAAATTGAAGGAACAGAGGCAGATATAAAGGAGTAATTAAAAATATATTCAAGAGCTTCACTAATAGGTATGGCTAATCTCTTAACAAAAAGCAGGTTTATATGGTCGGGGGTTTTACATGATGAGTTAGGCCAGGTCGCAATAAAGTGGCAGATTTCATGCCGGGCGAAGGTGAGCTCAAAAGGCTTGGGAGGGACAGGGAGGGTTGGATTTGCGAGAGGAGGGAAGGTTCCGTCGTCTATAGTAAATGAGGTGGAGAAGGTAGATGCTAGGAGTTCCGCCTTATCAGTGTCAGAAAAACAATCAATTCCGGGTGGGGAGATGAGGGTATCTATTCCGCGCGGTTTGGCAGATGTGCGGTTACGGATATATTTAAAGAAGAGAGATTTGTTCTTTGAAAGGATAATATGCTTCTCTACATTTCTAGAGTGCTTATCAACGGCTTTACAATAGCGAGTATTTGCATTAGCAAAGGAAGTACGAGTAAGTTGGTTATCGTTAGCGAGAGAAGCTTGCCAGAGATCAAAACGTTTCCGCTTGAGGCGGAGAATATGGTCGGGGAGACGCTCACCATGGGCGCTAACTCGCTTATAGGGAACAAAAAGATCGTCAATAAGCTTGAGAGCATTTGAGAGAGTTTCATACATTTCTTCAATATTAGAAAGAGTGTACAAAGGAGATGGGAAGTCATAGTTAAGTAAAAACGAGCAGGCGGAATAATAATCTACATTTGCATAGTCCTTAATGTACGTAAAAGAGGGAATAGCGTGAGAAATAGATACATTTGCCTCAACGGAACAGTGATCAGAGCTGTGGAAAAGAGGGCAGACAGTTACATTTGAGAGCAAATCAGGAGTATTCGTAAGGATGAGATCTAAAATATGTGAATTGCAAGTGGAAGAAGGAGTCAGCTGGGCGAATGTACATGAAATAGTGAAATCGTAGAAAAGTTTAGATTGCGCAGCTATTGTTTGAACGGAAGGGTCGTGCCAATTAATATCTGGATAGTTAAAATCACCCATAATAATTGAAGGATGAGAACAAGTAGTTAAATCGCGAAGATTCTTAATGAGAGAAGAATTAAGTTCGGCAGAACAGTTTGGTGCCCTATAGACAACAGCTAAACGGATCAAATCATTGCAGAAATTCGCATCAATACAAAGGAGTTCAAAAGCGTTCGGTAGAGAGTGGGAGCAAACTATTTTGGTTGATACGGACGACGCTATTAGAAAGGCAACACCACCGCCTTTCTTTCGTGGGCGGTCTTGACGGATAATGGAGTAGAGTGGATTTCCTTTAAGTAAAAAGCTGTCTGGAATGGAGGAAGTAAGCCAAGTCTCCACAATTGCAACTATTCCAAAAGACCTAAGCTGGAGAGGTGCGAGTTCATCTACTTTGTTTATAATAGAGCGAGCATTAAAGAAACAAAGAGAACACTTTCGCGATGGAAGGGGCCTGCGAATATCAGTATTTAGAACCGGAAGGCGGCCGGCTGGTGATGGAAAGGGTATGGAGAGGGAAGAGGGGGGAATTGATTGACAGCATAGTTGTATTGAGGAGGAGGTGTGAAATACGAATGAAGGAGAGATTGTGGGTGAGAAGTGTAGGAGAGGGGTGGAGAAGAGTAAGACTGTGGAGGGTGAGGAGGAGACGAATAAGGCCGAGGGTGGTTAGGCGGAGAGGGGTAAGACTGATAAGGATTATAAGGCTGAGGAGTGGGGTTTTGGGGGGCAGGGTGACGGCCCCTGGCAGCGAGGGCGTAAGTGGTAGAAGAAGTGATGGGCCTTTGGGCCGCTACTCGCGGACCCGCCGGCGGGGGAGTGGAGAGGGTAGGCTTCCTGGTGCGCTCTCCGGAAGGTCTGACAAAGAAGAGAGAAAGGTCGGGCTGAGTGGATGGGGTAGGCTTGATGCCCCTTTGGGCGAAAGTGAGAGATGGTCTGAGGGAGCATCGAGAGAATTCATGGGAACGAGACAAACGGCCAGAGAAGCGGATGGCCTCTTGCTGGAGGCGGCTATTAGGCATGATAACCTTGAGAGGGGGAGAGTTAGAGATGCGAGATGTTGGGCCGAGAGGGTACACAGAAACTGGCAAAGCGGATACATTGATATCATTAAGAAGTCGAACAACAGAGTTATAATAACATTCAGCGCGCTGGGCGGGGGAGCCATCAGGGGTAGGGATGCCGAACACGACGAGAGCCCTACGGCGTTCATGCCGGTCGCGGATCTCTTCGTCCGTCTCATGGGAATAATCCCAGTTGGGAGAGACCTGAGGGGCAGAATCGGCGGGTGGCATGGGCGAATCATTATCAATCACACTGGGGGAAACAGTCTCGAGAGACAACACGCGTGAATCAATCAATTGGATCTGAGCTGCCTGGGATGCAACGGTGGTCGAGAGCTCAGCGATAAGGACATCTTTGGCGGTGGAAGATGCTTCGAGTGTCTGGTAGGAGGCGGAGAGAGCCGCCAGCTGTGTTGTTGCGCGGTTCAGGGCGTCTGCGATCGAGGAGAGGATGTCGTCGTCAGAGAGAGAGGCCGAGGTTGAGCATCTCCGCTTGCCCGTGCGACGAGCCTCTAGGAAAAAGGCAACAGAAGAGAGCTCAGGGGGAGGAGCGGAGGCCTCGTTTGTCATTTCTTAACTGATGAGGGGCCAGAAAGCAGATCAATGAACCCTTGGCCCTAGGGTTTTAAGAAGGGATGGCCATAGACGATGAATCGGAACCTGATGGAGTGCCTGTTAGATAGCGATGGTGCTCCTCAGGCACCAGGAGCAGGGTTTGAGGAGTCGGGTGCTTCAAAAGTCAGGAGCGAAGCAGCAACCGACCGGCCTTTGAGAGACAGAGGGGCCGAGTGAGAGACAGAGGGGCCGAGTGAGAGACAGAGGGGCCGAGTGAAGACAGAGGGGCCGAGTGAGAGACAGAGGGGCCGAGTGAGTGAGATATGGATAAAGTAGAAAATTTGTCCTTCATATGATGAGTCAGCGAGCGAATCCTTTTCGTAGTAATAAAACAATAAAGACACAAATAAAGTGCGAGAAGAGAGCGAAATCGTGACAAGATTGAGACACCGAGAGTCTTTCTTCCAGTCAGTTTCCTTCCTCTTTCACTGTATGCCGCGAGCACACGGGTGGGGGCGAGAGGTCAAAGAGGCATCGATCCGACTGGAGAGAGGGAAGGGAAGAGAGAGAGAGAGAGAGAGAGAGAGAGAGAGAGAGAAAGAGAGAAATAGAGAGAGAGAGAAAGGGAGAGAGAGGGAAGGAGAGAGAGATGTAGAGTAGAGAGAGAGAGAGAGAGAGAGAGAGAGAGAGAGAAGGATACAGAGAGGGGAAGAGAGAGAGAGAGAGGGAGAGAAAGGGAGAGGAAAGGATAGAGAGAAAGAGAGGAAGAGAGAGGAAGAGAGTGAAAGAGTACAAACTCTAGAGTGAGATGGAGAAATATGGGGAGAGAAAGAGATGAAATTAGAGTAAAAGGAGAAAGAAAGCGAAATAATTGAATTTATGGAATATGAATCGGTCCAAGAAAACAGTACGCAATCAGAAATTTAATGAGACTTCAACCATGGCCACTTTTTTCGAACAAAAATTTAATGTATGGTTGTGTGCATATAGAAATTTAATATACATATATATATATATATATATATATATATATATATATTGGATTTATTGAAATAAAATAAAAAAATTTGACGGCAGTTGTAAAGGCAATTTACTGTCATTATACAGAGAGATCTTTTTGTATGCATATATCAATTAGTAATCACGCAGAGCAAGTTAGCATAATTGCAGAAGAAAAGGAGAGAAAGGTAATAAAATTATACGGCAAATTATATGAGGGCATAATAAAGAATGAGAGAAATTATGAAATGAGTGACTGACTGGGCAAAGAAAGCGCGACGTTCTTGTCAATCTAGTTCTGTCAAGTCAAAGTGATGTCTGGGGGATGTTCGAGGAGGTGCGGAGATGAGAGGGGAGGGGGGATAATATGCAGATGGGGTCTTATTAGAGACAGAAGGAAAGAAAGTGAGAAAGAGAGAGAGAGAGAGAGAGAGAGAGAGAGAGAGAGAAAGTGTGAGCGAGAGGAGAGAGAGAGACGGAGAGATCGAGAGAGAGAAAGAAAGAGAGAGAGAAAAATTAAAAGTGCAAGAAATTGCACACGATCTTTGGAGACGCCAGACACTGATGGAGGATGACTTTGGCAAGGATAGCCGAGGTCAAGAGATGCCAGAAAGATTGATTAGCTGACCTATTGGGGAGAGTAAGGGAAAGAGTGAGAGAGGAAGAGAGAGAGTGAGAGATAAAGTGAGATTGAGAGAGAGAAAGGGCGAAAAAGGGAAGAGGGAGAGAGCGAGAGCAAGAGAGGAAAGAGAGAGAGAGAGAGAGAGAGAGAGAGAGAGAGAGAAGGATGTTAGAGAATAAGCGAACGAGCCGGGAACATATGCAAAGTATACAGCATAGCTCGCCTTTCCTAGCTTCTTGCCTTCTTGTCCGAATTTGCATATAAGATAGTGTAAACTATTAAAATCAGGATTTTCAGTTTCTTTTCTTTCTATGAAATCCGGTTTTTTTTTTCAAATTTTATTTTCCTCGACCTTCTTGACAAATTCCAATAAATAAAATACAAATATCATATGCATGAGATACTATTTATTTGCTTGGGGCTTCTTTCGGCATTCATTTTTTTCCGTTATGAGCGGCGCGAAAAATAGTCTCCATCATCGGTCAGTCTCACATTATTTCGTCTTCTTCTTCGACTGGTCTGTGCGTAGTAGAATCGTGTGGCGTATTGCGTAGAGAAACGTATATAAGAGGATCACAATGGGGGTAGAGGGAATTGAAAGGTGGAGGAGATTGAGCGGTCCAAGGAAGCAAGGAATGAGAGAGAGAGAGATATATAAAGGAGAGAGAGAAAACAGACAGATAAGAAAGAAGGAGCTCTTCTAAGGAAGTAGAGAAAGAAGATAAGAGAGAAAGATAAGAGAGAGACTGAGACAAAGATAAGAGCGAGAGAGAGAGAGAGCTCTACTAAGAAAGAGAGAGAATCAGAGAGAGGAAGAGAGAGAGATAAGAGAGAGAGAGAGAGCACTAGAGAAGCAGAGGAATCCAAAGCATGCGCGACCACTCCCTCCATTGTGTGCTGCGTGTGCGTGTGTTGGCAGGATCCAGCTAGCTCTCTCTCTCTCTGTGTCTGTATCTCTCGCCGCCTCTCTTTTTTTTACACACTCCCTTTGTCTCTCTTTCTCTCTCTCTCTCTCTCTCTTGCTCTCACACTCTCTATCACTGTCATTCTCTCTCATCTTTTCTCCGTCTCATGGCTATTTGCATTCTCTCTATATTCTCTCTCTCTCTCTTTCTTTCTTCTCTCTTTCTTTCTCTCTCTCTCTCTCTCTCTCTCTCTCTCTCTCGCTATCACAGCTACTTCCTCCTCTTCCACCCCCTCCACGATTCTCGTGGTCGGTCGTCAGTGAGTCATAACACTTTTCGCGGGGCCTTTCTCGATTTGCAATTTTCCTCGCAATCAGTGTTAATCGCCGCGATGCAGCGATTTTGACATGCAAAAACATAGAAATAGACACGATCTCCGCCCTTTCCTTTCCAAGTCCAAGAATCGGCTCCTCTTCGCTTCAAATATTGCTTCCTACTGCAGCTTTATCAATATTTTGTCGCATACTTTTTTTTTATCTCTTTTTAACTTCCATTCATGATCTATTTCTTTCTCTGCTCTCTCTCTCTCTCTCTCATAGAAATCAAGGTCATCCTTAAAAAAATAATTGAAATGTGCCTCTTTAATACCTGTATGTAATTAATGTTTAAATTTGCATGATCTCTCTTGTTTTATAATCTTGCTGCTTATTACCAATAATAATATTCTTTTTACAATGCCTTGTTGATAATTCGACAAAACGGCGTCATCATTTCCAGTCAATAATTAGAGAGAATTGTGAAATTTAGAAGATTTTAATTCAGAAGCCAAATGTAGCATAGAATTCCATAGGCGTCATTTATTTATCATGAGCAAAGAAAATTGGAGTGTGCCTTACCTTAAAAAAAATTTGGAGAAATGAAACAGATCTTTGAGGTTCTAGGAGACTTTCAAGATGTTGAGAGAATTCGAGACTCGGGAGAGTCAAAGAGATAGAGAGAGAAAGAGAGAGAGAGAGGGAGAGAGAGAGTTTGAAAGAGAGAGAGAGAGTCAGAGAGTCAGAAAGAAAGAAAGAAAGAAAGAAAGAAAGAGAGAGAGAGAGAGAGAGAGCGAGAGTGAGAGAGAGACCTAGCCAGATATAGATAATTCAATCTAACACACAAGACCGACACTAGTTCTTGGGCGATTAATAGCCCGGCTATCTTGTATAACACATTTTTTTTACTTACTTACAATTAGTACTTTTTTTTCTAGTTTCTAACTGAAGGATTTGAGCGATAAATGCAGCAAGCTTTAAACGGTGTCCACTGGTATAATTTGTTACTACTCTGATTAACTTGTTTCATTTATGTGTTATACCTTAGGGCTATCTGTTCTTCACTCTTTAGCGTGCAGCACGACGTGTTCTATCTCACTGTAGCTCTTCTTTGTGCAAAAATGTATACATGTATGATATGTATAGAGAAAGAGAGGGATAGAAAGGGAGAGAAGGGAAGAGGGGGAGAGAGAGAAAAAGAGAAAGAGAGAGAGAAAGAGTGAGAAGGGAAGATAGAGAGAGAAGGAGAGAGAGGGGAGCAGTGTGGTATGAAGAAATTGCCTCCTTTCAGGCTGACTGACCAGGAGAGCCAATTCAGAGGGCCAAGAATAGTAGGAATGTGTGCGTATGCATGTCTGTGGCGCTCTCTCTCTCTCTCTCTTTCTCTCTCTCTCTTTCTCTCTCTCTCTTTCTCTCTCTCTTTCTCTCTCTCTTTTTCTTTCCCTCCCTCCCTCTCTCTCACACAAACTCTCCCTCCTCTAACCGAGCCCAGACACAAGGGCACAAGGCCTTCACTTGCGTTAGCTCACCTGGCATCTCGGCTATAGAGACCTCGAATAGCATTTGGAGGAGAAGCTGGACGGCGCCTCGAAATGGGAAGGAGTGGCGAAAGAGGAAAGGAGAGTGAGAGAGAAAGAGAGAGAGAGAGAGAGAGCGAGAGAGAGAGAGAACCATAGGTAATGAGAGAGAACGACAGATAGTGAGAGAGAGAGAGAGAAATTTCTGGAGAGAGAGCAAAAAATGGAAAATGTCCACCTGGTTGCCCACCACATACGCTTGACCAGTGAATCGCAAAGCGGCGACGATTTCGCGCTCCAGCTCATTCAGTGTCTCCTAACGACATTGCATAGGCCAATGGCTATTCTCTTTCTCTCTCTTTCTCTAGCATTATTCTCTCTCTCTCTTTTTCTCTCCCTCTCTCTCTCCCTCTCTTTCTCTCTCCCTCTCTCTCTCTCTCTTTCTCTCTCCCTCTCTCTCTCTCTCTTTCTCTCTCTCTCCTGGCTTTTTAAAAGCAGCCTCATTGTCAGGACACCGTTCCACTTCGTAGAGTCGCCTATTGTCAATTGTACAAAGCAAATCTCATCCTTTGAATAGCTAGTAAAAAGAAAGTCTCATTTTTTTAAAGAAAAACATTTATGATTTCTTAGAATTGAATTGCTTGCTACTTGTGTGAACGTTCTGGGTATTTCTTATACTAGATATGCTCATAAATCTGTAAGTTATGAATATGTATATATGTACATACATATGTATATATGTATAAGTATGTATCATATATTTGTATATTTATTAGAAGTTTTTTTATTATTTTGCTACAAGTCTACTTGTCCAGATGGTCAATTTCTAAATTACGGCCGCCTCCTAATTATGCTCTGTTATTACTGAAATCGTTTTCGTCATCGTTGTCGATGGCGGCGACAATTTTGACATGTTTACATTACTTTTTTTCCAAGAAGGAGCTGGCTACTTTCTTCTTCCATTTTTCTTCTTTTCTACTTCTCATCTTTGTAGCAGTACGTTGCACCGTGTTTTCGCCACCTTTTCACTCTTCATGAATTTTCTCTCTTTCTCTCTCTCTCTCTCTCTCTGCCTCGCTCTCGCTCTCTCTCTCTTTCTCTCTCTGTCTCTCTCTCTCTCTCGCTTTCAAATTTTCTTCTTTCGTTGTAAGCCGACAATTACTCTGTCCTGCAGACACCTCTGGTGCTGCTGCAGCACAACAATAACGTCTAGGTAAGACGCTTTGACCATTTATGCCCAAACACAAGCTCCTTTACTTCGGATATTCTTTCTCTCTCTATCTGCCTCTTTCGCTCTCTTTCCCTCTCTCTTTCTCTCTCCTCTCTCTCCCTCTTTCTTTCTCTCTCTCCCTCTCCATCTCTTCTACATCTCCTCCACAATCACCTTCCACCAGCACACCTCAATCATTCCTTCTCTAACATTATCTCAAGACTCGAATCTTTTGCAGAGACCTTGCTGTCATTTCCACAATTGCCGGCGCCCCCACCTGTGCCGGGTGTTTTTGTTTTCGACTTTCTTACCGTTTGTAGTGCCCTGCTACCTAATCGTTGCTCTCTCTCTCTCTCCCTCTCTCTTTCTCCCTCTCCCTCTCTCTCTCTCTCCATTTCTATGTCTTTCTTCTTCTCTCCTATTTACATATCTTTGTCTCTCTCTTTCTCTCTCTTTCTCTCTCTCTCTCTCTCTCTCTCTCTTTCTCTTTCTCTTTCTCTCTCTCTCTTCTTATTTGCATACTATACATTATGTATGAGATGCGCAGTACTCTTCTCTTACTCTCACGATAGTAGCGAGCGTCCATCGTCCACGAGACAGTGGTCAGCCACTTTATTTGCTTCCACTTCCCTCTCTTTCCCTCTCTCTCTCTATCTCTCTGTCTCTTTCTCTCTCTCTCTATACTCTCCCAGTCTCCTCTCTCTCTCTCTCTTCTCTCTCCTCTCCCTTTCGCTCTCTACGCGTGTTTCACTCATGTTTTCAGCTATGTATTAAAGAGCAAAATCGTGATTATAACCCTTAACCTTTGTCTCCCTCTCTCCCTCTCTCTCTCTCTCTCTCTCTCTCTCTCCACGCCTCCAATACTGACTTTCCTGCTTTCGTTTATGGCGCATGTTATTTTCCTCGTCTGGTCCAATTGTTATTAGCGATCCTTGTATTGGCATAGTCGTTCTCCCTCTCCCACCTCTCTCTCTCTCTCTCTTTCTCTCTCTCTCTCCTGTCCTGTCTCTCTATATATTTCTCTCTTCCCCCTCTCCCTCTCTCTCTCTCTCTCTCTCTTCTCTCTCTCTTGCTCTTTACTGCTTTAGAGAGCGAGAAAGGCTTACCTACGTCGGTTTCCCCCGTATGACCGAACCTGAACTGCCGCTTACTCGCTGTTATACTTACATAGTTACATACATACTAACCGATGACGTCATCGCCATTCCCTGCTGCTCTCTGGCCGACCGGAAAAAAAGAAGTAAAAAATAAAATAGGTTCCTTTTCGGTCGCTTCATACATCTTGCAACGAATAGTCGACCATTTCTTACTTGCACCAAGCAGTTAATCATTTCTTATGCTTACAATTAGCTCTACTTTCTATATACATATTATATACATACATAAGTAAATAAAAATGATACAGTCAATCATAGTTCTTGTTCGCTCTGTAGCAATTCTCTCTACATCTTTTCTGTCTTTCTCTCTCTCTCTATTCTTTCTCTCTCTCACTCTTTCTTTCTCCTTCTCTCTCTCTCTCTCTTTTTCTCTCTCTCTTTTTCTCTCTCTCTCTCTTTCTCTCACTTTCTCTCTCCCAAACTGTTTCTTTCCTGCTTTTAAATTCCTTTCTGCTCTAGCAAATGTCAAATGGACGGAGCACCCCCATCAATTGCCAGAGAAAGACCGTCGCCTCCATTAACACATTCAGTCGACAGTTCCACATCGATGGGGCCATTCGAAAGAGGAAGAGCTTTTCTTTGTTTCTTTTTCGTTCTCTCTTTCTCTTATTAACTCACTCTCTCTCTCTCTCGCTCTCTCTTTCTCTCTCTCTAACTCTCTCTTTCTTCCTCTCTATTTCTCTATCGCTCTCTCTTTCTTTCACTTTTTTTTAATCTCTCTATCTCTCTCTCTCTCTTTCTCTCTACCTTTATGTTTTCCTCTCTTTTTCTCTGTCACTCTCTCTCTCCCTTTATTTTCCTCAATTCTTTACTCTACCTCTGTCTCTCCATATTATGCATGCATATGCTATATTCTTCGCCATTCTTCACTTTACAACACGTTCCATATTCTTTTATGCCTTGGTGTCGCCTTGTTTCCTCTTCCTTTCTTCTTCACTTCTCAACTAAAGTGGCCGAGCTAAAATAAGCGGGTCTCTCTCTCTCACTCTCTCCTACCCTCTCTCTCTATCACTATCTCTCCGTCTCCCTCTCTCTCTCTCTCTCTCTCATTCTCGCAGCTGCACTTCCCAAAAGGAAATTTCGAAAGTGCGATTACTCATATTATTTTGCATGATTCGCTCTCTCTCTCTCTCTCTCTCTCTCTTTAATTTTCCTTGTTTTTCCCCATTCATCACTCATCGCCATACATGCCACTAGGCCTCGAGGGAGCATCACCTTTCTCTGCTTCTCTGAGCCTATCTCTCTCTCTCTCTCTCTCTCTCTCTCTCTCTTTCTGTCTTTTTCTATCGCTCTCTCTCTCTTTCTCTCCCTTTCTCTCCCTTTCTTTCTCTCTCTCTTTTTCTCTCCCTCTCTCTTTCTTTCTCTCTCTCTATTTTTCTCTCTCTCTCTCTCTCTCTCTCTTTCTGTCTCTTTCTATCGCTCTCTTTCTCTCTCTCTTTCTCTCCCTCTCTCTCCCTTTCTTTCTCTCTCTCTTTTTCTCTCCCTCTCTCTTCCTTTCTCTCTCTCTATTTTTTTTTCTCTCTCTCTCTCTCCACTCCCATTTTTCAAGTGTCAGCCAAGCACTATTGTACTCTGGAGCAATAACCGTGGCGATCACTCATTCTCTGACTACTTTCCTATACTTTTATAGTCATCCTGTGTCTTTCTTCTTTCTTCAGAATATTGAACAGGCATTACGGCGTCACATTCATAATTATGCAACTGCAAATGTCTTCGTGACCTATGAGCATTCAACTTTTCTCTCTCTCTCTCTCTATCTCTCTCTCTCTCACTCTCTCCCTCTCTCTCTCGCTCTCTCACTCGCTCTCGCTCTCTCTCTCTCTCGCTCTCTCTCTCTCTCTCTCCCTCTCTCTCTTTATCACTATTCCTCACAAACTACTATCTTATCTGTACTCCTTGTATTCTCATTCTTGCCCTCTGTGTCTCCCTTATCTATTCATTCCGTGCGTACATCGATAACAAAAACTTTTAATGTTTATATTTTCATCGGTCGTCTCTACGTGTTTCCTTTGTGTTTCTTTTACTTCTTCATTCGCCCTCGAAACAGGAGTAAACAAAGATAATTTCTATGCCTTTCCCACTGAAGTGCATCACAAATCTGAAATATTCTTAAATAATTTTAAATCATCAATTTTCCATATTAATTCGTAATTTTTGTCATTCCCTGTAGTTTCCGTATAACAAAAGGAGAACGAGCAGCTAGAAAAGAATGATTGCCGCCGTGGCGTTAGTGTATTGGTTGTCATTCGCGGAAGCTAGACGAAAGGCCTGGGTTCGAATCCGTTGCTTGTGATGTTTACTGAGCATATCACTGACTTCTACTGAGGACAAATCAGGACTCTGAAGCATGCCTTTTGCATTGTTTTTCTTCTTCTCTGCCATCTCTCTCCCTCTTTCTCTCGCTCCCTCTTTTTCTCTCTTTCTCTTCTCTCTCTATCTTTCTCAGTCCATTTCCGGCGGTTTCATTTCTCATATTGTTGTTTATTTGCTTTGCTCAGCCGATGAACCATAAGAGAGAGAGAGAGAGAGAGAGAGAGAGAGAGCTTCAAACAAATTCTAAAAATTGCATGAGAATTTCTATAGCGAACAGAACATTGCATTGGTTTGCGTGCGAGAAAGTTTATTAGCTTTTGACATGTATGTATTCCCTGCCGCGTTACCAAGTACATATTACCCACTTGATTCGCTTGAGGCTTACACTGCTTCATATGTCTCATATGAGTTAATATTCTCTAACTCTTTTTCTCTCTCTCTCTCCCTCCGTCCCTCTCTCTCTCTCTCCCTCTCTCCCTCTCTCTCCCTCTCTCTCTCTCTCTCTCTCTCATCCGCTCCTTATTACCGCGCTGTATCGAGCTCGTTGCCAGCGCGCAAGAACACACCTTTTTGTTGCAGGAGAGCAGGCGTTCACGGCGCTTGCCTTTCTCTGCTTCTCTCTCCATCCGAGTGCTCTCTCTCTCCCTCACTCTCTCTCTCTCACTCTCTCTCTCTCGCTCACCTTGAGGCACTGCGAAGACGTCAAGTGAGACGCTCTCGGAGGCGTATCAGAGAGAGACCCCTTCGGCTTGAGCTCTTAGACCCCTTCGCGAGCACTTAGACCTCCTAAGGCTCTTAGACCTCCTCCGAAAGCTCTTCTACCTCCTCCTAAAGCTTTTCGACTTCCTAAAGCTCTACGACCTCCTTTGACCTAAAAAAGCTTTTCGACCTCCTCCTAAAGCTCTACGACCTCCTCCTGAAGCTCTTAGACCCCTCGAGCTCTTAGACCCTCCCCTCGATTGACCTAATTAGTTCCAAATTAGGTCCCTCTTACACCCCCCGTGGATGGCGCCACCCAACCACGGCATCTCCTTCCTCTCGTGCGACACGGCCTTTGTGGACGCGCCACCATACTCGAGCGACGACGAGAAGAGACGCGAGCAGCTGCAGCTTCAGCAGCAGCAGCAGCAGCAACAGGCGCACAAGATCAAATTCACGCAAGGTATCACAGATTAAAGATCACAGATCACTCAGATTTATTATTTTTTTACTATTAATATTCTATTTGTATACTAGTTTTCTTTTTAATTTTCATTTCGTTTATAAAGCTTTTTTAAATTTTTTTTTGAAATATTTTTTAAATATTGTTCGTTGCAAGGAAGCAGCAATTGTTGAAAGGAACTATCCGAGGAGTTTAGTAGCCTATTATGACAAACTACTGTTTTCATCACCTTTAAAAAATTTTGACGGTTTGCTAGCCCAATAGTAACTATCATAACAAACTATAGTTTTTGAATCTTTTTCTCTCTACCTCTCTGCTCTTCCCTCGATTCGCAAGCGTGGCCTGCCGTGTTGCACTTAATTGTGACCTTCTTGGGGAGAAAATTCGCAAGGGATGATGACGTCACTCCTTTAATCCTACCGTACAGCGGGAGGAAAATGTAGCTGTTCTCCTCAGGCCCCCCGCAGGATGCATTCACAGTTTTCCAAGCGATGTGTCTAGTTGGGTCCCATAATATTAGAAAAAAAATGCACAACATTGTTATCTTCATGGACAGCTCCTTTAAAAATGGCTAGAAAAAAAACTTACAGAAAAAATTTTTTTTTCCAAAATATCATATCATTTATTGAGTCTCTCTTGTTTTCAGCTGCTCTCAGTACAGTATTTTGTTTTTTTTTCTTTTCCCAATGTCTGTCTCTGTCTGTCTCTCTCTCTCTCTCTCTTTCTCTCTCTCCCTCTCTCTCCCATTTTAGCGGACGCTGTCGCATTTAAAACCAAAACTTTTAATCATCAACGGAGTCTTTCCAATCTCTCCCTCTCTCTCCCCCCACTGTCGCTTTCTCTCTCTCCCCTCTCTCCTTCTCTCTCTCTCTCTCTCCCTCTCTCTCTCCCCCTCTCTCTCTCTTGCCCTCTCTCTCCTCTCTCTCCTTCTCTCTCTCTCGCACTCTCTAGCTGACCCCCTTTCAGTTTTCCCCCTTTCGCTCTCTTCATTTTGCTCTCTTCCACTGTTTGCTACTCAGACTTATCCCACCTGTCCAATATGTTCATAGAATTCGAATCATAACCACTCTTTACCTTCTCTTTCACACCTCTTCTGTGTCCGCTGTTCTCTATGTTCCTCCTGATAATCATGCCTTTCATGTATGCTGCAGTGTTCGTCAACTGTGCTATAATTCCTTCATTTTTCTCTGTCTCTCTTTTTCTCCCTCTTTCTCTCTTTCTCTCACTCTCTCGTTCTCGGTCTATCAATCTTCCTATTATAAGTTATTTACTCCTTTCCAATACTCTACGTTGCATGCCTTCCTACTCTCATTGTCAGCTAAATCTGACCCTCTCTTTGCTCCATCTCTCTCTCTCTCTCTCTAGCTCTCTCTCTCTCTTTCTCTCCCTCTCCCTCTCCCACCATCCCTCCCTCTCTCCCTCCCTCTCTCACTCTCCTCTCTCCCTCTTACTCTCTCCCACTCTCTCTCTCCATCTCTCTATCTCCTCTCTCTCTCTCCCTCTCTCTCCCCTCTCTCTCTCTCTCTTTCTCTCCCTCTCCCTCTCTCTCCCTCTCTCTCTCCCTCTCTCTCCCTCTCTCTCTCCCTCTCACTCTCTCTCTCCCTCCCTCTCTCACCCTCTCTCTCTCACTCTCCCTATCTCTCTCTCTGCAGCCACGACGTCCGCCCTTCCGACATTGTCCGAGCACTTCCGGACGGACTGCTTCGTGCCGGTGCAGCGAATGAGTCCGCCGCGTGCGCCATGTCCACTCTGTCGCATCGGCGTGCATACAGGTGAGGGGAGGCAGATTTGCGGGAGATTCAAATTAATTTTAAAATTAATTGGCGGGAAATTAAATTCAAGTTTATCCAACCTAGATATTTGTTTGGAGAGAAACGTAAATTTTTTTCTTCAAATTAACTATTCCCATTTTTGCTCAAGTTTCAAGAGACGCTATAATGTGTGACATTTTAGAAAAGGGCATTTACATCTGGCTCATGTATGTAAATATTTTCTTAATATTCCCCGCCCGCAGCCGAGAAATCATCGGCCTTTCTCTAGTCTAGAACATCTGCTATTTGACAGAGCGCTTTTGCATATAATGGCATCGTCATTTACTTGGAAGTGCCAAGTAAAGTTAAGAGCTATATGGTTTTATAAACAGGACAATTCTATGCAGCTCTATAAACCAGTAATACTGCATTAACAGTTTCAATAGCAAAATCGATATATATATATATATTCTCAACACTGCCAATTATGACTCGACTCAAGTCTTTTTTTCTTCTTCTACAATTGCCAACATTGCACAGTTTGCATGACTAGGTACATGTGCCCAATTTGTGCATGTTTTCATCATTTCTCTCTCTCTCTCTCTCTCTCTATCTCTCTTTCTCTGTTACTTTATCTGTCTTTTTTTGCCAATTTCTATATCGCTCTCTCTCTCTCTCTTCACTATCGTCATCGACAGTTCGAATTGTACGATTAGGGATACAATAATCGCTCTCATCCATGCGCGACATAATCCGGCGATTGTTTTTTTGAAAAGTATCCTCTCTCTCTCTTTCTCTATCTGTATTTCTCTCTCTCTTTCTCTCTTTCTCTCTCTCTCACCTAAGCGAGAGCTCACGATGAGATTCTTTCTGTATTTCAGTCTTACTCTCACTTGGACAGAGTAGTAATAGAGGGACAGACGTAGGCTATTAAAATGTTTGCGCGTAGTGTGTTCAGCTGTCCTTCAAGAACATACATATATGGAAATAAATTGGCAAATGGTCGAGAGAGAGAGAGAGAAAGAAAGATAGTGAAAGAGAGAAAGAGAGAGAAAGAGAGAGAGAGAGAGGAAAAAGGAGAGAGAAAGAGAAGGAGAGAGAGAAAGATAGAGAAAGAGAGAGGGAAGAGCTCGTCTTTCTCTTTTCGAACATCTCGCTTATGGCTGTCTGTTCATACGCGTCTACATTCATACTATGCTTCCGCTTTTTGCTGATTCACGCCGACGCCGATTTTCTCAGAATCTCTGTATCTCTCTCTCCTTCTCCTTCTCCTTTCATCTCTCTGTCCTTCTATTTCTCTCTCAATCTCTCTCTCTCTCTCTCTCTCGCTTTCTATCTCTCTCTCTCTCTCTCTCCTTCCACCATTCCTTCCTTCGTCTCCAATAACATGAATCGGCGACCGTCTTCGTTTTGGAAGCGTCATGATGCTCTGTGCAACATAAGAAGCCGGGATGTAGACATTAGACGAGAGATCAAGGGAACAGGAGAGAGAACAGACATATGGAGAAATCAGAGAGAGAGAGAGAGAGAGAGAGAGAGAGAGAGCAAGCAGAGAGAAAGAGAGAGAGCAGAGATAAAGAAAGAGAGAGAGAGAGAGGGAGAGAGAGAAAGAGAATAAAAGAAATTGAGAGAATGAGAGTGGAAGATCAAGGAGAAGGAAGAATGTAAAAGATTTAAGAGAAAAATAGAAAGTGAAAGGGAGAGAGCGCGAGAGAAAAATACGAAACACCAAACGATGCCATCATCCTATTGAAGAAACAGCATTGCTTTTCGGGGGGACGTGGAAGAAGTGGAACGAAGGGCGCGTTTCTTCTTTGTTACGAAAGAGGGGCAGAGGAGACATAAAAGCGCATATAGGAGATTCTTATGTTTCACAACTAAAATTTTCCCTTTAAAAGCATTAATAACTTACTTATTACTTAAGAAGACGAAATATGAACACTTTACTAGGAATCAGTTTAGAAAAAAAAATGTAAAAAAAAATTAATCAGTAATTGTTATTGAAAAAAGAAGAGTCCTAATTACATCGCCAGTAATATGGTTGTTTATAGCTTGTGTGATAGTAAATTATTAGCAGACTATTTATTATTCGCACTCTAAGAAGTGAACAAAATAAATCGCGACTGCAATCTCGAGCGAATATGGAAAGTTTGAGAAAATATCTACATATATGTTATGCATATTTGATACATAGCCCGCCCCTAGAACTCGCTGGCTATTTTTAGTGCGATCCGGCATATATTTGGTCTATAGCGAAGAGACATTTTGCATGCACACTTTGGGCCACAGTTTGTCAAGCCATTCTTTAAATTGTTCATCTTTCTCGCCGCTTCTCTCTGCTGATGGAAAATAACGAGAGAAAAAAAAATGTTTGTTTTTTGTAATAAGAATAAAAATCTATAACTAAATCGAGCTCTCTCGAAGCGCTTTGCTACACGGTTGTAGGAGTAATATGAAGACAAATAATTACCATTAAAAAGGTCGTATATTTAAAAATCAGTGATGAATAATTCGATATACATATGTTATACTTTAAAATTCAATCAATAGTTCTAAATATATAACTTTATATTCAATCAATAATTCGAAATATATAACTGTAAAATTCAATATCAATGATTCGAAATATACTTAACTTTTAAACTCAATGTCAATAAGTCCGACATACAAACATTTTACACCACTTTATTAAAACTCCTAGTCAATACTTATGATCTACAAATCAGTCAATATAATTCTTATGATCTACTACAGCATCCCTGCTCGGCAGCAGTCTCTTCGTCGCGATGGTGCTGCTCGTGACGGCGCTCTCCATCGTCTTCATCGTGCACTCGGCCCCGGGGCCGAGCACTAGCGACGGTGGCCGCATTATCTGTCAGTCTCTCTCTCTCTCTCTCTCTCTCTCTCTCTCTTTCTTTCTCTCTCTCTCTTTTTCTTTCTCTCTTTCTCTCCCTCTCACTCTCTGTCGCTCTCTCTCACTCTCACGCTTTTTCACCATTAATTCATACAATTTACCATAATAAATTTGATTCATTCATCCAGTATTCATTCATGGTGGTAGTATGTCCAATAGCGGCATTCGCCCTTTCCTTTCTCTACGGTATCCGGGTCTCCCTACCATATCCCCTGTTTTATGTGGTTTTTTGTCAAATTTTTTGATGAATGATTACTGGTCACCTGATTTTGGCTTGGAAATCAGGTCAGGTGACCAAAAATGATCAAAACATTTGTCCAAAAATCAGGTCACCGTCTTTTGTTACAGTAATATTCCTCCTCCTCCCTTTCTACAACCTACCGTATCCCCTGTCATTGGTTACAGTAATATCCAAAAGCGGCATTCCCTCTGTCTTTCTCTACAGTATCCGGGTCTACCTACAGTATCCCCTGTCTAATGTTACAGTAACCCGTCCTCCTCCTCCCTTTCTACAACCTACCGTATCCCCTGTCATTGGTTACAGTAATATCCAAAAGCGGCATTCCCTCTGTCTTTCTCTACAGTATCCGGGTCTACCTACAGTATCCCCTGTCTAATGTTACAGTAACCCGTCCTCCTCCTCCCTTTCTACAACCTACTGTACCCCTTCCATTCTTATTACAGTAATCGCGTCCGTCGTTTGTGTCGTGTTGATTGGCGTCGCCGCTCTCTTCATGTGGGGAGTGCTGTCGGCGAGGCATCGACTCATGATTCCGTTCCTCTTTTTCGCCATCGTCATCTTCTTCGGTGTCGTCGGTTAGAGAGAGAGAGAGAGAGAGAGAGAGAGAGAGAGATGGAGAGAGATGGAGAGAGAGAGAGAAGAGGAATTGAGAGAGTGTGAAAGAGGTAAGAAGAGGGAAAAAGCGAGTGGGAGAGACAGAGAGAGAGAGAGAAGAGGAATTGAGAGAGTGTGGGGAACTAGAGAGAGGGAAAGAATGAGAGAAAAGGGAGAGAGAGTGTGAGAGATGTAAGAAGAGGGAAAAAGCGAGTGGGAGAGACAGAGAGAGCGAGAGAGAGAGAAAGAGGAATTGAGAGGGATGGAAGGAGAGATAGAGAGAGAGAGAGAGGGTGAGATGTAGAGATATGTTGAAAAGAAAGAGAGACAGAGTAAGAAAAAAGTTCTTTCGAGTTCCAGGGGTCGTTGCGGTGCTCCTCTTAACAATCGAGACGAGCACGTGGAAGGACAGTGGAATCATTGCACAGGAGGTTCTTGTCAGGTACGCGAATAACACTTTTTTTTCTTTCTCACAGTCATTATTTTTTTATTACATTAATTGAAATTTTTAAATTTCCTCTCGCTTCGAAAGAAAGTTTTGAAATGATCTTTGGTAAACAATCGAATTTTACATGTTAATGCAACTTTGTTATGATTAGTTAAAAAAAATTAATAAATTATATAAATTTATTTTAATTATAAAAGTAAATTTAATCTTTAAAAAAAATACATAAAAATTAAAAAATATTATTTAGTTAGAAAAAGGATGTTTATGTTGGAAATGTTTAGAATCATACCGGCTGTCATCAGCGTATGCCAGGCGTACTTTATCTTCTGCTACGTTCGCACGTTCATTTTCTTCCGCCGCCAGCGTCATGAAAGTGGCTAACACCTTTTTGCACTTTTTGCACACTTCACCCTAGGCTTAGCTGACGTCCAACAGGTCAAAAATTCGAAGACAAAAAAAAGAATTGTTTTAGTTTGGCACGACAAATATGCATGCATACAGAACACCAATTCCTTGCTACATTTGTTTCTTTCTCACCATAATCACTCTTATCGTTTGATTCCTTGATGATAATGTGCTTTCCACTTGTACATATATCTATACATGTATACATTATGTATATATATTACTGCGTATCGCATCATTTTGTTCCGTTTTTCTTTGGCAAGTAGCCAAGTAAATAGGTGCGAATTTAGTCCCGTCTGATAGCAGAAAAGAGTTTTTACTCTCTTCTTTTTCTTCTTCTTCTACTTCATCCTCTTTTTCTTCTCCTCAACGAAGGCACAATTCGAATTATCATATATAACAGTAAAGTTTAGAGATTTTTTTTAATCCACGTTTAGTTCAGTAATTAAATTCAGTAATTAATTGACTGACTAGCGATGATTTACTGGCCTTTTTGACCAGTTTATCGACATATTCTAGCTTCATCGCCACCTGGATGAACAAGAAGAAATCTTCCACAATCTTAGCCAACTTGTTTTTCTTTAGTTCCTGTTTTTTTTATTCCTCTCCGGTATTATCATTCATTCCTTGCGATTGACAAATGTGATAATTGCCACACTTTAAGCATGCCCGAGAAGGTTTTTTTTGCGGGTGATCCTTAATTTTTATATTTGGCAAATCAGGCTAACCAAAGTAAAGCAAGAATTTTAAGTAAAATTAACTCTAGAAATTGGCGTTACTTTCTCACAAAAGACGCTCTCTATTCTCTGTGTTCATTATAAATTGCGGTAAATTATTTATTATTATTATTATCTACCTACGCAGCGAGAGACGTGTGTTTTTTCGTCACGGTCTTTGGTGCCTTTTTGCGAAATGCTTCCTTTTCATTTTGCTTTTTCTGGTCGCTGGGGTTATATCACATACATGCATATGTATCTGTAATAAAGAGCTACTGTGAAGATGGTCGAATCTTGCACGGTAAATAACATGAACTGTTTAGAATAATTATTAATTTTACATAAGCAAATATAACAGTGCTTTATGTGCTCGTGAAAGAGATTCATAACAAGCTTACATTGCGCAATATAATCCTTATTTTTGTCATCAATCTGTATTCACTCTTACTAACCGTAAAATATCTCTTTCCAAAGACCAAAATTATATAATCTCATCTAATTTGGTTTTTTTTTTAAATGAACCAATGGGTAGCAAATCTGCAAAAGGATGGTCAACAATCGAGATAATCGCTTCAATAATTAGCCAAAGCTCCATTGTAATCAGTCAGAGTGCTTTCTAATCTCTCTCTTTCTCTCCCTCTCTCTTTTTCTCTATCTCCCTCCCTCTTTCTCTCTCTCTCTCTCTCTTCCCTCTATCTCACTCTCTCTTTGACTTGTTTAATTCTCTCGCACCCTCCTCTACATATTTCCCTGTCCGACTATTTATGTACACCTCCATGGCAATTTCCAGCCTCAATGACGCCCACGAGTAATTTTGCAGACATTTCTAAATAAAAGGGAATTGCTGATGCAAGCAAAAAATGTATCGAAAAATTGCAGACAGATAAGCAGTGATTAATACAGAGTAATTGAGAATTTCATAGACGAAGAAAGAGATCAGTGAGAAATCAGAGAAAAATTGAAATAATGAATTTTTTTTAAAATATATCTTATATCTTATCATGCTCAATTTCCTTGCAATAATATGCAGCCAAAAATATCTCTTCACGACTTTAACCACATATGTATGTATGTACATATGTACATAGGCATATACATACATAGATCATTCTGTGCATTACGTTGTCACAGATCGCAATGTCGTGGTGATGGGGAGAGTGTAATTTAGAGAAAAGAGAGAGTGAGAGAGAGATGGATGGTGAGTCATAGAGAGACGGAGAGTGAGAAATGAGAGAGAGAATGAGAGAGACGGGGGGGGGGGGGGTGACACACCAGAGACAGAAATATTGTGGTCTTAGCTTTTGCTGGAGATACTCGACTCACTCGAGGAGTACTCTCGGAAGTGACCACACGCACACACACTCGTGGATGTCTCTTTCTCTCTCTCCCCTTCTCTCTCGTTCTCTGTCTGTCTCTCTCTCTCACGCTCTCTCTCTCTCTCTGTCTCCTTCTCACTCTTTCTCTCTCTCTCTCGCTCTCTCTCCTTCTCTCTATCTCTCTCTCTCTTCTTTTCTCTCTCCTTGTCTCTCTCTCATTCACTCTAGTTTACTCTAGTTCTCTCTCTCTCTCTCTCTCTCTCTCTCTCTCTCTCTTTCTCCCTCTCTCCATAAGGACATCAGAGCCATTCAGGAAGCCGACCACCCACCGGTCTTTCTTTCTGGCCGCCTCCGCTCGTGCTCCCACCTTGTTTGACTTGTGATGATGGCATCCACGACGTCTTCTCATCGTTTGCGTATTTGAGCGAGAGATCATAAGCAGTGGTACCAGAGAGAGTGAGAGAAAGAGAGAGAGAGAGAGAAATAGATAGAGAGAGGGAGAGAAGGGATAAAGATAGAAAGAGCGGGAGAGAGAAAGGGAGGGAGAGGGGAAGAGAGAGAGAGAGAGAGAGAGAGAGAGAGAGAGAGAAAAGGAGATGTATAAGGAGATGACTCACGGATAAAGTGATGATAAACAAAAGTAAACAAATTTGACAAATTCTGACGTCATTCTTGCGAGCAATGTTTATCAATAAAAGAAAATATGCAATTTCAAGATAAATTATAAATAGCACTGGTTGGCATCGATTTATACACATCTCGGTAGATAATTAATCTTGACAACAACTAACTTGACTGTTTGACCATGTAAAAAGAAATTATATATTTAAAAAGAAAATTTTTTTGAAATTTTTTTCATTTTCCCCAAATCTTTCCTACAAACAGTAGTGGAATGTTCCTTATTCAGTGACAAAAATTTCCTTGCCTATTTTCCTCTATATTGGAGGAAGATGCAAAATGTTTTTTTTTTCATGTTGTCATCGATACTGTATATTTTTTGTTGTTGATGACGTCATCATCAGCACCAAACTGGGCCATAAGCCAGAACTGCTCCGAGATATCCAATTGTAATTACTTGAACGGTTCGCGTTGTGCTTGAACGATTATAATTTCATTTTCTCACTTGTGCTCTGTGTGTCGCTTCTTTGTTGCGGTATGAATGGCTCTGGATGACAATGAGAAAAGAGATCTGTAAGATGTATGCCCTAGGGGGTATCCGGGCGAGACAGCGCCCTCGGGGTATCCGGGCGAAAGCCGGCCAGGTGATATCTCCAGTTACCTCCTCGATGCCTTCCAATTCGGCCAAATGGCACTTCCATTCCTTGATGCCGATGGAGTGGCGGTCCTCAATGAGCCCCCTCCAACCTCGATTCGACCACTTTCCGACCCTCCTCCTCCCCCTTTCGACCACTTCTGTCCGCCCACTCAACGTCTCACTTACTCGAGTAACCATGGCCCTTGTGTAATTCAATAAAATATGGAGATATTCTCTGAAATCGTTGTGCGCAACCATAAACCATAATGAGAATTGGACCAAGGGAGTAGAGAAAGAGAGAGAAAGAGAGAGAGAAAGAGAGAGAGAGAGAAAGAAAGAGAGAGAGAGGGGAAGAGAGAGAGAGAGAGAGAGAGAGAGAGAAAGAGAGGGAAAGAAGAAAAAGAAAAAGAATTTAACCTAACTGCATCGAAATTAACGATTGCCTCTGTGTCGAGTACGACATAATGGCTACGCACCAATATCTTTGTATTTTCTCTGCTTCTTTATCTCTCTCTCTCTCTCTTTCACTTTCGCTCTGCTCTCTCTCTATCTCTCTCTCTCTCTGCTCTCTCTCTCTCCCTCTGTTCCTCTGACTCTCTGTCTCCCATCTCCTCCTCCCTAAATGAGTTGTTTCCTTTCCAGAGTATGTGCAATATGTATACATACTTTCGCTCACCATCTGTACCCGGAGATAAAAATGGAGGATGAGTCTGGCAAAGAGAAAGAAGAGAGAGAATCGTGGGAAAGATAGTAAAATAGATGATGGAAAAAGGAGAGTGAGAGAGAGAGAGTAGACAGAGAGCGAGCGAGTAGAGAAAGAGAGAAAGAGAGCGAGAGAGAGAGAGCGAGAGAAAGAGAGTAGAGAGAGCAGAGAGAGATAGAGAGAGATAGGGAGAGCGAGAGAGAGAGAAAGAGAGAAAAAAAGGCATTAAAGAGAAGAAGCCTAATGCCCATCAAGCGTTGTGCGCAACAAAGAGATTACTATGAGATTAGCCAGAGACGCTTGCATACTCCACCCCCCGATCATTGTTGTTACCCTCCTTACCTCTCTCGCTCTCTCTCTCACTCACTCTCTCTTTCTCTCCTCTCTCTCATCTTTCTCTCTCTCTCTCTCTCTTTCTCTCTTTCTCTCTCATATCTCTCGCTCTCTCTATCAGAGAGAGAGAGAGAAAGAGAGAGAGCGAGTAAGAGAGAAAGAGAGAAAGAGTTGTTACTCTTGGTATGTATGTCTCGTGTTAAAACCCACACATAGCATCATTCTAGCAGAAAAGGAGAGGCACACTTCCAGGAAAGTGGGCGGGGCTAATAAGCCCTTCTAGAAAGTGAAGTGGGCGTGGCCTGTGCGAGAGGCGAGAATGTGGGCGAAGAAGAAACTGTGTTTAGCCCCATAAAAGAAAAATGAGCCGCCTCGGGTCATTCTTATACTGTTGTTGTGCTCTCGGATGGTTGTTTCTTTCTTTCTCTCTGCTTGACTTACTGCTTATTGCTGCAATTAGTGAGTGGAAATGGATTAACAGAACAAACTTCCTTTTTTTCTTTTAGAATTTATGTATGCATATATGTAATAAAATATATTATAAACGTGTTAAAAATGAGATTATTGTGTAGTCATACTATAGTATGCGCGCAGATTTGGCCACGGAAAGGGGGCTTCGCTCCTTCCCTTTGACACGTGCCTCCATTTACCCCCCCCCCCCCCCCCCCCCCGACCTGGTAATGTGGAAATAACGCTGGCTAACGACGCTCTTGCACAAGAAATCACTATCGCTCTCACTCTCTCTCTCTCTCTCTCTCAAGTCTCTATTTCTCTCTCTCTTTCTTTTCTCTTTTCTCTCCCTCTCACTCTCAATATCTCTCGCTCTCTCTCTCTCATTTTATAAGTACATACTTCTTTTTTTCTCGGCTACGCCAGCAAGTATTTGCCCTAACGGCGATCCTCACATGAGTCGGCGTCATGAGTTTAAAAGTGTAAGAAGTTTTTTCTAAAATCCTTATCAGCTATTTGTTTTTCTTTACTTTTTATTGCCTCAAAATACAGAAGAAATACTAAAACTGTTTTCTTCTAGTGAACTTTTACAAATAGAAATATATGTTAATGTTGCTATGTACTTTCGTCTAACAATAAGACTGACTCCTCAAACTAGACTCTAAAACGCACTTTGGTCGGCGAAAACCCTCATACCATTAGGACGAATAATGATCCGTGACGAACAAATGGCATGGATGAGGGAGGGCAAAGCTGCGCTTTTAAAGGAGACCATAAGGGTTAAAACTCCTACCACGAAGACCCTGACAGATTCGTATAAAGTACGGTGTAAAGAATTCACAAAAATGTGACTTTTCCTTTCTATAAGTTACTATGTACATACATACATACATGTTGTGTCATAACTTCTTGTACTTTGGAAATTGGTAAACTGATTCTTCGTCATTTTTAATGCTTGAGAAATATACAAGTCTTTCCTTCTCTTTTTCTTCTTCTAATATAGTACGGTTCTGTACATATTTTCTGATTCAGCTTCCTTCCTTTTCTAATTCGGTTTTGTTCCTTTTACACTAATGGCTCTGGGGCGGTTGCTGATTCGAAAGATTGGAGAGAGAAGAAGGAGAGGGAGAGAGGGAGAGAGAGAAAGAGAGAGAGGGACAGAGAGAGGTGCAAATAGAGAGAGAGAGAGAGAGAGAGATAGAGGACGAGAGTAAGATACAAGAGAGCAGAGAGAGCGAGACAGAGAGACAGAGAGAGAAAGAGAAAGAGAGGGAGAGAGAGTGAGAGAGAGTGAGAGACAACGAGAACCGGTAGCGACCGTATCTCCGAGAGTGACTCTGATTCTGATTTGAGAGGGAGGAACTAATTCTAAGTGGGAGTGCACTTTGAATTGGAATTAGATTCTTCTTCTTTCCGTACAATCTCTAAAATAAAACATGGCTCTTCCTGCAGCGCGATCGGCCCACGTTTTCCTCTTAATTTTGGACTCTTTTTTTCTCTCTCCCTTTCTTTCTCCCTCCGTCTCCTTCTTACTCTCTCCCTTTCTCTCTCCCTTTCTCTCTCCTTTTCTCTCTCTCTCTCTCTCTCTCTCTCTCTCTCTCCTTCCCTCCTCCTACCAGAAATGCCCTCTTGAATGGCCGAACCTGTCGCTTCTCATTCACCGTCCACGATCAAATGTCTCCTGCAGCAATTTCCTGGCCACGTGCCTTCCTCTCTCTCTCTCTCTCACTCTCTTTCTCTCTTTTTCTCTTTCTCTCTCTCTCTCGCTCTCTCTCTCTTTCTCTCTCTCTCTCTCTCCTATTTTCTGAGACTCTCCCGGAGGAGGCACAGCTCCTCGAGTACCTCTTAGAGCAAGCCAACCAACCATTCACACTCACAAATATGCACAGACATCTCAACCCTCACTTCAAGCACCCTCCTCCCCATACATAAAACCGATTAAACATACAGTAATCCATAGGAGCCGTTTAGTTATTAACAATTTTTCTTTGGAAATAGCTATATATATATATAAATTTTTCACCTAATTTTTTTCGAGAATCTTATCAATATTAGTTCTCACTCTAAAAATAAAGCCTACCTTTACTAGACTAATGCAGAATCCATACATACATAAAAAA
>CALZFC010000132.1:310000-320000 GCA_945643635.1 Allodiplogaster sudhausi
TTAGCCCACGTCGTAAACCCGGCTAATCTCGGATGTGGAGAACTTTGAACTTTCTTTTCATCTTCTCCGATTTTGTATTAGAGAATAGATTTAGACAACGAATAAAAAAAATATATATAAGTCCTTACAAAAAACCACAAAATCGCACGAAAGCTAATCTCTTGTTCCTTACATTTACCCTGAATGATCCTATCGCATGAGACTTCTTCTTCCTTTGACATCCTGCACGTGCCTTCTTTCTCCATTCGCGACTTCCGTTTACGAGGCATCCAGCGTATTTGATTCGTGGCTCGTCTCATCTTTATTGATATCGATGAATCTCTATCGAATGGATTATGTTGACTTCAGCGACCGCGACGCTTACCGCGTTGCGTCGGCTGATGCGCCGAACAACGCGGCCACAGCCCAACATCGCTGCCGCCAACGCTCTCCTCGGCGTCATGACACTCGGCGAGCACCAAATCGGCACCGTTCGCCTTGGACGCTTTTTGGCGCGAAAACAGGGTCAATCAAAACATCAAAGATCAGAGATCATAGTTCAAAGATCAAAAGGACAATCCACCAAACACCAAAAAAATCAAAAATATTTAAATGGAACCGATCTTTGCAACTAAACGCCATTGTAAAATGTAGACATTTGTCTCGATATTCTTGTATTTTATTTTTTTTCAGGTTGTTTATGCATAAGATGAGAAATAGATTAATATATAAATTATTTAAAAGATCCTTGGCACCGCACTCTTCTCTTCATCTTTGTACGCCTATCTGTGCTTCTTTTTCCCTCTATTTCTTTGATGTCTCATAAGAATCGAAAGAAACCAGAAAGTCATTTCAAAAAGCGAGGGGAGAAATATGCACAAAATTCATGGTAAAAAAAAGAATATTAGAATTTTTCATTATTATATTTTTCTTTATATTCAGACTTGTCCAGTAAGCGGTCGGCGCCGTTGATTCGATTCGGGCGTCGAGTGACGCTTGATGAGGTTAGAAATGTTTATATAAATTTTTTTTAATGTATTAATTAAATTTAAATTTTTTTTTACAAAATGAACAAATTCATAAAAAATTTTTTAAATAATCAAATCAATATTTTTTCTAACTAAACAAATAAAAATTCTTAAGGAAGAATGTCTTGAAATAAAAATAAAAAAAAGGATTTTATTTTTCAGCATTCCGGCTATCCGATGATGCATCTCAACAAGCGCGCGACGCTCTCCTCCGACTACGACGGCGGCGACATTGACGAGGAGGCGTTGGCGAGGTGAGAGAGAGAGAGAGAGAGAGAGAGAGAGAGCAAGAGAGAAAAAAAGAAAGAGAGAGAGAGAGAGCAAGAGAGAAGACGAGAGAGAGAGAGAGAGAGAGAGAGAGAGAGAGAGAGAGAGGGAGCAAGAGAGCAAGAGAGAAAAAGAGAGAGAGAGCAAGAGAGAAGACGAGAGAGAGCGAGAAGACGAGAGAGAGAGAGAGAGAAGAGAGAGATACAGAAAGAGACAGAAGAGTGAGGGAGAGAGAGAGAGAGAAATAGATATCACCAAATGAAACCATACCTGTCCAGAACGATCCGAGCGCAAGTCGGCGCGCCGCTCATTCGTTTCGGCAAGCGAGCCGCCGCGTCCGCGCCGCTGATCAGGCAAGATAATAATAAGATAATTATTTTTAATCATTATGCATATTCTCTTCTCACCAAAATGTACATAACATAGTATTACTATTGCATTGTAATTATGTTAATATATATTTCTATTAATATGCATAAAAATATTCAGATTCGGCCGCGCTCCAGCCGCCGCGGCGCCGCTGATCCGCTTCGGAAAGCGATCGGCGCCCACGGCGCCCTTTGTCCGTTTTGGTCGCGCCAACATTGCCGCGCCCGCCGCGCCACTCATTCGATTCGGCAAGCGATCGGCTTCTGATGCAGAGGAGAGGCGAGTTTGTTTTTTTAAATTTATTTACTGAATTTTAATTAATATTTTCTTTGAATTAAGTAACTTTTTAATTTATTAATTTATTTTTTTTTGTTTTTCTCACTAAGTAATATATTATATAAAAAGAAGAAAAAAATTAATATCAAGAGAACAAATCATATTTCTTTAGTGACAACGAGGAGTAAAGCGCCCGAGAGCGCGTGAGAACGTGCCGCACCGTAATCCCGCCGCGCCTACCACAGAAGCCGATGAAAAATTCTCACTCGGAAACTCAATCAACAAGTCAATCGACATAACTGAGAGAATCCCACTCTGCGTATCTCTTTTCGCCGTTAAACATTTTTTTTTCTAAACCAATCTTGTTTGGTGTAATTCTGTTCATTGACACGCCATATGCCACAAGTAATTTCGGAAAGAGAGTGAGAGAGAGGGAGAGAGAGAGTGGAAGTGGAGACAATGAATGAATAATGCGCCCACTTTCTATATGCCATTTCAATAGAGCCACAGAAATTCTCTCTTTCCTCTAGTTTTCTGTGACTTCTTTTTCTTCTTCTTCACTCATTCTTCTCATAGAAGGCATTCTTCTTGAAAAAACATTCCGATGTTAATCAATCCTTCCTTTTTCACGACATAATTTGTCTTCCTTCTACTTTTTCTCGTATTTATTGAGTAAAGCAATTGATTAGATTGTAACACGCATTCATTTTTCTCTCTCGCCATATAATATTCAGTTGGTCGCCAAAGGGGAGGAGAGAGCATGGATCTTCAATTTTTTCATTTCCAACAATAATATTCGATGTTTTGAGGAGTCCAAATTAGAAAAAAAAGACCCTTACTAGATAATCACAGTGAAAAACAACACTCGTTATGCCTTAAACGCGGTATTTTACACACAGATAAAGCTTATCGGTTGTTGTCTTTTTGCCAATAAAACACGCGAAGATAAGAGATATTATTCTTAATTATCTCCCGAGAACGATGGCTCCACGACGAATTCCAGACCGAAATCTATCTACGACTTGGTTGCGCGAACCGCGCAGTCATGCCTTTGATCTTGCCTTCACCCACCGGGCCCAGTATCTGTTTGTGGAGATAAATATCTCATACTTGTCCCTTCGAGAGGCGGAGAGAGAGGGAGAATAGAAGAGAGAGAGAGAATAGAGAGAGAGATAGGAGAGAGGGGATATAAAAGACAGAGGGAGATGCGAAGATGACTGATGAAAGATGGAAAGAGAGATGAGAGAGATAGAGAGGGTAGAATGAGAGCGCAGACAGACGTACAAAAGAGCGAGAGCAAGAAGAGAGCTGAGATACAAGAGACTTAATAGATCAAACGTCTCGTTTCAAAGTATTCCCCTTCCCGATGATCACAATATTGTCTAACTAGTTAAAAGCACTTTAAAGTCAGAGAGCGGAAACTGGGAAGAAAGAAAGAGAAACAATACGATAATGATGTTTACCTACTCTGAGCATTTAATAGATACGGTAGATACGATATATTTTCTGTTCTGGGGCCAAGGAATTAAATTAGAAAAAAATTCAACTACACGTCAACCCGCACATTATCGATAGAAAAAAGAAACAGAAAGTTAAACGCGAGATATAGTCCGTGGGAAGGAAAGCTTGTTAGCTAAAAAAAATATATTTAAATCAGCTCGGTTATATAAAAAAAATTATCGTCTTTCAACAAGCTCTAAAACAGGAGAGTTTTCTTTCCTCTTTTTTACATCTTACTAAAAAAAGACTACAAATAAGCTCTTCAAATTAAATCTTTTCGCTCCTAGTATTAATTGATGTTTTTGATGCAACAAAATGTAATGCCAGCACTATTTTCAAAAAAAAAAAAAAATCCACATCAACTGAGATGGCTAGAAAACCGTAGAATTAAAATGCTTTGAAAACAAAAAGACATTAAAATGAGCGGAATTAGCTGTTCGTCTCTCGTGTTCTCTCTTCTTCTCTTGTCCATCCTAGTCCATGTACTCCCTGTTGAGAGCGCGGCCAATGAGGAGACGGCGGACCTGAAAGGAGAGCATAAAAAGCTCTTGCTATTTTTTATTATATAATTTTTTATTAAGAATAATATATATATATATATATATATATAATATTTTATATATAAATAATAAATTTATATGTAAATATATTATTCTTGATAAAAATTGCATAGCGTTTATACGATATTGGGGTTATGCATTTCGTAGACAGGAAAAAAATCTAAATATAGTGTATATATATATATATTTTATATATTAAGATATTTATATAATAAAATGCAAAATAAGTATAAAATTACTCGATGAAACTTCATCCAACCTCCGAAGTGCCTGCGCCAATTTCGTACAGCTTGGCATCACGCACAAGGCGGCCGTCGGGTAGTCGTTGATGTAGCCGTTGCCGCCTTAAAATATAACTTTTTTTTAAAATAAATGTTATTAATATTTTTAAATAATTATAATAATAATTAATACTATTTAAACAAATATAATTATGATTAACATTATTGTAAATAAACATTATTATTATCTAAATTTAAAAACAATTATATATTTTTTAAAACGTAGGCCTTTAATTCAACATTATTTATAAAATAGAAAATATTTTAATACTTTGTCTTCTAAAAATTATAGTATAAAATAATTAATCATTAAAAAGTAATCTCTCCAACCAACCAAGAATCTGAAGGGCATCCAAGCAGACTTGCGTGCACTTCTCAGCCAGGTACAAGACGACTCCGGCGCAGTCCTGAATATTTATTTATTTTTTAATTTTTTTTAATTTTATGTATTTATTTTAAATTAAGTTCGCCTTTAAAATTTTCATCATTATGTCAATTTTTTATTATTATCTAGTATTTATTTTTATTTTTTTTAAGCATCACCACAGCCGTAATATAGAGAGAAAAAGAGTAATATTAAAAAATAAAAATATTTATTTTACAATTTATTTATTATATTAAAAATATATGAATAACCTTGTTCGTAACGTGTCCCGCATCGGTGGCCTTGGCCATCAAGTACAAATAGGAGCGGCAAGCGTTCAGCGTCGTGTACATGTCGGCCATCTTGCCTTGCAGTAGCTGAAAATGGAAGATGTACGGGTGAGCGTGGCCAATTCTAAAAGGACGGGTGGGCGTGGCCAATTCTAAAGGACGGGTGGGCGTGCCAATTATAAAAGGACGGGTGGGCGTGGCCAATTCTAAAAGGACGGTGGGCGTGGCATAATAGATTAGGAATAGTAAAGTGTGTGGTCGGGAAAGCGTGACATAGGACTTTTTTTTCAAATCATAAAATTGTACAACTAACATGGTTAAAAAAGTAGTAACGGCAGAATTTTTGAATGCTTAAAAATGGCGCGAAAGCTAATTTACGAAAAAATTACAATTGCACAACTAACAAGGTACAACGTATTAAAAACAGAATTTTGAATCATAAAAAAGGCGCGAAATTCAAACCTGGAACTGGCCAATCTTCGTGCCGAACTGCTCGCGCTCGTGCGCGTACTTGAATGCGATGTCGCAAGCCGCTTGCATCAGGCTAAATTTTTTATTATTATATTTTTTTCTTTTTCCTGAACTACCCGCATCCTAGAAAAGTCGAGTTTAGGAAAGTGTGTGCTAGTCAACCCGAGTGGTCCACCGGACAGCACGAGACGCTCGTAGTCGAGGCCAGTCATGAGGACGTAGACGCCCTTGCCCGCGCCACCAACAACGTTCTCCTCTGGAATGAATGCATTTATATTACACTTGGCAAAACTCTCTCAACTTTTATACAAATTGAAACACCCTCTCAATTGCCTCAAGAAAACAGGTGAACCGAGAGTTTTGAACAATTGAAACAAGCAAAAATCGCAGTAGGTAACCACACACTATATTTTTTGCACCTAATTTCCTTCTTTTATACAAAAAAATCTCTTACAGCACCAAAACCGTTAAGGCAAAAAAGAGATACTATAGTAAACGGTTAAAAAAAGTGGAAAAAACTACCGCACCCGCAAAAATAGCTCGGCAAAAAAAGAAAGAAAAAACCACTGTACCCAAAAATTTAAAAAATAAAACTACCGTACCCGGCACTTCGCAATCCTCAAAGATGAGCTCACACGTATTCGAACCACGCATCCCAAGCTTGTCCAGCTTGGGACCGGTCGAGAATCCCTTGAAGCCCTGAAATTAAATATATGTAAAAAAGATTAAATTATATATATATATATATATAATGTGTTTTTACAGACTTTTTTTTAAATTAATTTTTTTTACTCAGAAATAAAATCGGAATGAACGAGTTTACGAACATTTACGTACTCTCTCTCTCTCTCTCTCTCTCTCTCTCTCTCTTTCCCTCTCTTTTATATGGCTTAAAAATTTAAATTTCTACTGCCTCTGACAGAGGTAATGGGAGCGAGTGCAAAAAAAACATGAGAAGAAGAGTATGGTTTTGGAATTTGAAGTTACGAGAGAGAGAGAGAGAGAGAGAGAGAGAGAGAGAAAGAGAAAGAGAGAGACAAGGAGAAAGAGAAAGAGAGACAGGGAGAGAGAGAAGAGAGAGAGAGAGACAGGGAGAGAGAGAGAAGAGAGAGAGACATGGAGATAAAGAGAGAAGAGAGAGAGAGAGAGAGAAAGAGAGAGAGAGATAGAGAGAGAGAGAAAAGCAAACCTTCTCAACGAGGAAGCACGTGATGCCGTGCTGGTGCTTCTTCGGATCCGTCTTTGCATAGACCACGAGCACGTCCGCGTCGGGCCCATTCGTGATCCAGAACTTATTACCATTCAGGATGAAGCTGAAAAAATAGACATAAAAAAATAATAAAAAAAATGTAAAAATATAACAATAATAAATAAAATGAATAAACATTAATAATAAAATAAATAATATAATAAAATTAAATTGATATGGATAATAACCAATCTATAATCTATTATGATACACTGTTATATACTATTTTCTTTCAATGCATCACTAATAGATTATTTAGAAAAACAAATTCGGAAACTGTTTGGCGGGAAATTCAAATTCAAATAACGACCCACCGATCGCCCTTCTTCTCGGCGCGCAGCTTCATCGACACGACGTCAGAGCCGGCGCCAGGTTCGCTCATTGCGAGCGCGCCCATGTGCTCGCCGGAGATGAGCTGGAGACAGAGGAGAGAGAGGAAGAGAGAGGGAGAGAGAGAGGAAGAGAGGAAGAGAGAGAGGAAGAGAGAGAGGGAGAGAGAGGGAGAGAGGGAGGGAGAGAGAGAGGGAGAGAGGGAGAGAGAGAGAGAGAGAGAGAGAGAGAGAAAGAGAGGGAGAAAGAGGAAGAGAGTGAGAGAGACAAGGAGAGAGAGAGAGAGTGAGAATTAGAGAGAGATAAAGACGGAGAGAGAGAGAGAAAGAGAGAGAAATTTCGAGGTAAAAAAGTATATTTTTGATCTGCCACTCAAAAGTGGTCGAGAATTTTCAACAAAACAGAAACCTCAGGTCTCGAATGGATTTTCCAAAAAAGAGCTAGAGTAATCCTCAGGAACTACCGTATACCTTGGGAAGGTATTTTTCACGCTGGTACTCGTTGCCATTGCGGACAATCTGATTGACGCACAAGTTCGAGTGCGCGCCGTACGAGAGAGCGATGGAGCCTGTGAAAATAAATAATAAATTTTAAAAAAATTTGCAAAAAATGAAATAAATTAACATGTTTACATAGTAATAATTATTTTAATTTCTGGAAAACATACGATTTTTTGGTATTATTTAAAAATTATAATCACAATTTTCTTACTCTCTTTCCCTCTCTCTTCTCTCTTTCTCTCTCTCTCTCTCTCTCTCTCTCTCTCTTTTCCTCCCTCCTTTATTTCTCCCTCTCAGGGAAGAAAAGGGTCCATGTAATGCATGGACCCACTTTGGTTTTTGACCGGTTTTGACCGGCCAAATTTACCCCACTCTTATAATTTGAAGAGATAAGGTACTTAACACGAGACCATTTAAAGGAAATTTTGAATAAATAACGTCATTTTTACAGAAATTTTTTCCCCTGACCCCCTTTTTTACCCTGAACCTATTATCTAGCGGCGGTTTGTTTGGATATGCTTATTTTTAGAAAAAAAAATTTTTTTTTTACTACCCCACTCTGATTTTCGAGCCCATTTTGGGTTTACCCCACCCTACTTTTCCGAGCCATGCATGGACCCTTTTCTTCCCTGCTCCCTCTCGCTCTCTTTCTTTCTCTCTCCTCTCTTCTTTCTCTCTCATTCTCTCTCTCTCTCTCTATCTCTCTCTCTCTTTCTCTCACCAGAAGCTCGCGAGAGTTCCTCCATGGCGAGAACGTGAGCAAAGTAGCTCATGCCGGAGCCGCCATATTTTTCTGGAAAAAAATTAATTAATTAGCAAAAAATTAACTTAATCTAATTTATAATATAAATATATACATCTTAAGTTATTCATATTAATATACTCTTTTAAATCCCCATAATTCCTCCCGTCTTTTCGTCGTATTCCCTGGCTACTTTGAGAGAGCGGAGAATCTATTTCTCCATCTACTTGTCCCCAGTGTTCTATCTCTCTTCGTCACTAAATCTCTGCCTCTCTCTCTCCCTTTCCCTCTCTTTCTCTCGCTCTCTCTCTCTCTCTCTGTCTTCCTATTGCTTCATTTTATTCTTTTAAAAAGCCCTACCAGGAGCCGTAATTCCGAGAAGGCCATTGTCGCCTAGGTGTCGCCAGAACTTCTAAAAAAAATCCCAGCATATTTTTTAAATAAAATAATTATAAATTATTTCGATTTCAATTTCTAAAATTAATTTGTAAAAAAAAATAACATGTAAAATATTTAAAAAAAAAATTAAATATATATATATATTTTTTTTAAATTTCAAACCCTAAGTCCATCCCAGCCGTTGTTGTGATCAATCGCTTGCGCATAGGGCGCGAGTTCCTTGTCCGCGAGATCACGGACAGTCTTGCGAAGCTGCAAAAGGATGAGAAGAGCATTTATTTATTTATTTGTTAAAAATAATATTTATTTTCTTTATTTTATACGAAAAAAAGAAGAAAAAAATTGCATCATAATTCCCCTGAACACTAATAGATAGCTCCATAATGTTGTCCAGATAAAACCTGGGATAATTCGATGAATTATCTAGCTGACACGCAGCTAAAGGTTGAACTGTGGCATCAAAATTCCCACTGAATTTCAACATAATTCCACCAAAGAATTTCATATTTTGTCAAACTTTAGTAATATGTGTTATTAAAATTTGAGCCGCATATCATCTAAAAGGATTAGCCTCGTACGGGGCTTGAACCCGTGACATTCAGATTAAAAGTCTGACGCTCTACCAACTGAGCTAACGAGGCTCACGTCGAAAGTTACTTGGAATTCCTTTTTCAGAGCTTGAAAATGTTCAGATTTGGTTTTAATTAATTGGACGCACTATCTTTCGAGTTCTCCCTTAACGTCCGACACTAGAAGATTAGTTGCGTGTCAATTAGAGAACGCATGGGAGATGGTGCCAAGTGACGTCCTTCAGGCCTTATCTTTCTCTACTCTCTCCCGTTTCTCTCTCTACTCTCTCCCTATCTCTCTCTCACTACTCTCTCCCGTATCTCTCTCTACTCTCTCCACTATCTCTCTCTTACTACTCTCCCTATCTCTCTAGCTCTATCTTCTCGCTTTCTCTCTCAACTCTCTCTCTCTCTCTCTCTCTCTCTCTCTCTCTCTCTCTCTATTTCTTTCTCTCTCTTTCTTTGGCAACTCTTTCGTGCAATAACAAACAAAGAAGCCTTTTTCACTTGCAAATGTTCCTATCTAGATCAAGAGTTCAAGTGTGCAGGAAGTCAGAACGCTTAATGGGAAGCACGAAAAGCCCTAGAAGGCTCTCGCAACAGGGGAAATAAAAGCCATACAGTTGAGGACCCAGCCGAGAGCACTGAGTGTGTTAGGGCGGTAAGCATCAGCGTTGCTGCTATTTAAAAAAAAACATATTATTTTAACCCTGGCAAAACAACATGCGTACGACTCGTCTTTCGATTTTGTAAGATGAGATACCATTGTAGGACCCCATTGTGGTTTTACTCCTTTTTTTGAGGGAAGGTGGCAACTCGCCTGGAC
>CALZFC010000132.1:327500-370000 GCA_945643635.1 Allodiplogaster sudhausi
TTATAAGGCTAGAATGCAAGAGCAAAAGAGATAGAAGCGAGAAAAAGACAAGATGGAAAGAGTAAGATTTATTGTCAGTGTCACCCCCCCCCCCCCCCCGTTGACGTGGCAAAGTTGTTGGTTGAGATCGATTTCTCGATTTCTCAACCAGAGATGAGAGTTTGGGTTGTGGCGCTAGATAGCGTTCTTGTTCTTTTGTTTCTCTCTCTCTCTCTCTAGCTCGTTCTCTCCTCTCTCTTTCTCTCTTTCTTTCTCTCTCTTTCTCTCTCTCTCTCTCTCTCTCGCTCCAAAATCACATACCGAACAGCGCGCTTGTCATAGGGATTAGTTCGTAACGGGCATGACATTGTTTTATTGCTGTTGTTGAAGGGAATTGTTCACGTTCACTGATACAAGAATTAAGTTAAGAATACGCAAATAAGAACAGCAGAACGAAAAAGAAATGACATGAGAAAACCTTGCACTTGTTAGCCGAGAACTTACGCCGCTAAAGCAAATGTGTTATATTATTCTTGTTATAAAAGTATTAAGGATGCATGCAGATGTTTTTGTGCAAATTACTTTACTTAAGTAAGTAAGTAAGTTTTATGTAAATTGGAAAGCGGTTTATTAATGAAAAGGAACGCATTTCCTTAGTTGCCTCCTGATTTCAGTTAGCTCTTTTTCACTTTTTACCACTACATTCTTTGCTAGAGCTACGATCTGTTCAAGCCTGTCACCACCATGACTGGCATAGTAAGTGAGCGTTCTCTGTTGTCTGTTCCCTTCTCTCCTCTCTCTCTCTCTCACTCTCTCTCCGTCTCTCTCTCTCTCTCTCTCTCTCTCTCTCTCTTGCCCCTCCCTCGCCCCTCTTTGGCCCCCTTCGTCTCAGATCTCTGAACCCTTCCCAATCAATGTGGTCTGTTATCTCGTCACTTTCTTTCCGTTTTTTCTGCTTTCTTTCGATTTATCGCCTTTGAAGTGAGAATGTGTTCGCAATTCTTTGGAAGGCCATTATCTTTATCTTTTGTCTTTCATCTTTTACCTTTAATTTTCTATAATTAATCTTTATCTTTAATCTTCTATCTTTACCTTTTATATTCCATACTTTATCTTTTATCTTTTATCTTTCATCTTTTATCTTTAATCGTTATCTTCTATCTTTTATCTTTCATCTTCGCTTTGCTTGTGTTCCACTCCCTTGTTATAATGACCATGTCATCTCTGTTCCATCCATCCGTCGACCACCATATCTACAGCTTTCAATTACAGGCTCTAGCAATTACACGCTCCCCAATTTAATTCTGTCTCTTTTTTATGTTTGCCTTTCTTCTTTTCAGCTTTGTCCAGCAGGCTTCGAAATGCGAATGATAGTTTTGATTGTATGATTATACGCTTCCTTGCACTTTTGGATTTTTGAAAAGGAAAGTGAAAGTGGGGAGAGAGTAAAAGAGAGAGGGGGAGAGAGAGAGAAAGAGAGAGAGACTGATAGAAAGAGAGAGAGAGAGAGAGAGAGAGAGAGAGAGAGAGAGAGAGAGAGAGATACTACGAGAGTGCTTGTAAATTGAGCTGAAGTTTTGACAAGGCAGTGAGCAAGCCACAACGTCGGCTCCATTTTTTTTCTCTCTCTGACGAATTGCTCGTTCTTTGTGCTCATACTTTATTTCTCTCTTTCTCTCTCTCTCTCTCTCTCTCTCTCTCTCTCTTTCTTGCTTTCTCTCTCTCGCTCACTCTCTTTCTTGCTTTCTCTCTCTCGCGCTCTCTTTCTCTCTCTCTCTCTCTTTCTTGCTTTCTCTCTCTCGCTCTCTCTCTCTCTCTCTCTCTCTCTCTCTCTCCCGCGCAATCTCCCCTAGCTGCCTTTGACTCTGTGCTCGTTCAGACCACTCCAAGTGTCTATATGCCCATGCCCCCCCCGTGCCACTTTCCCTTTCCTCCTAGACACCCCGTTCCTTTCCTCTTCAATTCGGAGGAGAGACAGACAGAGAGAGAGACAGAGAGACAGAGAGAGGGGGGTTGGAGCGCGCCACTACTACTTCAGTCGTATCGATTCCACCGCAGACAGCTCTCTCTCTCTCTCTCTCTCTCTCTTTATCTCTCTCTTCTTCTCTCTCACAGTCTCTCGCTCTCTCTCCTCTTTTGCCATAGTGGCCTTTGACTGTCTCCCTCCGTTTTCTCTCACGTTCCTGCTACCTTCCAGTGGTCTTAGTCGTTTAACCTCTCCAGCTGCGCTCAATTTTAGCACTCATTTGAAAAGCCATCTGCGCAAGAGAAAGAGAGAGAGAGAGAGAGAGAGAGAGAGAGAGAGAGAAAGAGAGAGAGAGAGAAAGAGAGAGAGAGAAAGAGAGAGAGAGAGAAAGAGAGAGAGAGAGAAAGAGAAAAGGCCAGAAGGAGCAAATGTAATGTGGCTCCGCGCATACACGGCGGACAGAGCCGATATTCGAAGTGTCTCCAAGTCCTTTTCCCCATTTATTCTCTCTTCAAGAGCAGACTTTTAATGCCTAAAAGTAAGAAGGACGACGCGAACATTTATTGTCCCCGCTCCTCCCTCGTAAACTGATGAAATCTCTTGCTTTTCTAGCATTTCATTTTTTCATTCATTCATGATTCCGTGCTAGACATGGAACGATGACAGGGGCCTCTTTTTGAAAAGGAGTGATGTTCTCCGATCCATTCCATTCCATACTTTCCTCTCTCTCTCTCTCTCTCTCTCTCTCTCTCTCTCTCTCTCTGCCCCGTTTCGAAATTCGAAATCACACCAGAAATTTCCAGATCGAATGTTTACTCACTCGCCTTTTAGTGAAAGTAATTGTGATCTTCTTGTGACATCTCTCGTTTTCTCTCTCTCACACACTTCCTCTCTCTCTCTCTCTCTTCCCACTTTCTCTTTCTCTCTCTCTCTTTCTCTCTCTCTCTCTCTCTCTCTTCCCACTTTCTCTTTCTCTCTTTCTCTCTTTCTCTCTCTCTCTCTCTCTCTCTCTCTCTCTCTCTCTCTCTTGATACTGATCTGCCCCGTCATTCCTTCCGTTTGCACTCTTTTTCACGCCGTCGTCTGTTCTGGCTGTGGCAAAAGTGTGCTGTGACAATAAAAGTTGGGGGTCATTGTGAAACAATAGAACCAGTCCGTCTGATTAATATTCTGTATTGAATCCGGACGGATGCTTCTCTTTCGTCTCCCCCCCCCCTCTCTCTCTCTCTCTCTCTCTCTCTCTCTTTCTCTCCTCTCTCTCTCTGTCCTCTGCTTCTTCTCTCTCTCTTCTCTCTCTCTCCTCTCTCTCTCTTCTCTCTCTCTCTCTGTCTCTCTCTTATCTTCACTACTCTCTCTCCTCTCTCTCCCTCCTTTCTCTCTCCCTTCTCTCTATGTCCTCTCTCTCTCTCTCTCTCTCTCTCTCTCTCTCTCTCTGTCTCCGTCTCTCTTCCCCTCTTTCTCTCCCTCTAGCTCTCTCTCTTCCCCTCCCTCCCCCCTTCTCTCGCTTCCTCCTTCCTCCCTCTAAGCCATTCTCTCTCTCCACAGGCCAATCTAGAATGGCGGCTGCCTCGGCAACCCCAGCAGCCGCGGCCACCACAGCAACGCAGTCCTCCTCCACGCTGGATCCGCGTCGGCTGCGAGAGTGCGGCCCGTGGTCTGAGCAGCTTTCGTCGTCAGGGAAACGGTCAGTGAGAGAGAGAGGGAAAGAGAGAGAGAGAGAGGGAGAGAGAGAGTGAGGAAGAGGGAGAGAAAAGAGGATAGGAAGAGAGAGATAAAATGGAAATTAGAGAGCGAGAGAGGTTGAAAGAGAGAGAGAGAGAGAGAGAGAGAGACAGAATGAAGAGAAATAGAATGGGAGAGAGTGAGAAAGAGGGAGAGAAAAGGGGATAGATAGTAAGAGGCTGAAAATAGAGAAAGAGAAAAATGCTAACCTACAAGCGTATATTAATTAAGATGCTGCATATTAGTTCTACTATGAAATCGTTGAGGAAATGTTGGCTTTAAAAACTATTCTTTAAATAAGTAATTCAACGAGCACAAAGTACAGTAATCCTGTACTCCAAGAAGCTAGAATATACTCATAGGTTCCTGCAACGCTTACAGTATCTCAGACGCAAAATAAGCTACAGTGTCCTCTTTCGCAGGTACTATTACAATCGCGAAACAGAAGTGTCTCAATGGGCGAAGCCGCCAGAATGGATCGAAGCAGAGCGCAGGCTGGCCATGGAGCAGGAACAGGTCTATTATGGTGTCTATGTTGGTGTCTATATTAACTTGTTCTTTACTTTGTAAAATGTTAAACGAGCCCGAAAATTCACATTTGAATTCCCGCCTTTTTTACCAAGACACACGGGGAAAAGAGCCATGTGTGATTTAGAGAAAGCCCCCACTACAATAGTCAGGAAAAGTTCAAATAGATTTTTTAGTTCCGTGCGCTCCTTTAACATTGTACAAAGTACAGAGCAGTTGTATACAGTCATTGATTAAAATGCAAGTAGTTATTTAGAAAAAATTTTGTTAAAGCAAACAATGCTAATTGTTCTATAGGCTTGTTTTTTATTTATTTTGAAATTGTCGTATTTATTATATTTTTTAAATACCCGTTCAAAAGGGGGGGGGGTTTAATTCGAGGAAATACAGCATGTAGATAAAGTTTTTTTAAATTACAGAACCGTCAATCTCCAATAGAAATGGACGTTGTGGACGACGAAGAGGAGGAGAGACTGGAGAGAGAGCGAGAGATGAGAGAGCGAGAGATGCGAGAGCAGCGCGAGATGAGAGACCGAGAGATGCGGGCGAGACAGCAACAGCAGCATCACCAGCAACATCATCAGAGCAACAACGTCCAGCAGTCGAGTTATCACGACAGTAGCAGCCGGAGGGTTGTCCCCAGCGAAGAACACCACCAACACCACCGGCCGCCTATTATGGTTAATCGGAGGAGTATTTTTCCTTCTTTTTTAACGTTTAAAAAAAATCCCTTTTTTAAAAATTAAGCTCGAATTTAAATAGCTATTTTAATTTAGAAGAGAAGACACTACCCGTAGATTTTAATTATTAATTTTATAGTTGAAAAGTAGATCAATTATTGCTCAGGTCAGGTCAGAATTGAAATGCCCTGAAACTGAAACGCCGCGATATATTTAAAAGACCCTTTGAGAACTTTTTCACTTCTTCATTTCTCTGTATGTCTTTTTCTCTCATTATCTTTCGCTAGTTCTCTCTCTCCCACTCTCTCAGTCTCTCTCTCTCTCCGCCTCTCTCTCTCTCTCTCGCATTCTCTCTCTATTTGTCTTCTCTCTTTCTCACTATTCTAATTATTTCAGCTCTTGTTTCAGGAGGCAGTGCCTATGGAATCCGCACAACGCCGAGACATGATGCAAGAGGAAGCAAGAGATACTGAAGCGGAGAGAGCAACACCAGGAGCAAGGAGTCAAGAGGCGGCGAGAGAGCACGCAGAGGACAGAGACCACGAGGAGGAGAGAGGGAAGAGAGAGAAGAAAGAGACAGAAGGAGAAGGAGGAGAAGAAGAGGAGGAGGAGGAGCCCGAGTGGCGCAGACTCTACAGGCCAGACTTGGCGGAAAAGCTCAGAAAACAGGTTGGGGAATACTGTAAGAGATAATTCAAATGGCGGTGCGTACTGTAAAAGACGATTGAGATTTGAGATTGAGAACGAAGTAATATACTGTAACTCAAAAAGAAACCTGCCCAATGAAACTTGAGTCCACCAATTGCTTTAATATTTAGTGAAATATGCTGCCACGGAATAATATGCACTCTTCTCATTTAAAAGGACTCTTTAAAATGTAGGACTCGACAAAAATTTCTTCGTTTTTTCTTGTTTTAATTCGAATAGTTGGTCATGCAGTGCAGTGTTGTACACATCAATCGAGTTAATTCTTTTTTAGGTAGCCGAAATGGAGTATGGTTGAAGGAGCTATAAACATTATTGTGACATTATGTTTAAAAAATGTATTGCGTAAATGTCTGAAAATGTGCTTGTTACAATTTTTTTTACTATATTTATTTTTGAATAAATAAAAAAGATAAGTAAATTTAAGATGTTCGGCGCTGATGCTGATGACCGCGATTCCTTCAGACAGATGGTGCTCGAAGCTGTCGAGCATCACGTCATTTCGACCGAGAAGATGACCGAGGTCGGTTGTCTCTCTCTTTCTCTCTTTCTCTCTTTCTCTCTCTCTCCCTCTCTCTCTCTCTCTCTCTCTCGTTCACTCTCTCGCCCTCTCTCTTTCTCCCATTCTCTCTTTCTCTCTTTCTTTCTTTCTCTCTTTACTCCTCTCTCTCTCTCTCTTTCTCTCTCTCGCTCTCTATCTCTTTCTCTCTCTCTCTCTGTGTCTGCCGCTCTCTTTCTCTCTCTCTCTCTCTCTCTCTCTCTCTCTCTCTCTCTCATCCTATTGCTCTCTTCATCTCCGTCGCTCTCTCTCTCTCTCTCCTCTTGATTCCAGGTTCACAAGGCTCGCTCTCTCGCCCGTACTTCTCTCATGAAAGTGTCTCTGCTCCAGAAGAAGGCCGCTCTTCTGCGAGACGCGCAAGAACAACTCGAGAAGGATCGACTGTCTTGCCAGGTATTTATGTGATATTTATTTTATTTTTATAATATATTTAATATTTAAAGATTTAGTAAATTGTTATTGACATTTGTTTTCTCCCTTTAATCGTTTTAAATTGATTTTTTTTAAATTCAACTTGCATATTAGTCCCTGGTTACTGTTGATTAGTGCCTAGAGGATAGATGTGCCCCAATTTTCTTTCCTGAAATTACTAGCTATTTATAAACAAATAATGTAACTGTAACTGTTGAAAAGAGATATACAAAAATTACACGGAAATAAATTCTTGAGGCCGCAATGGGACCTGCTCCGAGTTCACATGGTTTCACATCTTTTGTACCGACTACATCATCTGCTGACTAAGACTTCTCTCTCTCTGTCCCTCTCTCTCTTCTCTCTCTCTCTCTCCGTAGCTCTCTCTCTCTCACCTTCCCTCAGTCTCTTTCTAGGTCTCCATTTCTCTGCATTCTCTAACTCTCCTTCATACACTCCTCTATATTATCATTCCACCCATTTTCTTTCTTGAATTTGCCCTAGTACCGTACTTGTAGTTAATGCCTACTGTGATTTGCGACGCATCTAGTAAGGCTTTTAAAAATTAATTAACTATTTGATTTAATTGTAAGACCGAGTAGGTTTTCCGCTATTTTTGTGGTTCATTAAAAGGCTGATATAGGCTAGTGAGCGAATTTATAAGCTAGCAAAACCCCTCTATATTCATTTATGCGAGCGTAAAAATACCACCGTTCATTGCTTTGATTACCCTGTCCTTATAATTATTATCTCTCTCTCTCTCTCTCTCTTTCTCTCCCTCTCTCTTTCTCTATCTCTTTCTCTCCCTCTCTGCTTCTCTCTAACTCCTTCTCACCTTTCCTCGTATTCTGTCTTTGCTCTATCCGTATCTACTCTTCGGTATATCTCGATCTCTCCCTGCTTTACTGACAATGTCTTACTGTATTCTTACTGTAGGCTTCCCGACACGAGATCTCTAATCGACTTGAGAAATTCATGGCATATTTATTCTGTCCTCCTGCGCTTCTTGGTTATATATCTCCTGTCAAATGCTTTAAAAACTAATTTCCTATGTATATCTGAATAAAACGTAACAGTTTTAACGGTGTGCATTTCTATTCAAACGCACAGAAAGAAATAGGAATTAAAGTAGCAAACGTCGCGCCAAGTGTAATGATACCGAAAAAACGATGAGAATCGAAATGCAATGAAGAGATGACGCCGAATTCGGCGAGGGATATCGCTCCTCATAGCCGACCACAGCCTGGATCCACGGGATGAACGGTGAGACACGGGTGTAGACTCCTGAGTGGAAAGGAGGGTACTGTAGAAGAGTATACTGTAGATCAGTATTTCACACATGTGAACATTGTATGAAAATATCCAGGATGATCCATGAATCAAGGTATGTCCCGGGCCACTTGCAATAAGTATTCGGCACCGATAAGAAAACCACCGGTAGTAGAATTAGCGAGCATATATTTTTATTTATTTATTTTCTGTCTATAGAATGGAAATGCAGAAGATATGTGTTGGGGAGACAGAATTGGGAGATAGAAAAGAGAGAGAGAACGAGTCAAGAAAGGTAGAGAGACAATAGAGAGAACTAGAGACAAGTGAGAGAGAATAAGAAATGGAGGATATAGTAGAAGCGAGTAAAGGAGAGAGAAAGAGTAGAGAGAGAGCGAGAGAGAGAGAGAGAGAGAGAGCAAGAGAGAACGAGTTCGTCGGAGCAACGGAAACGGAAGGAAGACGTACCCGGATAGGTTTCCTGGTCGATGATTCCCTCGACGCCGTTAGCGCCAAAAGATGTTATGCCGACCTGGTCAATGAGACTTAATGTTTTTTTAAAGAATAAAATAGCTATTAGTAAAATATGATCTTGAAGATAGGAATAAATAAAAATTCTCTATCTATTTGTCAGTCCTATCCAAGAAGTCTAGTTATTGCAAATTACATAATTTTACAAGAAAAAAAGATAAAACCGTTAAAAAATAGTAAAAATAATAATAAAAATAGAAACCTGAACGAAACGTCCGAATGGGTCGGCGACATGTAACGGCCCGCCACTGTCGCCCTGAGGTGCTCTCTATTTTTATTTATTTTATTTTAATTTTAATCCCCACTTTAGTTAGAGCATTCTAGATGGGAACAGATGTATATAATTTCATCTTTTTTTTCTTTTAGAGAGAAATGAAATTGGTTTTCTATCAACAATAATATTTCTTTTAATTGTGTGATATATTGAGAGAGAGAGAGAGCGAGAGAGAGAGAGGGAGAGAGAGAGGGAGAGGGAGAGAGTGAGAGAGAGAGAGGGCGAGCGATAGATACTATTCGACGGAGCGACAGAAAGGAATGACTAACCGGCGCCGTTCCGTGCATGTACGAGCCGGCGCAAAGCTGTTTCGACGTCACGCGCGTCTGGCCGCCGCTCAGACGCTGCCATGTTTGCCTGGGAGGTGGGGGGTTATCTTGGCCGAGAGGTAAGAGACTACGGCGTTCTACCCGAGACACCCGAGTTCGAATCCTTTGGTGGATTTTGTTGGCTGCTTGCCAGGAAACGTGGACGGGTGGGCGGAGTCTATGAAAGCGAAGAAAGCGTACGTGCACTGCTGCGTCGGTATGAGCTTGACGCTGGTCTCTCGAAGCTCGTCACTCGTCTGAAGACTGAAGATGTCGACGATGGGTTGCGCGGAGGGAGAGGAGAGGGGAGCTGGGAACAGAGGGAAAATGAGATGGAGGAAAAAGAAAGAGAGAGGGGGGGGAAGAGAGAGAGAGAGAGAGAGAGAGAGAGAGAGAATGAAAGAGAAAGAGAGATAGAGAAAGAGAGAGAGAGAGACAGAGAGAGAGAGAGAGAAAGAGAGCACCGAGAAAGATCCCGAATCCGGTGACGACGCCGTATTTGGCTGCATCGAGAAGCTGCTCGTCATCGCGCGCGAGGCAAACGGCGCGCACTTGACTCCCGAGCGGAATCTTTGTCGCCGTCTCAAGAGATTTAATTAAGGAATTAATTATGGAGCAGCTCTTTAATTCGAGAAAATTAATTAGAGATGAAATTCAAATAAAAGAGGCTCTCTCTCTCTCTCTCTCTCTCTCTCTCTCTTTCGCTACTCTCTCTCTTTCCTTCCTCCCTCACTCCTCTCCATCTCTCTGTCTTCTCTCCATCTCTCTCTCTCCTCTCTCTCTCTCTCTTTGAAAGGTCCCTGGACAGCCAGCTCAACGCAGTTTTTGGCATAATTTAGTGAGAATTTTAAAACAAATGTAAAAAAAAGAAGTTAAATGACGATAAAAAGAAGGTGAGCGTGTTCTTTATTTACGGCTTTCCTAAACAACAATTGCTTTTTAAATAACGGTTCCCCCTTCTCCCCTCTCGTGGTTTTTCTCCTCTCGCGCTCACCTGAATAAGTGCAATGTCATTGCGCACGGTGCTAACGTCGAACTGCGGATGAACGACGACTCGACGGATCTTTTAGATTTTTTTTATTTTTTAAAATTTAATTTATAAAAAAAAATTTGAATAAATTAATTATTAGCAATAATTTATGTAAATATAGTATATATTAAAGATAGTTAAATTAAATAAAGTGCTTGATATAATTAAATGAGATGAACTCTTTTCCTTCCAGCGGAAATGCTTTGATTGCTAAACAAAAAAATAAAAAAATCAAATTTTAGATTTTCCCGCCTTCTCTCTCACTCTCTCTCTCACTCTCTCTCTCTCTCTCTTTCTCTCACTCTCTCACCTTGAGCGTCTTTCTCGCCTTGCTCAGGCTGGCGACGCCGACATTGACATACGAAGATGCGCTGACGTTTCTTGAAATTGGTGTTTAAAAGTTTATTTTTCTTCTCCATTCCATTCTTTCTGTCCCGTTCTCTTTCGCTCTCGCTAACGCTCATTCTCTATCTTTCTTCTCCGCTCTCTCTCTTCTCCTCTCTCTCTCCTCCTCCTCTCTTTTCCCTCTCTCTTTCTCTCGCTCTCTTTCTTTCTTCTCTATCTCTCTCGCTCTCTCTCTATCCTCACCCTGCACAGTGCGCCGCAGTGAGTAACCATTCATCATTGAGCACGGTCGCACCGCACATTGTACCGTAGCCGGCGCCGATAAAGTTGAAGAAGAGAGCTTGCCAAGGCCATTTTCTGAGAGAGAGAGAAAGAGAGAGAGAGAGAGAGAGACATAAAGAAAGAGAGAGAGAGAGAGAGAGAGAAGGAGATAGAGAGAGAGAAAGAAACAGATATAGGGAGAAAGAGATAGACACAGAGAAAGAGATAAAGAGAGAGAGGGGAGAGAGATAGGGAGAGAGAGAAAGAGATAGAGGAGAGAGATAAGGATGGCAGAGAAATAAAGAAAAAATAAATATTAAAAATAATATAAAAATGCAAAAGGAGACTTTATTTATAAAAAGCAATCAGTTCAATTATTTGAAGAAAAATTTGGTTTTTCTCAAAAAATAATGTAATTAAAATAGTAAAAGCTTGAAATAAAAATAAAACGACCAACGCTATGGTCGCTGAGCGGCCGCCTATAATTCTGTTGATATCACGAGGTTGTCGAGAAGAGCAGAAGTTGAGATATGACGTCATGGTAGGTTGAGGGAGGATAGCGAGTGCTAGGAGGAGGAGGAGCAGGAATGAGGATGATCTCCATGGGCTTCTCATCTGTAGGGGGCCTTGGAAGGAAGAGAGAAGAAATGAGAAGAAAGAAGAAAAAAGAAGAGAGTTTGGCAAGGAGCCAAGAAATTTAGAAGAGAGGACAGCTAAATTCTATTGCAGGCTACTCCTCATGCACACTGATCTGGCGGCGAGAGCGAGAGATGAAAGAGGTATGAGAGAGAGAGAGAGAGAGAGAGAATGAAATGAGAGAGAGAGAGAGAGATGGAGAGAGAGGAAGAAAGAGAATGATGAGAGAGAAAGAGAGAGGGACACGAGATAACGAACGGCAGAGAATGGCTTTTATCTTATCGGGCAGGCAGTCATCTCTGGTTGGTGTGGACCGAAAGCGGTAGAGAGATAGAGAAGAAAGAGAAAGAGAAAAGAGAGAGAGAGAGATAGCGAGAGTGGAATGAGTGATATTCTACCGAGACGAGAAAGTCTTATTGTAAATATTCTTTTTAAATTAATTTTCTTATTAAATAATTCAGGTCAGTTTCATAATGCATTAAATCTTTCGAGTGCACTCTCTTCCATTTAAGTGCAGCTGTCCCTTGATGATCCTAGTGAAATTAATATTCAGTTCGTAATGTTCACCACAATTTATCATTCATTATACACCAAACGCGTGGCATAATTCGGCGGATGAAAAGATGCTCTTAAAAAATTCTCTGTTCTTTTTCCGGATTTTGCTTGTTCCTTTGGATCTACTATGCATTGCAGTTGTTTTCAATTATTGTTCGCGTTGTATTTCGTCTTAATATACCTATTTCTATCTCGAGTTTGTTTTTGGCTGGAAACATTTGAGAATGGCTTTATTTCTCTCGGCTTAACTTTGAGAGCCATACACATTTCCATTTGAGTAATCTTCAAGGGTTGTCTTCGGATCGCTGCCATGACGGTGAATAACGTCCAGTGCGCTGTTGAAATCGACAATCAGCTCCGCCTGCTGAATGTTCAGCAGCTACGTGCGTTTTTGGAAGTTTTTTTTGTTGCTTTCTCGTTCCTCCATTTCTTTTTGTTGTATTTCTTTTTCTATTTTCTTCCTTCATTTAATAAATAATACTGCTTTGTAATTCTTTGCTATCTCCCTCGATTTATTTCATTTAGCTAAAAAGGGAGGTTGATACAAAAATGGTTGCTGATAAGGATATTAGAGCCTTATTCATGTTGTATAAGGATATTGCTTGATTCCTTGAATACTATATGCTATTTAAGACGAGATTTTTGATGTTGTAATTAGGATATATCCAAAAATAGACTTACCCAATAGTAGTTAGCACTGGGACCCGGGCCTGGCCGGGCAAAATATATGTCCCCGTCCTTGTTTTGGAGACGCCATGTTATATATGTTAAAAGGAAAGTGGATATGTTGAGTCAAAATTAGTTTAAGTATACAAGAATAAAATTAAAGTTTTTATGTTCTCAGGCGAAGAACGCGCGCGAATCGAGCAAGAGCTACGCGAGTTGAAGGAGCAAGTCGGCGATCTCGCATTCAACAACTACGGCACATATGCAGATGCAGGCAGAACCACGCAGGACTGCGCCAAGATTGTCAGGAGTTGAATGTATATTACATATCATAGCTGGATTAAAAGCACTGCTGAAATTGATCCTACCCATAATAGCATGGTAATCCCTCGGGCCGAAGGCCGTTTTTTACTTTGTATATCTCAGGTTAGCCATTTTTAACCTCCCCCCCCCCCGACCCAAGTCCTGTGGCAGACACTATTTCAGCACTGCTTAAAAGCCGATTGATTGCCTGGACAATATTCACTCATCCTTTCTGTTTGAATAGAAAGAGGTAGTTTGAGCCAAAAAAAACTTTCTTAAGAAAATATTGTCTGTACTCCAAATATTTGTTAGTCTGTGTACTTTTACTCATTTTTACCTTTACTTTATGTCCATGCTAATTTACAAGTCTGCAGCTTGTGCTGTTTAGTTACGGTGATTGAGCCATATGATATTTCTTTCTTTCTTTTTTTGATACCAAAACAAGTTTTTTGGTTACGAAATCCAGTTTTTTTGTTAACTAAAACAATTTTTTTTGGTTACCAAAACCAAGTTCTGATTCTTACTTTAATATCAAATTTTAGTTCACCGACATGCACACTCAACTGGACTCGGTGCTCGATGAGTTGCCCGTGCTCACTGACGAGATTAAGCAGTTCTTCGGCAAGGCTGGCAAGGTTATTTTCGGATTCTATTTCAGTTTTTAATCTTCATAGTAATTATAGCAATAATGATAATAATAATAACAATAATAACTGTTAAAAAGTTTTAATGGTTTGTTTATTATTTTTGTTTTGTTGGTCAAAGTTTCTTTTATATTGCAATTAACATTTATTCTTTGTGTTTTTGTTTAAAGGAGAAAGAAGCGCAACCATAATATTGCTCAGTTTTGCTGATCATTTGTCTCTGTAAATCATATGCTTTCTCTTCCTTGTATCTCAGGCTAAAAAGCGCGCGAATTCAAACGAGAGTTTTTGGCCTCCTCATTTAAGTTGAACGAAGAAGCTGCTCTCTTGCGTACGGCTGCCGAGCCTAGCTCCCATCTCTGGGAGCTGATTCGATTGCCCAAGGTTTAGAAGAAGAAAAAAATAATAATTTTTAAAATTTTTTTTATTTTTTCCTTGTGTTTTCCCAATTTTTCCCTCTTTTTCTTTTACTAAACTAGAAGAAGATTTTTTTTATATTTCTAACAATGATATGGACGTTTATGCTGCGAAATGTGTACAATATCCGCTTTCCAGAGTCTCGAAGCGAATATTCGCTACGGTAACTACGATGACGCTTATTCTCTGACAAACTACGGAATCACGCTACAGCAGCATTCCATTGGAAGGAATGCACTTATACAGGTTTAGAGAGGCGAGAGAGAGAAAGAGAGGAAGAGGAAAAGTGATAGAGAGACAGACAGAGGAAGGAAGAGAAAAGGTGAGAGAGTGAGAGACTGACAGAGAAAGGAAGAAAAAAGTGAGAGGGAGAGAGAAATAAATAAAGAGGGAGAGAGATGCAGGACAGAAGTAAACAATAAAAATGAATGTTGCAGATCGAAACTTTTTTAGTGCGACATTTGAGTGAGTAATAGGAAATGACGTTCTCTAACTTTTTTATATATCGTATTTTACTTTTTCTTACAGCGAGTCTCTGAGCGACTCATCGAAGCGCGCTCGTACCTGTTAGAGGAGCTCTTCAACAAGTTTGCAGGGCCACAAGACCTCGCCGCCGCTATTCAGGTTTCAGCTTTCTTCTTTTTTTTTCTTTTAAATTTATGTTAGAAAATATATATTTTAAATAATAACAATAGTATTGATTATTATTTTAGCATTATTCGATATTATTTATATGCGTTTTTAATAGCACTAAAAGATATTATCGTGACATAAAAATGAAGCTAATTTGGTCTTTTTTTACTTCTAAAATGACAGCAGACATGAGAGTTATGCACCATTTGGTTTCTGTACTTTTTATTCGACTTCTTCGTGAATTGTTTTTTATGCAAGGTATTCTTTCATTTATATATTTTTATTTTGAATTTTTTTTCCAGGATTTTGAAGTCAATTATCTTTTTTAAAGACCGTTAACAACGTGCGGAAGATTCCGTTCCTGACCGGCGCACAACTTCGCGTCTCTGTCCTGCAGTACAGAGATGTCTATCTCGAAAAGCAGATTCTCGATATTACGGTAATTCTCTCGGTATTATCGTACTACGGTATCCGGCAAGATATGAGAGCTAACTGTTGAGTACCACGGTCTTCTCCGTCTTTGCCTTACTTTTTTTAAACTTGTTTCGCATGAAGTTGCATACTCTCTCTTTCTTTCTTTTCCTCTCTACCTTTCTCTGTCTCCCTCTCTCTCTCTCGCTCTCTCTCTCTCTCTCTCTCTCTTTCTGTGTCTCCCCCTCTCTCTCTCTCTCTTTCTGTGTCTCCCCCTCTCTCTCTCTCTCTCTCTTCCAGGGCCACCCCGAGTTCGCGCTAAAGGCCATCGACGTCTACAAGGAATGCATGTATGAGAGTATCGTCCTCTACACGGCCGTATTTCCGGAGAATGAGATTGCAAAGAAGGATGTACGTTTATTATTCGTTTATATTTTTATCTCACTTTTTACAAACCTTTTTTTTATTTTTACTTTTTTCACCACAATAAATTTTGCCTTTATTTCTTAAAATTCATTCTTTTTTCACAAATATTCTTAGAACGGTGTGATAAATGTATTTAAAAAAAAAGAGGAAAAATAGAAATAAAAACAGTAATAATTATAAATATATGTATATTTATTTAAATATATTATTTAGGAAAAAACTATATAGTATAATAAAAAATAATAGGAAAATGTATAATATTAAAAATATATAATAACAACATGAAATAGTAATAATAAAATGCCCAGCCCTCCGTCGATCCACGCTGGGAGCCGTGGCCACCGTGCGCTCCATCCACCATTCTCTCCGACTGGGCAGGCAGGAACATCCGCAGACTCTTCGAGATTGTCGAGAGAGCAGAGATGAAGTGAGGATGCGTTTCTCTCTTTCTCTCCTCTCTCTCTCCCTCTCCCTCACGCTCTCTCTCTCTCTCTCTCTCTCTCTCTCTCTCTCTCTTTCTTTCTCTCTCTCTATCCCACTCCTTTCTCTCTGTCTCTCACTATCTGTCGTTCTCGCTCTCACCTCTCTCTCCCCCTCTCTCCTCTCTCTCTCTCTCTCTCTCTCTCTCTCTCTCTCCCTTCCAGATCTGCCGTGGACATGTCCGCAGTGTGGTCCTCGCTGATGTCCTTCTTCGCCTCCTTTGGCCGCCTTGGCCTCGACTTCCGCCCCCTGGTTGTAGAGCGACTCAAGGCGCTCGTTCTGCAGCGGTTCAGCGTCGCAGTCAGAGAGGCGACCACCCGGTTAGAACAGGGTAGAACGGGGGTAGGGATTAGGGTGCCTAATTAATTCCTAATTAGGTTCATTTAGATCCTAATTAGGGACCATGATTAATTTAGTATCCTTAATTAAGATCGTGGTTCTGGGGGTCCTTTTTTACTTGCCTAAAGTGCATTTTATAGAAAATGGTTCTGCGAAAATTGAGTTGGCATTGGATATCACATGGGATTATAGAGTAAGAAAAAAAAAGAAAAAAAATTTCCAAAAAAGAAATTTAGTCTTAGAAATCGTCGAATTGACATAACTTTTAGTTCTTTATTTTTATCAGATTCCACGCTACCCGCTCGCTTACGGTAGTCATCGCGGGATTCTCTGCCAATCCCTCAGCCACCGGAGATCCCTCGCTGACTCTGGCAGACTTTGCGAATACCAAGGTGAGAGGAGAATTATTAGAAATGGGCTTGGTGCCTGTGGAAAAGATCCTGGTGAGAAATTGGAATAGGGTAAGAATCTGGAAAAGGAAAAAAAAATGTTCCGTCGTTTATAATGTATGGAATGTACTATGTATCACGGTAAGAACGCCTCGTCTATCCCATACTCTACTCTTATGTTTGTCTTGGAAATGGACACCACCGGTACTCTTCGGTAGGAAAAGTCCTATTTTTTTTTGCTTTTGAGACAAAAAATTAACTTTCAAAATACATACTAAATGAATAATATTTTAATAAATATTTAATAATTACCTTATTTTTGTCTTTTGTTTCTAAAACATCTCACTATAACCCTTATATAGATATAATATATTATCATCATAGAAAAGAATGGTTTCTGAATGGTCTTCAAGAACAGTAGGGTAGTTTAGGGTCGAAAAACAGGGTGGGGTTGTTTAAAAAGAAACCAATTTTCCCCGTTTTCTCTCGCTCGCGAATTTGTATAAGAAAAAATCCTTTCAATACAGCAGAGTGGGTGATTCTGGGGCCAGCAGAAAACACGGTTAGGGCGTGCTGGAATGGGGGACAACATTTTTATTCTAATTTTATTTATTTTTATTTTTTATTTTTTTTCACTTTATAATTCATATATATTCTACGCTTCCATTTCGGTTTCTCCTCGGTGCAGGAATGCGGGGCAACTTTTTTATTCTCTTTTATTTTATTATTTTATTTTTTTCACTTTGTAATACATATATATTCTACGCTCCGATTTCGGTTTTTGGCGCCGATGCCGCCTGCGGAACTCTCTGCATGGGATGACGTGTGCGTCTATGGCAATGCTCTCCTCGACGCACTCAACGGACTCAAGTACTCCCTGTCGCCAGTCATGGTTGGTGTGTGTGTGTGGTTTGGTGGAATTAATTAGGATGAGATTATTACGTAGTTAAGTAGCTTTCCCGTTTTTTTAATATTTTATTTTATATTAAAAAAAACCTTTTCTTATAACTTACAATAAAGTTTTTTAAATAAAGAAATTTATTTATTTATTTATTCATTAAATCTTTAAGATGCAACAGCACTAAGAGATTAAAATCGAGAAAAAAGTGCAAGATTGAAGTAAACGCTTTCAAGATGATCCGCGGAGAGGAAGAAAAAAATCAATTATTATGGAACAAGATCTATTATAGATTTTCGAAGAGAAATGTAGATTTCGCAATTCAATTCCCAAAGAATTTGTCTTTATTTCCTTAATTTTTTTTAATTTTTTAAAATACTTAATTCGTCTTTCCCTTTTCAGCTCTCCACCGTCGTAATTTAAGTAATTAATATTAAAGCTATTTATAACTAATTAAACTAATTAATTAAATTTCTCCCTTTTCCAGCTCTCCACCGTGGTCGACAGCCTTCGCACTTCTCTCACTTCTTCGCTCTCCTGGCTGGTGGAGACGTTTGGAGGCACGCAAAGCGCGCCAGCCGCCGCGCACTTTGCACGCTCCGTCCGCCTGCTTGGCGTGGATCTCGTGCACTTTCTCAATCGCTGCCTACTGTACTTCTTTCCGTACGAGACCATCTCGCGACTGTACGGATCGGCCATCTCGAAGCAAGACTATGTCAGCAGAGGCTACTGTTGTATAGTTCAGGGAGTCAATACTATAGTTCAGGGAATCAATACTATTGTTCAGGGAATCAATACTCCAAGCAAGACTATGTCAGAAGAGAAGATTTAGTTACCGTAGTTATTGTGGAGCAGTTAAAATTTTTCCACATTGAAATTTATGCCTTTTTCACTTATTTCGATTCCTGTCGCTGTTCAAAAGCAAAAAAGGCCCTCTTAAATATATACTATACTGGTACAGTAGATGACTTCAGATCATAAATTGTTTGATCAATAAAATTAATTTAGTCATGTAGTTAATTTATTAATTAATTTAGATGGCAAACATCGATCTCAACATTCGCACCATGCTAAGTGAGAGCGCATACAAGGAGAAGCTTGAGGAGGCAAGTTTCTAAAATTAATCATATTTTGAAATGTTCATTAGGTTTATCTTTTGACATTTTATATGATTTATTTAAAATCATTTAACATTGCTTGTTTTTTTGTACATACCGTATTTTCTCTATTAGTGCCCCTCCCTCTATTAGACCCCCCCCCCCATAATAGTGCCCCTCCCCTTGAAAAGGCTATTGAAAAATAGTACCCCTCCCTCTAATAGAGCCCCCCTCCCCAATAGTGCCCCCCCCCCAATTAGTCTAATACCTCGGCTCTAGATGTACCTCGAATGGATTCTGGAGGCTCTATCCAATGAACTAATTGCAAATTCATTCAAAATTTACAGTAAAACGGATATTCCGGTGATGATTCCATTGAAGCCGAACTACAAATCTCTTTTGTTAAGAATAAATTGTTGTTTAGAAACTTTTAGCCAACCACATTGAAAAATAGTACCCCTCCCTCTAATAGAACCCCCCCCCTTCTAATAGTGCCCCCCTCTCGCAAGGGCATTGAAAAATAGTACCCGCGGGGCACTAACTGAGAAAATACGGTATATTGACTGTTTACTGACTGTAGAAAAAATAATAAAAAAGTTTCGCTTTATTTCCAGGTACTTTTGCCCGTTCTGACCCGTCCAAAACTGGTCGAACTCGACATCGACGCGGTCCTGGCACGAAGGCCGCTCGAGGATACTGTAGCGGCAGAAGGCGCAGAGAATGGTGTGGTTGAAGAGAGTGCAGAGAAGAAGAGGACGGACGATGGGGGAGAGGACATTGCAGAGAGAGGTAGTTTTTTTTAAATTCATTATTTTGGTTTACTCATATAAATCTGGAAAAGTGACGTAATGAATTGAGTAGACAAATTTTGTACCGATATCTTATTGCTGGAACCCGCTCAACAATAACTACATTAAATTAGTTAATTGTAAAATTGTTTAAACATGTGTATTCTTCCATTATTAATAACAGTATAAATACTGGCAAAATAATTCTACAAATGTAATTATACAATTTGAAAAGTGTGATTTTCAGAAGAACCCGTGGCCTCCTCAGTGAGCATGGAGGAAGAGTCAACCACAGCAACGGCGGCGGTCTCGTTTGAATCGACCGCGAGTCCCGAAGCGACCGTTCCGGATACGGTAGAGCTCGGAGCTGGCAACTTGCCAAGCGATCCCAATGCGAATGGTGTCGAGAGGGCAGAGGAGATGGACACTGTCATTGAGAGAGAACCTGAAGGAGCCCTGAACAGAGAAGAGGAGACCCAAGGAGGGGAGGAGGAGGAGGGTAAAGAGGATCAGAAGGAGGGCTGGGGGTGGGGAGAGGAAGATGTTGAGGTCGATGGAGAGGAAGAGGAACAAGCCTGGGAGGGCCAACAAGACACCCCGGCCGTAATTGAAACCGCACCAATCCAAGCAGAAAAGGCAGTGAAGGGAGGCAAGGATGATTAGAAGAGAAATATCAGGAATTTAATTTATAGAGATAAATGTATTATTTATATTGTTATTTATATTGCATATAAATCAGAAGCCTTCAGAATGAATATGAGTGTTATAATACCATACTGGTCGTATAATTTAATTGAATTCAGCGTTTTACCGGCTGGCAAGAGATGTATTATGCGTATAATATACATAAATGGCTGGATATATTTGTTTAAACACATATTTCGTTTTGTTTTTATTCCCTGTCACTTCGGCTTTGTGAATAATTTTATTCAATTTAAGCATAAAATAATTGAGCAAATATGTGGTGTAAACAAGGACTGCATTCATTGTGTTTCATATAATTTTTTTATTATAATAATAGTGCCGGAATCGATGGAGAAGAAAAGTTGTAAGGTTCATAACGTTTGTTCTAGAAAATATTCTTTTCTATGAAGAATAGAATACAATTCATGTCAGAAGAAGTGAGTATAATTATGTGAAAGAAAGAGAACTACAACGTCTTTAATTGATAAGACTGGAAGAAAAAGTACAGCACTATGCTTCAGATTAGATACTACTTTCTTAGCTACGCTGAAGCGAGAATCACAAAGTAGAATATAATACCTTAGCATCTATCTCATTTGATTGTAGATCCATCTATGTGTTCATGTTGTTCCGCATGCATCATTTCGGGAGGAAAACAATATTTTTAAAAAATTATTTTTAAACAAAAAAAAAATATTTTTTTTGATTCAGTCGAACAACATGACGAAATAGAGATGCATTTGAGAAAAGACAATGACCCTTATTTAGATATATTAATAACAATTGAAGGCCGACGGAGCTCTTTGGCGAATTTTGGCAATTTTTTCTTTCGTTCAAAAAAAAAATAATAAAAAATTAATCTTTCTGAATCCTTCTCGTTTTTTTACAATGTCCTTTAAAGCACAAGACGAAGAAGGAAAAAAAAACAATTTACATCATACATAATATTGAAATTAAAAAAATTGAACAGAACAGAGCACGGCATTACTACCCATATATAAAGCATATTCGTCGTATGCTCTATTTGAGCGTTGTATGTGTTGTTGGTCTCAAGTGTTAGTCTCTTTAAAGGAGTCGAAAAACTCTCGTTTGAATTCGCGCCTTTTTGCCTGACATAGAGGCTAGAGGAATTCAAATAGATTACGGTAGGTTTCGTGTGCTCCTTAACAGTTAGGCACTTTCAAGTCCTTATGACCTTTGGTCCTTAAGTCCTTAAATCCATGATACCCTAAGTCCTAAAGCCTCCTTAAAGGAAGTATCCGGGGAATAATTAACATGTCTTTATTTTCTGTATGGATAAGCTCATCTTGGCGTAAAACATACATACAGAAAGTTTGAGCGATTTTCTCCCATTACATTCTGAGCAATAGTAACGTGAAAAATCGCGGGTAGAGAATTAGCTACGGTAGGTCAGAGCCGGCCCCCTCTTTCACATGCTCTCTCGACTGAGCGACAGGCAACTTTATGAGCGCGCGCATTTAAACTGCCTCTCTAGCGCTACTGTATAATGACTCCCCGGATACTTCCTTTAAGCCCGCGTCCTACAATCGCGTCGACCTGCCCATCTCCTGAATGTTGACATAGAGCGGCTCTACTGCCGTCGTCTTGGCCGTCGTGTACTCGCACGGTCGCATCGTATGGAATTCGTCATTATCCTCATTATCAATCATCGATGACGGCGAATCACTACGGTAGTCGGCAGCGATCTTAAAATGGGGATATTAATTAATTAATTCAGTTTATTTTTTAACTAATTACTTACCTAATTAAATAATTAATTTAAATATCCTTACATGTATAATTAATTTTTTCCCTATTAAGTTAGTCCTGTATTTTTATAAATGATGAATTTTAGAGTGCTTGAACATGCTATATTCTAAACATCTTTTTTGGAAAGTAATTTAAAGAAAAGAGAAATAAATAACAAAAAAAAATTTACCGGCGGCGGCGGCGCAAAGTGCTCGGGCGGCTCGTTTAGACGCGCACGAATTTCGGCGGCGAGGTAATATCTGGAAAATAATATATTATTTTACTTAGTTATTTATGTTTATTCTTTTTCAATCTCAATATACCATTAAAATCTTTAGATGATTGTACACGTATTTATAGGTTCCTATTTATTTATTCATGATTTTTTTTAAACGTATTGAAGAAAAGGTTGACACTGACTCGTAAGTCCTGTACTTTTGCTGAATCTGAAACTTGTACTGCTCCTCTTCCATGCCGAGAATGCGCAGGAAGTTGTCGAGTTCGGGCACCTCGAAGGCGTCCCACTAAAACAAGAACAAAAAAGACATTCGCGTTTGAATTGGCGCGCAAATCCCTGAGCAGTCAATTCAGGAATTTGCGCGGGAATTCAAATGAGCGCACCAGAATGTCGCCAGTGTCATTCTCCTGCAGGACGTAGCAGCGAGCGTGCGGTGAGCGCCATTGAAGAAGCGCACGCTTCAGCGGGCACGTCTCGTCCGAGATGCGCACAAGTTTCCCTGAAAAGATCAGGGATTCGAAATGAACTCCCACAACGAAAGAGAAACATTACTGTAGTCGATTTAATGACTAACAATAACAGGATATTTTCATAGAAGAGGTAAAATGAAAAGTTTGGCGGAATTTTCTTCTTGTTTATTCTTATGATCTTCTTCCCTGAGACAAACATATTCTTGAGCAATTGTCTTTGAAGTCCCCGTCAAGCTTGAAGCCTTCTGACTTCTGATTTTCTTCTTGTTTATTCTTATGATCTTCTTCCCTGAGACAAACATATTCTTGAGCAATTGTCTTTGAAGTCCCCGTCAAGCTTGTGGCCTTCTGACTTCTGGTTTTTGTTTCGATCACACTTCCCGATCCCTTTCATTTGAACTGCCCTCACTCTCTCTCTTTCTCTCTTTCTCTCTTTCTCTCTCTCTCTCTCTCTATCTCTCTTTTCTCTCTCTCTCTTTACCACTCTCTTTCTCACTCTTTCTCTCTCTCTCTCTCTCCCTCTCTCTGATTTTGTTCCTTTTGATGTCTTCTCATGCATATCACGAGGCATCTTTTGTGTCCGTTTGTTCCCTTTCCTTTCGTTATCCCCGGCATGGAAATGGAGTACGTCACTTTCAAAGGAATCCACTCGCTTCAGGCGAGATGAATAGCAGAGAAGAGAGGGAGAGAGAAGGAGAAAGAGAGAGAGAGAGAGGGAGACAGAGAGGGAGACAGAGAGGAGACAGAGAGAGAGAGAGAGAGAGAGAGAGAGAGACAAACAGAGAGAGAGAAAGAGGGAAAACGAGAGAGACAAACAGAGAAAGAGACTAGCAGAGAGAGACAGAGAGAGAGAGAGAGATAAAAAGAAAGAGAGAAAATGAGTGAGACAAACAGAGAGAGAGAGAGAGAGAGAAAGAGAGAGAGAAAGAGACAGAAAATGAGCGGGGAGAGAGAGAGAAAGAGAGAAAGAAAGCGGAGAATGGAAACCATAGAAAGGTGCCAAGAGGCTCTGACACAACGAATGCGCATTTTTTGTTGGCATGTTCATTGTCCCGGAAACGCCCGATGTATACCCCGAGGGCGGAGAGGCGGGGAGCGATGAAATAGTACGAAATAGTTTGGGGGGGGGGATAAAGGGCCCCAAAAAGAGGGGCTCCACCTTCATCAAATACAATGTGTGTATTGGCCGGCGCCTGCAACCCCCTCTCTTACAATTAGACATAAAATAAGTCGCCAGACGGCGCTGTGGATGAACGAGGTTGGAGAGAGAGAGAGAAGGAGAGAGAAGGAGAGAGAGAGAAGGAGAGAGAGAAGGAGAGAGAGAGAGGGAGAAAGAGAGAGAGAGAAAGAGGGAGAGAGAGAAAGGGAGAGAGAGGGAGAAAGAGAGAGAGAGAGAGAGAGAGAGAGAAAGAGAGAGAGAGAAAGAGAGAGAGAGAGAGAGAGAGAGAGAGAGAAAGAGAGAGAGACAGACAGAGAAGTTTGAACTAATGAGATGTCTCATGCTTTCCTGGGAGGCGGCGCTCTCTGGAGCTCTCATTAGTTCGATAGCCTTCTAATTGGAATGCACTGACGAGTGCGGCGGAATTCACAATCTACATTCTCGTTCATTCATGTTGATATGTCTGAATGGAGGACTACAAAATAGTAGACAAAAATGCATGGTTTTTTCTTTTCATTTTTTTCTTTCCTTCCGTGTTCGGGAGAGTGAGAGAGAGAAAGAGAGAGAGAGAGAAAGAGAGAAAAAGAAGAAGTCAAACGAAGAGCAAAAAAGGAGTGGAGAAGGCGGAAGGAGAATTAGAGGAAGAAGAAGAAGAGGCATGAATACTCGGCTGTAATTGAATTCATGCACGCCCTTGCATTCAAGTCCGACAGCATACGACATCCAACATTCATTTTTTTTTCACTCTCTCTCCCCTCTCTCCCCTTATCTCTCTCTCTCTCTCTCCGTCTTTTTCTCTCTTTCTTACACTCTCCTACCCAATTTCCATCACTCTGTAGTCCACCTGTGGCTCTATCTCTCTCTGTCTCTCTCTATCTCCCTCTATTTCTCTCTCTCTTTCTCTCTCTCTCTCATGATGTTCTATCGCTAAAGCCTTCACCATTTCTTCCCCTTTCATCACTCATTCTTTTCCTCTGCCCATGGGGACCTCCCGCCTTCTGGCACACTTGACTTGTTCACGTTCCACCCAAGAAGGTGTTGGAACGGCCATGTCATCATAATCAATTTCATTAGGGCTTCTTTAAGTTTCCCAGAATTTAGAATAATTGCACTCTGTGCCATTTCCAACAACAATAGAGCCAATACGCTTAATTTGACAAACAATGGAACATTCTTGTTCAACATCCTACCAAGTGAGTCTAGAGGATAGCTACATAACTTAATGGCATACATATGTTAAGTATGAATATAGTATGCCTAATTACTATATGCAAGCATATATTACTTTATTTTGCAAGTATTCTATTAATGTAGCTGTAAAAAAAATATTTTTTTCTAAGTAAAAATATAAATAAATTTAAAAAATAAATGCCAAAAAGAAATCAATTTAAAAACTGACTGAGCAACGTCGCGCACTCTTGCTCGATTGTGCATTCATAGAGCGCAAACTTGCGCGGATTGTCGGCCACCTTGAACTTGCGCAGCAGCGTAACGATCATTTGTCTGGAAATTATAGAGGACATTTTTATACATTTATTTATTTAAATATATGTTTCAAAAATATTATTATTATTTAGTATTATATTTTAAAAAGAATTCATATTGGATAAATTTGTTGAATGAATACATTTATTTTGATTTCTAACATTTTATTATTTTTTGCAGCATTTTACTATAATAATTTCCTCTACTAGAAATTTGTTTAAAAAATGCAGAAAAAATATAGATAGATATTTTTTTCCAACCTCGCCGTCATCTCACTATTGATAGCCACCGTCTTGACAGTGTTGCGCGGCAGAAAGAAGGAAGTGATGGTGCGCTGGCCGCAAGATGTGGTGCCTAAATATAGATAAAATTATTATTATTATTATTATTATTATTATTATTATTTAGTTCTTCATTTATTAATAATGTTTCCATATTTCGTTCTCATAGAAATGTATACATACATATATGTATTTTCCACGAAATTCTTCTTACAATTCGTTCAAATATCTGCCATTTTAGAGGCTTCTCCCAAGGCGAATAAATAAATATTTATCAATATCTAAAAATTTCTTAGTATTCTTTGTTCCCTTCCATGTGAATTCCATTTTTGCAGAAAGTGAGGCCATTATCATATAACCAGAGCACGAAAATAGAAAGGATATCGCAGCTAATCTTTCTCGTTTTTGTTGTCCGTTCCATTATTAGCAAAATTGTGAGCTCGCGTCATTTGTTATCCTTCTTTTCTCTCTTTCTCTCTTTCTCGCTCTCTCTCTTTCTCTCTCTCGCTCTCTCTTTCTTTTCATCTCTCATTTCGGCCAACGACCCGAGGTCGGACCCAGGGGCCCTCAAAAGAAATATGCAATAAATTTTTTGTATGAATTTCATTTATATTGCAAAAAATGGAGTTCTTCAAAAAGGCTAGAGAAGACATGAGAAAAGAAAGCGAAAGTGTGAGAGATAGAGAGAGTGAACGAGGCAGAGAATAAATAGTCTCATTGCGATTCGTGTCGTCGCGCATGTCGAGGAAAAAATTCCATGAGTTGTCACATCTATCTATGATCTATGAATGAATAGATAAATAAATAAAGAAAGAAATTTTTATTGCATCAGGGCCGCACGCCCAGTCAATGTCTTTTCTTTGAAGGTGGACACATTGACCAGAGGGGACAGATAATCTTATGATTTGGATTTTATTTTTTTGATTTTCACACTCTCTCTCTCTCAGTCAGATGACTTGCAAAAGGTGCTCATTCCTCTCATTTGTTATTCATAGCGCTGAGGCTTTTTTTTCTTTCTCTCTCTCTTCCTCAGTCTCTTTCTCTCTCTCTCTCCCTGGATCTCGCGAAAAGGATTTAGTCCATCTCCCTCCCCTCAAGTCTGTTTTGGTCACCTCCTCGTTGCGTCTGGAGTCTTTCCAGTTCCGTGTGTGCTCGCTCTCGCATTAGACATATGACGTGAGTGAGGATGACATAAAGAGCAGAATTTTCAACGCCTTCTGTGATGTCTTTTGCAGCCAAGACTTAACTTTAGAGATAGAGGTCGAGAGAAAGAGAAAGAGAGAGAGAGAGAGAAAGAGAGAGAGAGATGAAAAGAAAGAAAGGGGGAGAGAGAGAGAAAGATATCGAGGGAGAGAGGGAGAGAAAGAAAGTGAGAGAGAGAGAGGGAAGAAAAGATAGTAGAGAGAGAGAGAAAGCGAGAGAGAGAGAAAGAGAGAGAGAGAGAAAAAGTGTGCGAGATGAAAAGAGAGCGAGAGAGCTGGAGAAAGAGAAAAGGACAGAAGCCGAACCACTTGATGTAAGTCAGTCTCACAAAGGGAGTCGCCATCGCTCCTCCCCCTCTTCACTCAGTTCATCCCTCCATTTGGGGGGCATTCCCTTGCGCGCGGCTTCTCATCTGACGAGTGGAGAAAAGAGAGAGAAAGAGAGAGAGAGAGAGATAGAGAGAGAGTTATGGAAAGAGAGAGAGAGAGGGAGAGGAGAAGTGAACAAGCAAAGAAAATGCTATTAAAGGAGCTGGTTGGCATAGAGAGAGAGAGAGAGAGAGAGAGAGAGAGGGAGATAAAGAGTGAAGAGAAGAGAGAGAGAAGAGAGAGAAGAGAGAGAGAGAGAGAAGAGAGAGAAAGAGAGACGATGAAGTGAGCTTTGCTCTGACATCGAATTGGCGGCGGAATGCGTGTACGTCATGTTATCTCTGGGAATCCCCTTGAGAGATTGAGAGTGAGAGAAAGAGAGATAAAGAGAGAATTGGAGAGAGAAAGGGATAGAGAGAAAGAGAAGGGAAAAGAGAGAAGGGAAGAGAGAGAGAGAAGGAGAGAAGTGATAGAGAGATACAGAGATGAGAGAGAGATGAGAGAGAGATGAGAGAGAGAGAGATGAGAGGGCCATAAATGCAATGGCCAAGAATATTCGCGCCCACACATGACTGTCATTTGCTTTCTTCTTCGCGTAAATATTCTGGCATTTGGCTTCTTTATTGCATTTCCCATCATGCTCAAGACTTTTTCTTCACTCGGCGAGGCAATTTCCTGCATTCTTCTTATGTTCTCTCTCACTCTCTCTCTCTCTCTGTCTGTCTCTATCTCTCTCTCTTTCTCTCTCTCTCTTTTCTCGTTCTCTCTTTTCTCGTTCTCTCTCTTTCTCTCTCTTCTTTCTCTTTCTCTCTCTCTCTCTTTCTTTCTCCCTCTGTCTGTCTCTCTCTTTCTCTCTCTCTTTCTCTCTCTCTTTCTCTCTCTCTCTTTCTCTCTCTCTCTCATTCTCAATCTCGCAACCTCTCGTCATGTCTCCCATTCATCATCGATTCCACACACACCACCCACATGTCCTCACATGGTGTCCGTTACATGGAGCTTCATCTTTCTCTCTGGTCCCTCTCCCTTTTCTCTAACTGTCTCTCGCACTCTTTCTCTCTTTTCTCTAACTGTATCTCTCACTCTCTCTCTCTTTCTCTCTCCTCTCTCTCTCAGTCTCTTTCTCTATCTCTCTCTCGCCTCTCCTTCATTCCTGCCTTTCACAAACAAAAACAAATATGCTCCGCACTACTGCTTCTGCGCCATTCATTCCATGCTCCAACTCCTTCCCCAGTACTAATCATCCCGGAACCACAGGGCTTATATTTTTGCCTAAGACTAATATGAGACTAGTAATAAGTATACAAGTAAGTAAGTATACAAAGTAGTATTTATAGACATCGATGATGTGATTGTTGATTGAAGGTTACTAAATTAAGAATCTGCATTTTGAATGGATTGACGCGGAGCATTTTTTTTTGGTGGGATAAAAAATTCAAAAGTGTGCTCGCCTTAGGTGCAGATTTTTCATAATTATAAGCTCTCCTTTATATGCGCAGATGTTGTCAAGCAACATTTTCTCTCTGTTTTCTTGCCTTTTGTCTACCCTCGCTCTCTCTCTCCCTCTCTCTCTCTCCCTCTCTCTCTCTCCTCTCTCTCTCTCCCTCTCTCTCTCTCTCTCCCCTCCCTCTCTCTCTCTCTCTCCCTCTCTCTCACGCTTTTGGGAAATTGTCAAGTGCGAGTGAAATTAAAACGAGTAATCACGGCTAAAAATAGTCTAATTGCGCAATTGTGAAGTGAAACAATCATATGTAAACGATGAGATACATACATGCGGCGGTTCCATGAAAAAAAAAACAACTTGCAAGACATATCTTATGAATAACCTCTGTTTGGCAGTTTCACATGAGAAATTGTGAGAGTGCCAGATGTTTTACAACTTTCCTTTTAACTCATTCTCAGCATACACAAACTTCTTCATGTGTTAGCAATCCTAAAATTTTTATTTTTCTATTATTAGAGTCTGAGGAGATCTATTTTAAGAAGTGTCTCGCAATTAGTCGGGTGAGGGTGGGTGGCGGAGAGAGAGAGAAAGTGAGAAGGAAAGAGAGAGAGATAGAGAGCGAGAGAGAGAGATAAAGAGAGATTCAGATGTTTATATTCACATGTGCTCATTGCTCTTCCATCACTCATTCGCTCAACTCTTTTTTCGCTCGTTCCTTTTCTCCGTCATTCCCGATGTGATGTATGTCTGGAGGGTACGATGCATTCGTATGAGCGTTCCCGTCCCTTTCTCTCTCTCTCTCTCCTCTCTCTCTCCCTATCTATCTCTCTCTCTCTCTCTCTCTCGTTCTCTCTCCCTCTCTCTCTCTCGCCATCATTTCCCTGGCCACTTTAGCCACCGTGTGAAACTCATTTTGCACGACGGCTGTCGAGAAAGGAGAGAGTGAGAAAGTGGAGAGACGTAGAGAAATAGAGTGAGAACACCAGAGAGGAAAGCGTGAGAGGAGCCTGATGTACGGGGGATACAATATGCAGATAGATAAATTGGGATGAAGGATGGCAGCAAATTAGAGGAAAGAGAGAAAGGGAAGAGAGATAATGAGAGGGCAAGGGAGAGAGAGAGTATGAGAGGGAGAGAGAGAACGAGAGAGTGAGAGAATGAGAGGGAGTGTGAGAGAACGCGAAACGAGAGAGAGAGAGAGAGAGAGAGAACGCGAGAACGAGAGAGATAGAGTGAGAGTGAGAGAGAGAGACAGAGATGAGCTCGCACTTCATCCTATCTCCGCCTGCAAAGTGTAGTGGCACTCTTGAACCAGCTCACACGTAATCAGCCGCCCCCCCTCGCACTCTTGCATAATTGAGAAGACTCTCTCTTTCTCTCTCTCTCGCTAATCTGGAGTATACAGGCCTGCCGCGCGGCACATTGCAGAGTACTACGCTTGTCAGCATATCGAAATAGCCTCAGGGGGTAGAGGGAGAGAGAGAGAGAGAGAGAGATTGAGAGAGATAGAGAGAGAGAGAGAGAGAGAGAGATAGAGAGAGATAGAGAGAGAGAGAGAGAATCCGGCTCGGTCTCGCGCTATTAAAGTCGTGTTGCGTATGGCCGAGCAGCCAAAATACGCGCGCAATGCAGTCTCGCCCCTGGGCAGTAGGCGGGATCAGTCCGTCAGAGTATTATTAGTCAGAGATTGCCTTCAAGGATGGCATGTCTTTCTTAATGTGCCAGCGGGTTCAGTGCTCACGTTATTGGCTCTTTATTTCTCTCTTCATGTTCTCTCTCACTCTCTCTGTCTCTGTCTCTCTGTCTCTCTCTCTCTCTCTCTCTCTCTCTCTGTCTAACTGTCCTTTATTCTCTCAGCCACGGTGTGTTCTTAATAATTTTATGTTACACCCGCCGCGATCTTTCGCCGAATGCATAGTCAAATTTATTCACTTTTGCTTTCTATTTGAATTCAATTATATCATTTCTCCACATTTCCTTCAGTCCTCTTTCGTACTTCTTTCGCTGCCTCTGGCCGGTTGCGCGCTGGTTGGCTGCGGGCGGAGCATCCAATTTGTGAGTTTAGTTTTCTACTTTTATTTATTATTTTTTAATAAACAAAATACTCCGTCATTTATTTACTCGATTTTAACTGTCTATTCGCTTATCACGATAATGTGCTTATATGAGCTGTTTTAAAACGAATAGCAAACAACTATATATTTTTTTAAAGAAGAAAAAATTTAGAAAGAATAACTTTGCTATCTTTTAAAACGATACTCAAAAATACGCTTTCATCAGAAAAAATATATAATTTTTTAATATTACATATTTTCAGTCTAATAAGGCGAAAAATGGCAGCGACAAGCGGGAGCAGCATCGACAACGTCCTCAGCGACCTCGTCCATCGTGTCAGACTATATGTTTCAAGATTGGCGGGAAATTCAAACTGACAGGAAATTTAAAATTGGCGGGAAGTTCAAAACGACTTTTCTCTTCAGGCCGAAGGCTGGGCGAGCGGGGCGAACGGGCCGAGCGCGCCATTGCCGAATGGCAAGAATGGCCAGCACAAGAAGGCGGCCGACCAGCTGCGCTTCCCGTCGCTTGATGAAGTGAGAGCTACCGTAATCTTTGGCTCTTCGTAGCGGGACCCGGGAGAAATTTGAATTTGATTTTTTTTGCAGCCCGACCCGTGCTTCGAGCAGCTGACACGCGCCATCTCGAGTCACGTCACTGATCTACTGATGAAGCGACTCGGCTTGCCGGCCGATGGCAATCTGGTGCAGAGGGAGAGGGAGAGAGAAGGAGAGAAAGAGAACGAGAAAGAGAGAGAGAGTGAATGAAAGAAAGAGAGAAAGAGAAAGACAGAGAGGGAGAGAGAGTGAGAAAGAGCGAGAGAGAGATAAACAAAAAGCGGTCCAGATAGGAATCAGACATTTCGAGGGGGACAGAAGTTTCAGCGGGAAGGTTCCATACGGCAACTTAACGGGCTATAGCTAAGGACCAACGCTCAAAATCTTTGCTCTAGACTACGGTAGTCCATATGGTTACGGTATCTCTTAGTTGCTGGAGGACGACTCTCCGCTCGAGGAAGAGGAGCGACCGTGGATCGACGAGCGAGGCAGGGAGAGGGGACCGGCGGCGAGGCAGCGCGAGCATGCGCGTATCGTCGCAGAGGCACTCGTCAAGGGCGTGGGCGGAGGAGGAGGAGGAGGTTAAGAGAGCCTCTCTGTAAGGATCAAGCTGCCCTCAAAGGGGACCTGCCCCGGCGCAAAAATTTCCGATTCAGTTATCCAAAATTTACTTAGAGGTACCCATACGCACTGTAAGGAAAATTAGTAGATCTTTTTGTTAAATTTTGTTATAAAAAATTTTTCCTTGTCTAGGCATGAAAAAGTTAGGAAAAAGTATAATTCGCCATAACTTTCTATAATAGCATTATTTTTAAATTTTCTTTTTTTTATTGGCATCCCCGTCGAATTCTAAACAAAAGACCTTAAGATGTCGTTGGGAAAAAATTTCATTTTCATATCAAAAAATTATTTTAAATATTTCAATTTGACCGTTGAATACCTTATACTCAAAACGTTTTGGGTACTATATCTCAAATTGTAGAGCATTAAAAACTGTATAACATATCTTCTTTTCGTTTAGCCTGGATGGTCCCTAAGCTGTTAAAAATGGGCTCAAATAGGGGCACCTCGGAGATGAACGATTCAAGGAATTCGTGAAGAAATGGTTAAATTCTTGTTTTAACATACAGTGAACCACTTCATTCGATTCAGCGCGTGTTTCTTGTTATAATAGATCTATATCATAATTCATAAAACTATCGTTTTCCACGAAAAAAACTCATTTTTCGATTTTTCTACCGTGGACAGAAAATGACCTAAAACTATTCGAATCGCTATATTTTCGACAAATTCAAAGACTACAGAATGTGAATAGTACTATTCTGTACACGACAAAATTCTCTACAACATACCTCATTTACATCTGGATAGGACGTCCCCACCAATGACTGTATCGATTTTCCCATGGCGGTTGCGTCAAAGTGACAGATCCGCATTGTACAACTTTTTGTGCAATCTTAATGTTATTTACTCATCCAATACACCATTCTGCTCCACAAAGCATCCTGAAGTCAGAACGGATGTTTATTTTGCATATTTTACGTAGTAAAAGCCCGCAAAAGGGTTTGCATGTGCGCGGAATTGAACCTGCGACCTATGACATTCGAAGTGCACAACCAATACGCAAAAATTACATTTAAAAATTCATTTCTCGAGACTCCTTGAACCAGTTTTATAGGTTAAACTATCAATCGATAGCTATTTTTTCGCTCTATCGAAATAAAAATATCCGCCAAAAAGTGTAAAATGATGGTAAGGCAGAATAAGACTCCAAAATATTCGAACACAAAAAAGTATATCAAACAATTTATTCATGAAGAAGTGATGTATAGGAAAGTTGTTCGTCTTCACGAAAGCTATCTAACAGTAGTTTATGAAATGTGGTGATAGGTTGAATATGCGAGAAATAGCGGCTGCGGAACTTGCCTCACAAAAATTAAATTTGCAAAGCCCCTCAGGGCACTTTTCCGGTACCCAATGGGAAGATAAATAGTGGCTGACATGGTATGTCCTCAATATTGATAATAGTAAGAAAAAGTGCCCTGAGGGGCCCAGATATGATTTGTTGGGAGGCCAGTTCCGCAGCCGCTATTTCTCGCATATGCAACCTATCACCACATTTCATAAATTACTATTAGATAGCTTTCGCGAAGGCGAACAACTTTCCCATACATCACTTCTTCATGAATAAATTGTTTAATATACTTTTTTGTGTTCGAATATTTCGGAGTTTTATTCTGCCTTACCATCATTCTACACTTTTTGGTGGATATTTTTATTTCGATAGAGCGAAAAAATTGCTATCGATAGATAGTTTAACCTTTAAAACTGGTTCAAGGAGTCTCGAGAAATGAATTTTTAAATGCAATTTTTGCGTATTGGTTGTGCACTTCGAATGTCATTGGTCGCAGGTTCAATTCCGCACACATGCAAACCCTTTTGCGGGCTTTTACTACGGGAAATATGCAAAATAAACATCCGTTCTGACTTCAGGATGCTTTGTGGAGCAGAATGGTGTATTGGATGAGTAAATAACATTAAGATTGCACAAAAAGTTGTACAATGCGGATCTGTCACTTTGACGCAACCGCCATGGGAAAATCGATACAGTCATTGGTGGGGACGTCCTATCCAGATGTAAATGAGGTATGTTGTAGAGAATTTTGTCGTGTACAGAATAGTATTATTCACATTCTGTAGTCTTTGAATTTGTCGAAAATATAGCGATTCGAATAGTTTTAGGTCATTTTCTGTCCACGGTAGAAAAATCGAAAAATGAGTTTTTTTCGTGGAAAACGATAGTTTTATGAATTATGATATAGATCTATTATAACAAGAAACACGCGCTGAATGGAATGAAATGGTTCACTGTATGTTAAAACAAGAATTTAACCATTTCTTCACGAATTCCTTGAATCGTTCATCTCCGAGGTGCCCCTATTTGAGCCCATTTTTAACAGCTTAGGGGACATCCAGGCTAAACGAAAAGAAGATATGTTTTACAGTTTTTAATGCTCTACAATTTGAGATATAGTACCCAAAAGGTTTTGAGTATAAGGTATTCAACGGTCAAATTGAAATATTTAAAATAATTTTTTGATATGAAAATGAAATATGTTTCAAAAGACATCTTAAGATCTTTTGTTTAGAATTCGACGTTGATGCCAATAAAAAAAAGAAAATTGAAAAATGTTGATTTTGAAGCGAGATACATCAAATCACAAAATATTCATACATTTAATTGTTCACGAAGGAATATTTTTGGGAAAAAAATTTTTTGTCATTTAATCTTTTTACTGGGGCCCGGTGCCATGTCCGACAACGTTTTCGCTCCCGAAATCGAACATCTGGATCTGGGGCAGGCCCTACTGGAGGCATACAGAGAGGCTCTCTTAAAGCGACTTAAGACTTAAGGGCTTAGGGCGACTAAAGACGACTTAGGACGAGTTAAGAAGTCTTAGGGCTAATTAAGACGACTTAAGGACCTAAACTAAGACAATACAAGGCCATAGGAGTCATAAGGACTCAAGGCGATTTAATGACTTAATGACTAAAGTTGACTTAAGGAGTTAAGACAAATTAAGGACATAGTGCCATTGGAAACTAAAGGCTCTTTGAGACCTACATAAACACTTGTTGATTGAGGATGTGCAAAGGACTCAGCCGCTATGGCGGCTTAGGCATATGTAGGCTCTCCAGGCATAACGGTGAAAGTGTCTATGTGCTCCTCTTTCAGGCGGCCGCGCCAGCTGCCCCGCAACACCTGCCGCGCAACGGCGTCGCATGCCGATCAGTTAGCATCATTATTTTTAATTTTATTTTAATATAATTTTATTTTTTTTAAATGTTCTCGATTGATTGTTATCAGCTTAGCGTTTGTATTTTTTTTCAAAACAAATTTTTTTTTTAAGAAAAACGCTTTATTATAATTACAATTATAATATATATATATATATATATATATATATATATATATATACATTTGTATATATTTGTTTAAGTTATATCGATTGATTATAATAATGAACAAGCTCTTCAGGGCGCGACTGCATCGTGACACCAAAGGCGCTTATTATATTTATTAAAATAAAAATAAAAATAATTATTATAATTTTAATATATATTTTTTTTATATTTTACATTAAGGGCGCGACTGCACCGCGACGCCCTCCTCGTCGCCGACGCCCTTCTCGCGCGTCTGCTCGCATCATCAGCATCAGCACGACTCGAGCAATTTGCTTGACGCGGTAATTTATTTTATTTTTTATTTTTATTTTCTATTTCTTCTTCAAATTATACAACAAATTTTTTTTATAAAAGCGAGCAAGGCTCAAAAATATTAAGTTAGAAATTTTATTTTGGCGCGAAAATATTTTTATATATTTACATATTTTTAAAATTCTTCGCAGGGCTCTCGCTTCCACAGCGAGAATCGACTCGACCGCAATTACCCGCCCGCGCCTCGTGCGTCTCTTTTTTTTTTGTTAAATAATATTCTTTTTTATTGGAATCATTAACCGAATTCTGAATTGAAGTAATTGCCTCTTCATTAATATTAATTAAATTAATACAAATTATTTTTAGTGTGTTTGTGGTTGCTCTCGGGGATTACTGTAGCTTTCTGTCTTTTTAGTGTGTCTTTACTCGGTGATTACTGTATCTTTCCAGACGAGACGCCACTCGAGAATCGCGCGAGTCGCCTGCGACGCCAGTCACTCGAGCAACGACGCCTGGCCGCCGCCGCCACGACGGAGACGCGCAGCCGAAGCAGCTTTCGCAGTGCAGGTCGAGCGGGTTTTTCATTCTCTCTCTCTTTCTCTATTTCTCTCTCTCTCACTCTCTCTCTTTCTCTTTCTTTCTCACTCTCTTTCATTCTCTTTCATTCTCTTTCTCTCTCTCTCTCTCTCTCTTTATCTCTCTCGCTCTCGTCCTCTGCTTCTCTCTTTCGCTCCATTATCTTTTAGTAGATGTCTCTAACATACGCGTAAATATATTTCAATAATATATCCTATATTTTTCAGCCGCGTCGCCTCTCATGCAGCGGCGCTTGTCCGGCACGCAACGCGTCACGCACTGACTGCCCACGCAACGCGGCAAACCACCCGGGTCTCGTCTCTCTCTCTCTCTCTCTCTCTCTCTCTCTCTCTCTCGCTCTCTCTCTCTCTCTCTCCTTCTCTCTCTCTCTCTCTCTCTCTCTCCTTCTCTCTCTCTCTCGCTCCCTCTACCCTCTCGCTCTCGCTATCTCATTTCGCTGTCTCGGTCCATACTGATGTCTCGGCATAAAGCATACTGTGTATGAAGAGTTCGTGTAAGAGGTCTCATCTCGGGAAAGATAGATGGAATATCAGAATGAAAGACATATAGAAAAGTGCCGAAACTAGAGAAAGAGAACAAAATCAGGCTTGTAAGTTGTTCAAGTTGAAAGTTTCACTTTTTTCTTAAATAAATGTACACAAGATATGCACTGAGGTTGTTTAATAAAAGACTCTGGAATAACTCTGGGAAGATATTTCTGGATAGTCTTGGAGCTCATGTATTTATTTAAAAAATATATATATATATTGTAAAATAAAATATGCCCGATCAAAAGCTGCTTCATATTCTCTTCCCTTGAATATGGCTACTCCACATAAGGCAGACGTAAAACTTTTTGGAGGAAAAATTTAAAATTGTCATTTGGCGGGAAAATTAAAATTTTCATGCCTGTATTGACGACGTCGTAGACGGTGGGCGGCCGCTCGCCGGCGACAATGTTGATGGGGCGCGTGAAGTTCATATGGATCTGCAGGAAGCCCGTGAAGGACTCGCCGTCGTCGCACTGGAGAAAAAAGGATTTACGGAGAGAGAAAGAGGGAGAGAGAGAGGAAGTGAAAGAGAGAGAGAGAGAGAGAGAGTGAGAGTGAAAGAGAGCGAGAGCGAAAGAAAGAGAGAAAGAAAGACTGGGGGAAAGCGCGATAAGGAGTCATAAGAGAAATGAATAGAGATAAGAAATAGAGCGAGAGACTGCGAGAGAACGAGAGCGATACAAAGAAAGAGAGCGAGAGAGAGAGAGAGAGAGAGAAAGAGAGAGAGAGAGAGAGAGACAGGAGAAAGCTCAAGATGCTCAAAGAAAACTCAAAGATCTCTCTGCTGACTGACCAGTCTCATCCCGAGTCCCTCCATCTCGGCCTCTCTGTTGTACTCATCAATGGCAGCGGCGAGGGCGGCGTCCGCGTAGCCGGGCGCGAACTCGAACGGCGTGTCCTCCTTCACGTACAACTCGCGAACGAGCAGCGGCTGCAAAAAGGGGGCGTGGCTTGCGGCGAGGTGGCAAGGGCCTTATTATAGATTGATTCGCCGGTTTTCGGCAATATTGACTGATTGATTGATTTTCATCTCTATGTTTATTCATATTATATTTTTATAAAAATATCACAACACCATAGTATGTACATACATATATGGAGGCTTCTGCCGCCGAGCCCAACTTAAGTGTCTCTCTTTTTGAGGCTATATACAGTACCGCTCAACAACCAGGGGTGCAGGAACTTTCGGAACTTTCGGAAAGTTCCAAAATGTCCGATCAAATTTGTGCGTTTCTCGATAACCGCACGTCGATTTGGTTTGCATATTTGGATTCAGGCACTCGGGTTACACCATAATTAAGCATTAAAATTACAAGATAATGCATTTTCGATAAAATGGAAAATATTGTGAATTTGATGGTGCAGGAACACCACAATTCGTAGTGCGTCAATGTGTCTTCGTGTTAGTGAAATTTATGAAGGCATTTGATCTAACAGTTTTACTTTAAATTACAGTTGCAAACTTCATTTCTAGTATCCTTATTTCTTAGTAAGTGACTTTTAATGTTACAAGTGAAAAAATACGGCAAAAAATTTTGCAAAACAAACTTGAAGAAATTGGTTCAAAAGCGAAAACCGAACCCTAGCCACTCCGTTCATACTCGCTGCAGGCATACCAATACTCCACACAGCCACATTGTTGGCCAGCTCCAAACAATTTTAGGGCGCATTATGATGTTATTCATAAGAGCTGATAGAGTCCATACCACGAAAATTCAATACCTTCCGTAGTCTTCCGTACATTGCCAGTTTTCAATTTCGAAAACATAAACTTTCGGGTCCTCTCTCCGTGTCGGAAAATATTTTTTAAGTGAACATTTCCAGAATTGAAATCCAAAAGCGCAGCAAAATATTTTCTGCGATTGGGTCTCGAACCTGAGACAAACAAAATTGCAATCCGGCGCGTAAACCACTGCGCCATACCAATCATTTCTGTTCGTGCAACCGAATCGATGACAGTCGGTCAGCCACCTGCTTCCCAAATTCACTCACTCTCTCTCTCTCTCTCCCTATCTCCTTTCCATCTCTCTATCTTTTGTCTCTCTCTCTGTTACTTCTTGATTTGTCCTCTCTCTGCTTCGTTTTTCCCTCGTCCTTTGCTTTCTTCGCTCTGTCCTTGGTTTTCTCTTGCTTCGCTTCGCTTTGTCCTCTTTGCACTGTCGGTGGTCTCATGCCCGACAACAATAATCGCAAAACTATGATCTGCCATCTACATCGCTATTCAATTTATTTCTCTCTCTCTCTCTCTCTCTCTCTCTCTCTCTCTCTCTCTGCCCTCTTTCTCTATCTCTAACACTATTTCTATCTCTCTATTTCCCTCTCTTCCTATTTCGTTCTCTCTCTCATTCTTTCTCTCTCTTTCTTTCTTTCTCCATCTAGGCCCCAAGGGTCATGCAGACTGAGATGGAACAGGGCCGGCCAGGGCAGGCCCAAAATTCAAGGGCCTGAAATCTGCGGGAAATAGTGAGAGATTTAGAGAGAGAGAGAGGAGAGCGAGAGAGAAAAATGAAACTGAATACCAACGTAGATGGCTGATCATAGTTTTGCAATTATCATTGTCGATCTTCAGACGATCCACATGGCCTTCGTAGCGCAGTAGGGTGCGTGCGTGCTCGATTTTTTGAGCGTCGCAAGTTCGAATCCCAACCGGGGCGGACGTTTCGACTAGGAAAAAGGAAAGAGAGTCAAAATGATAGCTTAAAGTGGGGGATCTTTCAAAGCGAAGCAAAGAGAGAACGAATCAAGAAGTAACAGCGATAGAGAGAGAGAGAGAGTGAATTTGGGAAGCAGGTGGATGACCGACTGTCAAGGATTCGAATGCACGAACAGAAATGATTGGTATTGCGCAGTGGTTTACGCGCCGGATTGCAATTTTGTTTGTCTCAGGTTCGAGACCCAATCGCAGAAAATATTTTGTTGCGCTTTTGGATTTCAATTCTAGAAAAGTTCATTCAAAAAATATTTTCCGACACGGAGAGGGACCCGAAACTTTATGTCTTCGAATTGAAATCTGGCAATGTACGGAAGACTACGGAAGGTATGGAATTTTCGTGGCATGGACTCTAACAGCTCTTATGAAGAATGTCAAAATGCGCCTAAAATTGTTTGGAGCTGGCCAACAATGTGGCTGTGTGGAGTATTGGTATGCCTGCAGCGAGTATGAACGGAGTGTCTAGGGTTCGAACCAATTTCTTCAAGTTTGTTTTGCAAAATTTTTTGCGGTTTTTTCCTCACTTGTAACATTAAAAGTCACTTTCTAAGACATAAGGATACTAAAAATGAAGTCTGTAACTGTAATTTAAAGTAATACTGTTAGAACAAATGCCTTCATAAATTTCACTGACACGAAGACACATTGGCGCACTACGAATGCGGTGTTCCTGCACCACCAAATTCACAATATTTTCCATTTTATCGAAAATGCATTATCTTGACATTTTAATGCTTAATTATGGTGTAACCCGAGTGCCTGAATTCAAATATGCAAACCAAATCGACGTGCGGTTATCGAGAAACGCACAAATTTGATCGGACATTTTGGAACTTTCCGAAAATTCCGAAAGTTCCTGCACCCCTGGTTGTTGAGCGGTACTGTATATATAAGGCTACCGACATGTGGCTAATCTCTCTCCGTATCAATAATTTGAATCTCCAAGGAGTCCCTTCTGACTCCATGGAATCCTACTCCATGCCTCACTTATGGTCAGGCAAGGCTATAATGCTCAGGCTCAGCTCTGTCTGACCTGCTGCGGTGGCGCGGAAGCTTCCATGCTCGAAGACATGGACGGCGCGAACGAGCGTGGCACGGTCGAGGAGGCGGAGCGGAGGCCGAACAGAGGGTTCTGGAAGAGAGAGAGAGAGAGAGAGAGAGAGAGAGAGAGAGAGCGAGAGAGGGAGAGAGAGCGAGAGAGAGAGAGAGCGCGAGAGAGGGAGAGAGAGATATGAGTAAGCAGAGAGAGAGGAATTAAGCAGAGAAAGAAAGAGATAGAGAGGGAAAGAGAGAGAGAGAGAGAGAGAGAGAGAGAGAGAAAGAAAGAAAGAGAGATGGGAATAAGGAACGAGTGAGGCAGAGAAATATCAGAATGATTAATAACTACCCGAACTTCAAAGAAATCAATTATTTTGTCCAGCGCGCTTACGATTTGATTTATTGATCTTTTATTGATCAGTAGTGTACCCTGAAAAGTTCAATTCATAAACTTTCTTAGAAATGTTGACAGAAAATACGCATGAAAAGAACCAAAATATTATAGCTTTTTGGCGAGTACTGTAGCAAGGAGCAAGGAAATAGTGTGAAAGATAAAGAGAAGGCGGGAGAGAAGAGAGAATGGTAAAAAAAAGCGAACGAGAGAGAGAGGATGGAGACACACAGAGATAGAGAGAGCAAGATAGATATAGAGAATGGGAAAGAGAGTAGGAGAGAAAGAGAGAATGGGAGAAAAAGAGAGAGAAAAAGAGAGAAAGAGAGAAAGATTGAGAGAGAGAGAGAGAAATAGAAACAACAAACAGTCTGCGATGTCGTCGTGCTCTCGGCGCTCTTCACCACTTCCTCTCGCTCGGGCGTCGCTTCGGGCGAGGGAGGAATCTCGGGCAGCGCGACCGAAGCGGAAGCTGAGGCTGCCGCGTCTGGCACGGACGCGGCACGGAGAGCGGCACGCGCTGCCGGCGGAAGCGTACCGAGAGTGCCGCCATCGAGCACTGGGTAGAGAGCGGTGACGTCATCTGAGGAAAAAATAAGAAGATAAAATTGGCTTTATTTTTATTTTTGATCTACATATTTTCTATATAACCTTTTCAATGTTCAAGATAGAATGAATACGAGGTCAAGAAAAGCTGTTATAAAAAGAAAAAGGGAAAGCGAGAAAGAGAAGTCATGAGAGAGAGAGGGAGAAAGAGAGAGAGTGCGAGAGAGATATTGGGAAAGAGAGACAGATAGAGAGAGAGAGGCAGGAGAGAGAAAGGTAGATTAGAGAGAAAGTGAACTAGAGAGCGAAAGGGAGACAGGAGAGAGAGACAGGAGAGATTGAGGGAGAGTGAGAGAGGGAGAGAGAGAGAGGGAGAGAGAGAGGGAGAGAGAGATAGGCGAGAGAGAAAGAAGAGAGATAGCTACCATTCGAAGAGAGAGACGAGCTCGCGGAACGGCAGTCGAGTGTCACGAGTGGCAGGCAGCGCTCGTGGCACGTGTAGTTGCAGTCTGTTATGTGGTGAGAGGGAAAAGATGGGGAAAAACATATTTGAATTTCCCGCCGCTCTTTTTTTTTTTAAATATTACGCTTACATATCCTTGAGCCTACACTTTTCCCTTGAATTCTGCTTTGAAATATGATGACCCAAGATAAGAAAAAGAGAATTTAAAGAAAAAGAAAATAGAAGCTTGTTTAAAGGAAGTATCCGGTAAATAATTCTACAGTAGCGCTAGAGAACCAGTTTGAATGCGCGCGCTCAAAAAGTTGCCTATCGCTCTTTCGAGAGAGCATGTGAAATAGGAGGGCGGCTCTGCTCTACCGTAGCTAATTCTCTACCCGCCAGATTTCACGCTACTATTGCTCAGTATGTAACGAAAGAAAATCGCTCAAACTTTCTGTATATATGTTTTACGCCAAGACGAACTTATCCACATTGAACAAAACCTAGGTTAATTATTCCCCGGATACCTCCTTTAAGCCAAAAAATATTGCGTTATTATAGTAGGTGTCTGTCTAATTGTAAGAGCAAAAAAAGCAAAAAACAAATCTCTTAAAAATTAGTAATTTAAAGACACGAATAAAATTTTTTTTACATTTATATTCTTGCTATAAAAAGGAATACTTACGCGAGCACTTCGATGCCTGCTGCATAAAGCCCCAGATGAAATCGCCGCACTTGTCGCACCACGTCGGATGCATCAGGTTGATCGTGCTGGGACCAAAAGACGTTTAAAGAATATCATATTTGAATTTCCCGCCGCTCTTTAGAGCATCTCTAGATAGAAGAGGAGAACCACACGCAAGTATAGAGTCGTCAATTCATCTTTCATCTTTTCCTATTACGCATACATACATCATATCTTTGAGCCTCCCTATGGTTTGAACTATTCTTTTCCAGGCTTACATGTGGAAAACTCCAATGTGTTTCGCCAAAAAAATTGCGATAAATATCCAATCTTTCTTACTCTTCCTACAGGTAAAATGATTCACATGGATCCTAAAGGGAAAAATTTCTTAAATAAAAAGGTG